>OZ025296.1:338886854-339201854 GCA_964019185.1 Maratus speculifer | reverse complement strand
AAGCACGTTCAGCTCAACTTACCGAAGTAATCCATTTTAAGATAATAAAACAAATAAACTGAAAAAAAAAAGAATACTGATTTTAAATAAAATCGTCTGAATTTCATCAATGTTTTTTATTGAATTCCAGTTATGAATTGGTAACACTTAAAGGGGAATTAATTTGAAATATTCCAATATTTTGAATTACTTGAATAAATATTCTAATATTTTCACTTTTCAAAATATTTTGGCATGCTATAATTATTTTTAAAATTAAGGGTTAAAATATTGCTTAATTATTACTGAAGACTTCCATTAGACCATTAATAACATAAGTTTTATGAAGCTATCTAATTATCATGCTCGCGCTCATACTCATAGCAACACTTAATGTATGTCTGGCTGGATGTTTGGCCCATGCTATTGGTCTGGCAGCTTACATAAAGTATTGAAATAGTTCCCTGAGCATCATATATAAAAATCAAGACTGAGAAAATAAGGAAAGTTCGCAGTGTTTTTACCTATCTTTGGTACCTGGTACCCGGTAAATTGGCCGTCAGTCCAAGCTAGCAGATATCACATCGCTCATAGCACGTACTAGCACTACTTTATCCAATGCATTTTACCTGTGAGAAAATAAGTAACGTCTGGGGCTCTGGGATCTTGGGCTATAATAAGGAGAATGGTATGCGAATTACTTTTGTGCAGCCCTGTATATGAGGTATAGATTTTATATATAAATAGTATTATGGAAAAAACTAATTAAATTTAAAAGTGCATACCGAGTTTTAAAACGTACTCTTTAGCAATTATTATGCAAACACAATACTGTAACGAATTTCTTTTGTGTGTCCCTGTAAATTAATAAAAAAAAAATGCTAAGAATGCACTGTTTTAAAGTGATCGTAGTAAAATTCAGTGTGTTATATCAGATTCAATACATTTGAAATAGCGTGATATCATTAAAATACTCTCCAAACGGTTTTTTCCCCTATACCATAATGTAATTGAATTCTTTTGAGTGTCCCTGTCAATGAAACATTAGTCGTGCATACTTCCTATGCAGTAGCAAACATTCTTTGGTGACTCTAAATAAGCTTTATAGATTGCATGAAACTCTGAGTCTATTTACGGGAGTTAGAGCGTGGCCAGACGGCCAGACAAACCATATGCACAAGCACTTTTCAACTTTATTGGAAAGTGCTGAAAACAGTTTCCCGGAAAGAGAGAACTTATGAATACCCAGTAAAAGCCTACGCGGTAACGTTTTCGAAAACTACGGGCAGCTAAATAAAAGTTTATTTTTATAAATTCTTGAAACTTCAAAGATACATTCTTTTGGCGAAGTTTCTAGAGATAAAGGAATCTTCGGTGACTCAGAAAAATTATTGTTTTTTTTCTTTTATTTTTCCTTTTTTCTTCTTCTTCTTTTTTTTTTTTTTGTGATAATTTTTACATTTTTGTAAAGCAAGAATCATATGACTTTTTTACTTTCTTCAATCTTTAGAAGAAAGCATTGGATTCGTGAAAATTTCTGAACTCCGCTTTCCGACGGATTTACGCTTTTTAGGCGCGAAAGTTTCCAAAGAACTTGTTTTTACAAAATGTCTGCCTGTGAGTCTGTCTGCCTGTCTATATGCGACATAAATTTTGTGGGCATTATTTCTCAACAACTAATGCATGGAATTCCACAAAACTTTAGATTCAGTTAGATCTTGATATAAATAGGATCTGATTAGTTTTTCGTGTATATCGCCTCACAGGTGGCACTGCTATACTGTCTTTCACACGATTTCCACAATAGCTATATCTCAAGAACTAATGGGCAGATTTTCATAAATCTTTAGATTCCGCTAGTCCTTGATATAATACGATTCTGATTAAGTTTTCGTGTAAACCTCTTTGCAGGTGGCGGCGCTGTGTGGCATAATTCATGATTGTCGCAATAGCTCTATCGCGGGAACTAATGAACGAATTTTCATCAAACCTAAAATACAGTCAGTTCTTGATATACAGTGGTGGCCAAAAGTGTGGACATTTTTTGAAAGTTTCATGTTTTTCAACTTTGTGTGCTGGTAGAATATATTAATTTTGACTTAAATACAAATGTTTATATATCAAATTGAAGGCAATTTAATGTAGAATTTAATAACAAAAACAGTATTACAATATCTGTATTACAAAAAAAGTTATGCAACTAATAGTAAGATCTATCTTAGATTTGCATTTTTTTAAAGTGATACTTACACAATCAATACTTCGTAGGATAACCCTTATTTTTTAAGACAGCTTCACAACGTCTTTTCATCGAGTAAACGAGTGTTTGCAATTCATGTTTCGTAATCACATGGTGCCAAGAATCAATTATAGATTCAATAAGTTGTCTTTTATTGGATGGACGTTTTTCTCGTACAAGAATTTTCAAACGTCGCCACAAATTTTCAATTGGATTGAGATCAGGGCTGTTTCCTGGCCATGGTAATATATCTATGCCTTTATTTTGAAACCATGCTTTGCATACTTTTGCTGTGTGGCATGGAGCTGAATCCTGCTGAAAAATAAATGGTGCTTTGTTGGGGAAGAGATCCCTGATGGAAGGTATCAATTTTGGTTCCAGGACAGTTTCTATGTATTTTTTGCCATTCAGGATGCCATCAATCACTTGAATTCGGCCTACACCATCTGCAGACATACATGCCCAAATCATGACACTTGTCGGGTTTTTTGTAGTTGCTTCAATGCAATCAGGATGAAGTGCTTCACCTACTCTACGTCTCACGTATTTTCTACCATCACTACCAAAGAGCGATATTTTAGTCTCATCACTCCAGATTACTTGCCTCCATTGATTTTCTGACCATTTAATGTATTTTTTTGCCCACTTAACTCGTTTTTCGCGTTGCTTTTGATTTAAATATGGTTTTTTCCTTGGAATTCTAGCTTGAAGTCCAAATCCTGATAATCTTCTTATCGTTCTTGAACTTACTGCAATACCTGCTGCATTCATTTCACATCTAATGGCGTCTGATGATTTTTTTCTATCTTGAAGGCATAGCCGTTTAATTTTTCTATCGGCAGTAGCATTTGTGCATTTTTTTCTGCCTGATTTGGCCTTATTTTCCACTGATTTCGTTTTTTCATAACGTAAACAGAACTTTCGTACACCAGAACAAGTCACTGAACCGCCAACTTGTCTTGCAATTTCAGCATAAGAGAGGCCATTTTCTCTCAATATGACAATTCGGCTTCTTTTTGTAAGTGTCCAGTCAGTTCTTCTTGTTGGTGACATTGTTTAAAATTAGTTTAATTAAAAAAAAGCACTTAAACTATTCAAAAACAGCAATACTCTATTTAATTGCACTAGTATGCGTCATTCCATAAAATATTTCCACAATAATAACTCCTTTACTATCCAAATAACCTAAACTATAGTTACAGACATTTGATTGGTCCTCAGAACAGTGTTTGTGATTGGCCAGTACGCTTTTATTAGAAAAACCGTCATTATTCAAAACGATTTGTGTTTGTTTGTTCTACTTAAATGAGCATAACTTTTTTTGTAATACAGATATTGTAATACTGTTTTTGTTATTAAATTCTACATTAAATTGCCTTCAATTTGATATATAAACATTTGTATTTAAGTCAAAATTAATATATTCTACCAGCACACAAAGTTGAAAAACATGAAACTTTCAAAAAATGTCCACACTTTTGGCCACCACTGTAAATTACTACTCTTTAGTTTTTAGAGTAAATCGCTCAAAAGATGGCCCTGCATGCGATATTATTCATGATTACAGCAATATCTCTACCTCAAGATCTAATGCATGAATTTTCATGAAACTTCAAATTCAAGTTAGTCCTTGATATAAATTAGTATGCTTTAGTTTTTAGAGTAATTGGCTCAACAGGTGGCTTATATCATACAGTTGTCTTTTTTTACAATTTCTGCGATGATTCTATCTCAAGTAGTAACATATGGATTTTTATCAAATTTCAAATTCAGTTAGAACTTGAAATATGTTGTTGCAGATTAGAATTTGGTATAAATTACTTAACCTGTGACTCTGCTATGTATAATTTTTCTGGAAGTATTAACGTTTATGAAATAGGATAAGTGTATTTTTTATTTACTTTGTGTCTATTACCTCCCTTTTCCAAATCTATAGTCTATAGTCTATAGCTATATTACAAAGATGTGAAGTTCGTTTCATTATACACTGTTAAAAATTTTGTGCTACTTTGAACCGAACTTTGGTGCTTAGTAGCTGCCACCATAAGATGGTGAAATCTTGTTCTAAGATTTGGAACTTCGTTTGAACCATAGTACCATTTTTTTCAAAGAATATGGTGTAAACTCGTTCCAAGATTTGGAACTTCGATTGAACCATAGTACCATTTTTTCAAAGAATATGGTGTAAACTCGTTCCAAGATTTGGAGCTTCGATTGAACCATAGTACCATTTTTTCAAAGAATATGGTGTAAACTCGTTCCAAGATTTGGAGCTTCGATTGAACCATCCTATGGTGGCATCTGGTAATAGCTGCGAGCACCAAATCTCGGTTCAAAGTAGCACGAAATTTTTAACAGTGTACACTGTAAAAAAAATCTGCAAAGGTACTAAACATTTTCTAGGAAACTGGGATTCCAAGAACTTTCGATGTAACGACAACAGGAAAAATTCATGTAATCGATTCTGAAACTTGAATTTTTGCTGTTACCGTTACAGGAAAAGTTCTCGGAATCCCAGTTTCCTAGAAAAGGCTTAGTACCTTTGCAGATTTTTTTTTACAGTGTAGGTGATAATCTCTGGAACTAGAGAACGAATTTCAAAAGCAATGATACCAAAATGACGGTGCTGGGCCCTGTTCAAACATAAGCTATACCTTATGTCGATGCCACTAACCCAAAAAGGGTGCAGGATCAATCTAAAAATGCGTTTTTTTTGTATTAATGACCTTGAAATATGAAATTTGCAATGATAGGTACTTATATAACTGATCTCTAAAAACATTTCTTTTAAAAAGTTTAATTTAAAAGCTATGAAAATGCGCGAAAGGCTTTTCAAAAAAGTTATAAATGCTGATTTCTGAGCAATCTTAGGAAGTATCAAACTGATTTCAAAAATAATGGTTTGAAATTGATGCACAGAGTCCTTGATCTAACATAGACTCTCCTGAAGGTTTAGGAACAAAAAACGCGCTTAATTGTGATTTTTTGTGATAATACAGACGATACCAACTCGAAATATGGCATGGTAATTACTTATACAATAAATACCATTGATAGAACAGATTTGAAATAAATAAAAAGAATGATGCCCAGTTAAATTGATGGCATAGAGCTCACAGGCTATGAAGATTAATTGTGTATTATAGCCTTATATAATAATGCCCTTCGAAAAAAAATAAGGAAGAAAGTACTCCCCCCCCCCAATTTTCTTTATTTATACTTATCATTGAGGCTCCAAAACTAATCAGGGATACGCCTTATCATATACTAAACCAATATCCGAAATTCGAAGCAAGTTGAATAATCCTGCATGAAAACCCATTTATGTAATTTAAGAAACGTTTTCCCCAGTTCTCTCCTTTATAATTAATCATTAAACCTCCAAAACTGTTCAGAAATTCAACTTACCAGAAAGACCTACATCCAAAATTTAAAGCAAGTCGGATAACTCTGCATAAAACTCCATTTAGCTAACTCAAGGGGAGGTAATCACCCGTACCCTCCTTTATAATTATCAAAAGAAAATACCACAACAAATGAGCGAAGCTTCCGACTACTATAAACCTGTATCCAAAAATTGAAACAAATCGGTTAATTCCGTATGAAAAACCATTTACATAAATTATGAGGGGTAACTTCCCCTATCCTCCCTTTATATTTATCCAGATTCCAAAAACAAATCAGGGAAGTGCCATTTTAGAATAAACCTTTATACAAAATTTGAACAAATAGACAAATTTTGCGTGAAAAACCTAAATTAAGACGGGGGGATTACTCCCCCCATTCCTCTCCTTTAAATTTATCCAATGAACACCCAATACTAATCATGAAGGCACCTCATTAGAATGATCCTACATCTAAGATTTGAACGAAATCTACTAACTCTGCAGGAAAAAACCCATTTATATAAATTAAGGGGAGGGGCAATAGCCCCCGTTCCCCTTCTTATACTTATCGAATGAACTCTCAAAACTAATCAGGTAAGTGTCTTATCATAATAAGCCTAAATCCAAAATTTCATGTAAATCGGATATTTTTATCATGAGTTATCGCGTTACGTACGCACGTACATACATACAGAATGGGCAGGCACATAAGCTCTCAGGCTTTGATAGCCTGTGAGCTAAAAAAAAAAAATTAAAAAGATTGCAAACGAGTGAAAGGGATCTAAAAACGTTTTAAAATGCGATTTCTATTCAATTTCAGGAAATATCAAATCGATTCCAAAAGCAATGATTGCAAATTAATGGTCACAGTTACTGCTCCAATCTAGGCTATATTTTATGTTGTTATCACTACCACCTGGAGGTTGCAAGAGCGAAAAGTCCTCTAAGTTGCGTTGTTCTTTCAAATGAGGGGTCTGAAATTTCAAAATTTGAAACCAGTAGAAAAAATAATTTGAAAGATGAAGAATAGAAACAAGTGGAAGAAACAGAAAATAGGAAAACTGGAAACAAAAACAGATCACTAGAAAACATAACCAAATCAGAGCATAACTAATCAGCTAAAGACATAGAGCAGAAGAAGAATTGGGATGTAACTAGCAGCAAAAGAAAGTAAAGAAAAACACGTGTATATGTTAGCAAAAGCCATGCTTTGTTTGGATTCGCGAAGTATTATGCTATAAGAAAGTAATAATATATTGAAAGTAATATTTAAAGTAATAATATATTTTTTTAATTACTTTTGCATCTTTATTAAGCAAAAATGGCGCATTTTAATTTTAAAATGTATTTCAACCAAATAATTAAGAATTTCCTCAGATTGTTTATTTATGATATAAGACTGGTATAAATAAAAATATTTTCGAAGTAGTATTATACAAAATATTAATTAATTTTATTTGTTTACAATTGTTTTATTGCCACTTCACACACACACAAAAATAATGTAATTTTTTTTAAATTCATAAATATCGTCTGCTTAAATGATTTCACAAAATAAGAATAAATTGTGTATTAGAATTCCTAACACAGAAAAATACTTTTATAAGAGAATTTTCACAAATTTTAATTCATTAAAAATATGCTAAATTTTTTCTAAAAAAATATATTTTATAAATTTTATAAAAGAAATCATGAAACTATGCATAGTTAAAAGGAATGAGCAGTTTTTGAGATATTTTACCAGAATAATGAAAATATATTTTATTTATTTATTTATTTAATGATGATTCTAGCAATAATTACTGACTCCATGATTTAAGTTTTTCTTCTGAAAACGTACGTGTTTCACTTTTTATTTGAAAAAAAAATGCGTTCGTAATGGAAAAACATGTAAAATAAATTAATTAAAATAATAATTTTTTGAAAAGTATTTCTGTAAAAAAATAATATTCGGCAAATCTACAGATGATAATTTATATTTGTGTTTAATTTCAAGTCAAAATACTGTATAGTTTTTGTGTAAAGTGTACGACAAAATGTCATTTGAGTGGGCTAGTAGAGGATTCGCTTCGCTCATCCTAATAAAATATATGGGTAAAACAGATAATGATAATAATGAAAAAATGTAAAATAACTGCAGTTAAATTAAAGTAATTAAAATAAAATTAAAGAAATTATTTTCGTTCTTACTGTTTTAAAATGTTTCTACCTGGATTAATTTTTGTTTTATAAACTATTTCGCATTCAGATACCAGTTAATTCAAAAATAACTGGGAAAAAAATGGGACTTTAAATGAGGAAAAAGAAGAAACCTCTTAACCTTGCCTGATGCCTTCAAACTAGTTGCTAAAACAAGGGAAGTCACATATCTTCTTCCTTGAGATGTTACCACTCAAAAAGAGAAAAAAAAAGTCCCCAGTAGAAAAGTTCTAGCGTTCTCATCAGGGACTTATTGTCACTTTTATTCCTATTATTTATTCCTTTTTATTCCTATAGGAGAAATTTGGAACTAACAGATGTTGCATTTGGCACCTATTCAATAATATTTCTACAGAAAATTTAACCTTTTACAGGCCAAATTCAGATCCAGGCGCATTTTTATTTACTTTTTTGCACATTATTAGCTTCTAATGCTTTAGTTAAGGGATATTAGTCATTAATATGGTGGAAATTTTTTATATGTAATTTTTTTATGTATAATTTATTCCCAATTGGGAACATTGGTCACTTCCGGTGGTCATTTTCCTGTGTTCATTGGTCATTTTTATTATTTTCTGTACATTTCTCCATAAATGATTG
The DNA here is from genome assembly GCA_964019185.1 of Maratus speculifer. NCBI lineage: Eukaryota > Metazoa > Arthropoda > Arachnida > Araneae > Salticidae > Maratus > Maratus speculifer. The sequence goes on along the minus strand of OZ025296.1, from coordinate 339,193,451 downwards.
TAATGTAACTTCTATTTCAAAAAATCAAGTTATCTTATTCGAAAAATCTATTTCAAAAAATCTTTTTTTATGACTGATCATTTTCCAGTGGTTATTGGTTATTTTTATGATTTTCCGTATAATTCCTCATTAATGATAAGAATGTAATTTCTATTAAAAAAAAGTCACTATTTTACAAATTCTGCTAATTTTTTTCAAGTCAAACTTGATTAAATTAAATTTTTAATAAATTTTTTAAACTTATGTTCCCAATTGGGAACATATTGGTATTGACCCAATTGGTTTCATATATGTGATCACAAGAAGATGTTGAGAATAAAGAAAATCGGTATCTTCTGAACAATTAAGATTAATGGGACAAATTACAGTCTTTTTAAATCCAGATAAAATATTTGTTTGAGAATACGATTTCGAAAAAAACTTTACCAAATAATCCTCCTTGATTTTGTTGCTGCAAAACAATATTAATATAGTAATATTAATAATTGATTAAAAATAAAAATATAATATTTCTAATAGTAGCTTCTATTTTTTTCTAAATATATTATGAATTATATAGTATAATATGTGTTTTACTAATTTTTATAATTATTGTTACAACTTTATTTTATTATCTATGTGATTTATACTATGACCATAACCGTGACTGTTAGTAAGTCACATGTAGTTTGTATCTGATTGCACTACAAATCTTGCTAGGATATGGGTAATGGTAAATATCTTAGTATATATATCCTTTTTTTTAATGGAATAATGTATTATTGTTATTTTGTCATATTGATTTTATTTTCTTCTATGTGTATCTTTCTACTAATTTGTCATCTGAATAGCTTCCAGCCAGTCGGGTGTATTGTGAGTCGAATTCTTAGCTTTCAGCACGACTCATAACAGAAACTGGTTGGATGTTTTTGCTTTTTTGTTATACTATACACCCCTGATGAAGTAGTTTAATGGAAAAGCCTTCTACAGCCTTTTTATCCATTTATCTTTCATTATTTTGGTAATCTGCCTTCTATTTCACTTCAAACTTCAACTGTTTTCAATAAGATGATTGTAAAAATACTGGTTTCATTGGTTTATTGTATGGTAATATATGAATTACTCTGGTTATGTAATGTATATTTATCCACATATTTCTTAGTAATTTGGTAATCTGCCTTCTATTTCTCTTCAAACTTCAACTGTTTTTAACCGACTTCAAAAAGGAGAGGAGGTTATCAATTCGACGCGTATGTATTTTTTTTTTTATGTATGTACACCGATTACTCCGAAACTATGCAGCCGATTAATTTGGTTTTGGTGTTAAATTAAAGAACTTACTCTCGGATTGGTACCACATCCATTTCATACAAATTGGTTCAGTAGTTTTTTAGTAATTAAGCAAAAACTATTAAAATTAGTGTTTTTTCGGTAATTAAAACTGTTTAATTAGTTCCTACAATAGAGCGAAGTCAGGATGGCCGAGCGGTTTAAAGCGCCTGATTTAAGCTCTGGTTCTCGAAAGTGACAATGGGTTCGAACCCCGCTCCTGACATACGTGTGTACAATAATTTTCCGTATTATAATTTTTACATATATATTTTACAAATTAAATACTAATTATGCTATTAAGAATATTTTGTATTTAACCGTTAGCACAGAGTATCAGAGATAATTTACCAACTCAATACTTTATCAGTGAGAGAGTGCTAAAATAATAGACTTGCGAAAAGTAATATGACGTTGAATAAGTTCACCGAATAGATAGCCGAGCGGTCTAAGGCGCCTGATTTAAGTTTTGTTTCTCGAAAGAGAGCGGGGGTTCGAACCCCACTCCTGACTTGCATGTATACAATAACCTTTCTCCGCATTATAATTTTTACACATATATTTTACAAATTAAATACTAATTATATTATTAAGAATATTTTGTATTTAACCGTTAGCACAGAGAATCAGAGATCTTTTATCTCCTCAATACTTTATCAGTGAAAGAGTGCTAAATTAATAGTCTTGCGAAAAATAACATGACCTTGAATAAGTTTCCTGACTTGATTGCAATCAGGATAGCCGAGCGGTCTAATGCGCTTGATTTGTTGTTGTTGTTGTATGTATGTCGGCCAATTATCTACACTATGGGATATAGGCCCTAAGGGGTGGGATGCCCTCCGTGGGGGTCTTTCTAAGGGAACCTAACCCGTATTTACGCAACGTTCGAAGAAAACCACGGAAAACTCCGAACGGTTAGGCCGATGGTCGCGATTGGGTTCGAACCCAGCACCTACCGTCTACCAGTTTGAGGTCAGAACCTCTCGGCCACTGGTGGGGCCCGCGCTTGATTTAAGCTCTGGTTCTCGAAAGAGAACGTGGGTTCGAACCCCACTCCTGACATACATATATACAAAAGCCTTTTCCGTATTATTCTTTTTACAGATATATTTTACAAATTAAATACTAATTATGCTATTAAGAATATTTTGTTTTTAACCGTTAGCACAGAGTATCAGAGATCTTTTACCAACTCAGTACTTTATCAGTGAAAATGTGCTAAAATAATAGACTTGCGAAAAGTAATATGGCGTTGTTCACCGTTTAGATTGCAGTCAGGATAGCCGAGCGGTCTAAGGCGCCCGATTTAAGCTTTGGTTCTCGAAAGGGATCGTGGGTTCGAACCCCATTCCTAACATCCATGTATAACATACATTATTTTTTCCGTATTATAATTTCTTTAACTGACTTAAAAAAGGAGAGAAGGTTATCATCAATTCGACCGCGTATGTACTTTTTTTTTATATATATGTTCACCGATTACACCGCAACTATCCAACCGATTAAACTAAGTATTACGGTATAAATAACTAAAAAGTAAGAAATAAAATAAACTTTTTCAAAAAAAAATATAACCGACTTCAATCAACGCTCTAAAAAGAGTTAAATAATTCTTTAAAATACCCTAATGATGAATTGTTATCTAATAATCACACATCAGATATCATGTACCGACAAAAAAATGGTTATAAGTTTAATACATAGAACTTAATATCCAGCAAATATGGTTTTTCGACAGAATATTTTTTACAAGAGATTAATTTACATATTTTTGATTTAATTTATGAATAGATACATATAAAAAGTAATGAATTACTTTTTGAAGTTGGTGCCAAACTATTGTAAGTATAGTAAGAATTGTGGTTATATTATGCCTAATACCATAAATAAAATGGTAAAAATCATTATTGATTGTGATTGTTTGGCACCAACTTCAAAAAGTAATTCATTACTTTTTATATGTATCTATTCATAAATTAAATCAAAAATATGTAAATTAATCTCTTGTAAAAAATATTCTGTCGAAAAACCATATTTGCTGGATATTAAGTTCTATGTATTAAACTTATAACCATTTTTTTGTCGGTACATGATATCTGATGTGTGATTATTAGATAACAATTCATCATTAGGGTATTTTAAAGAATTATTTAACTCTTTTTAGAGCGTTGATTGAAGTCGGTTATATTTTTTTTTGAAAAAGTTTATTTTTTAATAATATGAATGTAAAAATACTGGTTTCATTGGTTCTTTTATTGGTATTGTCTGAATAACTTTGGATGTATTTATACAAGTATTTATATAGTTCCATGTTAATTTTCAACTAAAAAACTATTAAATTTCAAATATACAAGTGTATCATTTCTCTCCAGAGTTAATGTGTTATTTCTTTCTATCACGCCATATTGGATTTTCAGTCACTTTATATGAACGCAATTGCACAATAGCAATATTCTTTATAATAAAACTAATCCTAACAATGAGCTTTTATGAATTAAACAAATTACAAGTAGCTCTCGCTGCAAAACAATGATGGTGTTTCAGTCTCATATTAGATTTGCAACATAAAATACTATCAAATTTCAAATATACAAATGTATCATTTTCCCCCATATTAATGGTGTTAAAATTTGACGATGTAAGGTTTGCAGATGAGAAGTTCTCCCGCGAGCAACCAATGAGAGGCAACTTCGCCTTTTTGCAGGATTATTTATCTCTTTGTAACTGTTAAATATCCTAGCATCGCTATATAACTTTATACTTATTTTATTGCATATAACACTGGTTTACAAATTTAAATATTTTTTACATATTTTGTATAAAACACTTATTTTTTTATTATACTGCCTCTTACTAATAAAAGGCAGTACTTTTACGTCACATTTTTTATTTTCTTCTATACAGGGTGTCCGATGGCTAATTCCTAATCCGTTAGTCATAGACGAATTCCATTATAGTTCCAATTACAGTTCAATTAGTATAGTTCCAATTACAGAAAGGTTTTAAATGAGGTAAAGAAATATTTTACAAGTGATTTGAGCCAATAAAATTCTTTATTATTATTTTTTTTTACAGTTACCCGGTTTTATTAGCTGTATTTAGTAAAATTTCCTATTACACTGACAAGAAAAAAAATCCCTTTATTCTATGATAAAATTGGACCAAATAATAGCCTATTTAAAGTTTGAGTATATTCTTTACTGCAAATTAGGGATCATTTACAAATTAAGTAGAAAAATAATATTGTCAGATATATTGGAAAAGTGGTTGAGAATTAATTTAAGAAGGGGAAAAAAACAGAGTTTTTGTTAAATAAAAGGGTGAAAACTAACAGCTCAATTCTGTACTAAACGGCACATATTTCAAAATGTTATTAGATTATACTAACCTGCAAAAGTTGGGTTATGTCATGTTTTTTAGTTTTTAGCTCACAGGCTATCATAGCCTGAGAGCTTATGTGCCCGTCCGTTCTGTATGTTCGTTCGTGCATAACGCGATAACTCGTGATAAAAATATCCGATCCACTTGAAATTTTGTATGTAGGTTTATCCTGACAAGGCGCTTCCCTGATTAGTTTTTAAAGTTCATTCGATATGTATAAGAGGGGGAACAGGGGGGTCATGCCCCTCCCCTTAGTTGATATAAATGGGATTTTCATGCAGAATTAAGTTTTCGTTCAAAATTTAGATTAGGATCATTCTGATGAGGCGATTCCGTGACTGTTATTAGGTGTTCATTGAATAAGTATAAATAGGGGGAACAGGGGTTCTAATGCTCCCCCCCCCTTAATTTATATAAATAGGTTTTTCAAGCAGAATTTTCAGATTTCGTTCAAATCTCTGAATAGTTTTGGAAGTTTAATGGTTAAGTATAAAAGAGGGGGATAACTCCTTTTAAGTTATATAAATGCTAAATGGGTTTTTATTAAGAATTATCTCATTTTCTCTGAATTTTGGATATAGATTTTTTATATGATAAAGCATGTCTTTGATAGTATAGGAGGTTCAATTATTAAGTATAAAAAAAGAGGAAAGGGGAGAGCTGTTTCCCCTTCTTAATTTTTTTTCGAACGGAATTAACCTTTGAAAATATAAGGCTTTAATATACAATTAGTATTTGTAGTCTATGAGCTCAATGCAATCAGTTTAACTGAGCAGTATTCTTTATTGATAATTTAATCACATGTATTCTGTACCGCTGAATCCAAAACTAATCTTCTTTTTTTACCAACACGCAAAGATTTTTTGCAAATCATAAATTTTAAAGTTAGAAAAAGAAAAGCAAGTATGAAAAATCCTGCGTTAAGCATAGATTACGAAACACTTTCCAACATTTCCTGTAATCATTAACAAACCTTTGTTATCCAGGGAAATAAAGTAATACTGTCCTAGCTAAATCCGTATTCCAATACTTTTGAACAGCCCTGTATTTGATCTGTTGGTTGACATATAGACTATATAATAGGGAAATTTATTTTAGTAAGAAAACGCCTAAATGGTTGAAATTTTCCTTTCTGCAATTTATGCTAATAGATGGAATCATGCTTGAATACTTTTGTTCAGCCCTGTAGTTTACGTAAAACCTTTAATGCAAGAAAGTATTTTTCTAAAATTTAGTTCAAGCAAAAATACTCTTTAAACTACTTAAATCACATTTCCAGAAATTATCATCGAAAGATGACCATGTATCCTGTTCCTTGCACGACCCTGTATATCATTTTATCTATATTCTACAAAAATTTCTTAGTAAATTGAATGCAGTTCCACATAAAAATGCATTACACATTTGAAAACCATCTTTAAGTAAATTACGCTCATATTCAGTACTAGAGTTTATATACAGGGTGTATCTAAACTACTGGGCAAAACTTTAAGGGGTGACAGTGCACATCAAGACAAACAATATTAAATGGGATACTAAGGATCCCAAACGTCTTCCGAAGGAGATAGGCGCCATTAAAGTTTTGGATCCAAAATTTCAAATGATTATAAAAAACGGAAAAATTAGTCGATTCTTTTGCGGTTTTTACTAATACTTCTCTTTATGTCAGTATTTTCTTAAAAATAAATTATAAAGATATATTTCAAAAAATGCCGATAGAGGGCGCTTTAGACTTTGGAGTAACGTACGATTATTTTTGCCATTATTTTTTGCATCTCATTAAAAGGTTTCAGAAGCTTAGACTTAAACTTAAATTTTAAACTCAAAATCTGAATAGTTGGGCGTGATTAAGTAGCGTAAAATGAACGGTGTTCAAAGGTTAGAATTTCAAATGATGATAAAAAACGGAAAAATTGGTCGATTCGTTTGCGGTTTTCACTAAAACTATTCTTTATGTCAGTATTTACTTGAAAATAAATTATAAAGATAAATTTAAAAAAATGACGATAGAGGGCGCTTTAGACTTTGGAGTAACGTACAACTATTTTTGCCGTTATTTTTAGCATCTCATTAAAAATTTTCGAAAGCTTAGACTTAAGATTAAATTTTGAGTTCAAAATCGGAATCGTTGGGAGCGGTTAAGTAGTGCAAATGGGGTCTTCAACTCCTGAACTGAGTTCAGGAGTTGAACCTCCCCCCCCCCCTCCTGAACACAGTTCAGTTACTCCCTATCTTGGTGTCGTATACCAGGTAAAAATCACTACCCCGTGCACATGAAATAAACGATATAGGATGATAAAATTAAATACAAAATTTATTCATAATAGACATGAACAATTTCTCAGTGCAAAATAAAAAGAAACAATTGATGTACGCACGTAGTGCGCAACATGAAATGAGACGTAGAAAATGGTACACGCATGAACACGAATGGTACACGATGAATGCGGACAACCAACGCTTTTATAGCACTTTTGATCACAGCGGAATCTGGAAGTTCCATCCTTCTGTACTATACAAATAGGGGTGACATGGACCGTTACTATGTAATCGCTACTAAACTGTAAATTATTTCTTTTTATTTTACGTGGAGAAATTGCTCATGTTATGAATACATTTTTTATTTGATTTTGTCATCTCTTTATCTTTTTTTTACATGTAGAGGGGTAGTAGTTTATGCCTGGTCTACGAGACAAAGTTTGGGAATAACTGAATTGTGTTCAGGAGGGGGGGGGGATACAAATTTCAACTCCAGAACACAGTTCAGTGTGCGTTACTTAACCACTCCTAACGGTTCAGAATTTGACCTCAAAATTTAAGTTCAAGTCTAAGCTTTCGAAAATTTTTTATGAGATGCTAAAAATGACGGCAAAAATAGTTGCACGTTACTCCAAAGTCTAAAGCGCCCTCTATCGTCATTTTTTAAAATTTATTTTTATAATTTATTTTCAAGTAAATACTGACAAAAAGAATATTTTTAGTGAAAACCGCAAACGAATCGACCAATTTTTCCGTAATTTATAATCATTTGAAATTCTAACCTTTGAACACCGTTCATGTTGCGCTACTTAACCAAGCCCAACGCTTCAGATTTTGAGCTCAAAATTTAAGTTTAAGTCTAAGTTTCTAAAAACTTTTAATGGGATGCAAAAAATAACGGCAAAAATAGTTGTACGTTACTCCAAAGTCTAAAGCGCCCTCTATCGACATTTTTTGAAATTTATCTTTATAATTTATTTTTAAGAAAATACTGACATAAAGAGAAGTTTTAGTGAAAACCGCAAACGAATCGCCTAATTTTTCCGTTTTTTATAATCATTTGAAATTTTGGATCCTAAACTTTAATGGCGCCTATCTCCTTCGGAAGACGTTTGGGACCCTTAGTATCCCATTTAATATTGTTTGTCTTGATGTCTACTATCACCCCTTAAAATTTTGCCCAGTAGTTTAGATACACCCTGTACATTATACAGGGTGTCTAGTCTTAACGGTGGCCAATGGCTAATTTCTAAACCGTTAGATATAGACATATAGTTCCAATTGCAAAAATGCTTTTAAAAAGGTACAGAATTGTTTTTCAAGCGATTTAGATCAATAAAAATTTTTATTGAAAAATTACGAAAATAAACTTTTTATACGGTCTCCCGGTCTTATTAGTGATATTTAGTAAAAAATTTCCATCACCCTATCAAGCAATACATAAAAAGTCCCATTCATCTAACATTAAAATTGACCGAGTTATGAAACTTTAAACTTCATGACTTAAACCACTTTTCTATAGCTGAAAACAAATGAGTTGGACTTAGCTTTAAGGGGACGTACGCTAAGTGCTTAAAGTATTTTAAAGGGCGTCCATTTTCAACGCTGTCCAATGGCTAATTCCTAAACTATTTGTTACAGACATATATTTCCAGTTACAAAAATGTTTTAAATGAAGTAAAGATATATTTTTAAAGCGATTTAACTGAATGTGCAGCCACCGTATAAGTTTTACGGAAGAGTTAATTTTAGTTAATTATCTTCTAGATCGGTTAAAATAGTTGAAGAGGTGAGTTTTAAAATTCTCTTTATCGAAAACTTAATTTTGGGGAAATCGCGATTTTATTTAAAAAGGTGTGTTATTTTGATAAGCTTTTATTTTGATTAAAACGTTTTTTGGGTATGTTTCCCTAGTTCAAAATTTCTATTCAAATTTCTATTCAAATTTTAACTCATTCCCAAATATCCGATCGAAGTTCAATTTGCTCACTTATTTATATTCAATGACAATGTAATATTAATGCAATTTTAGGTGCGTACCATTTATTTATTTTATAGGACTGCACCAAATTCTGTTAGGTTAAGTAATCTAATAGAATTTTAAAATATGTCATTTTGTAACGAATTGTGATTGTTGCTTTTCATAATTTAAACTAACAAACTCTCGTTATTTTTTCACTTATATTTTTAGTACAAATTTGGCTTTAATATGTAATCATCAACATAAATTTAAAAATATTATTGTAAAAATTATTTTACCTTCAATGTTTAATGTTAAATTTTATATCTTGCGTTTATTTTTATCTCCAGTAAATTTGTGACTGACCTCTAATTTGGAGCAAAAAAGATACTTCAACTTTAAACAGTTATTATTCGGTTAGTTTTAATCACAGAAGAATGGAACTTTTTTTGTATTACTTGTTAGAGTAGTGGTAAAAATTTACTAAATATCACTTATAGGACCGGGGGACCGTATACAAATTTAATTTTCGTAATTTTTTAATAAATTCCTTTTTTGACCTAAATCGCTTGAAAAACAATTCTTTACCTTTTCAAAAGCATTTTTGCAACTGGAACTATATATCTATGACTAACGGTTTAGAAATTAGCCATTGGCCACCGTTGAGAGTGGACACCCTGTATAATATGCATACATTTAGTAAAACTTAAAAGCGCATATCGGAATTAAAAATCTGTTTTATCCATCCGACAGCAATCATTCATATTATACAGTATTTCAGATAGAGAATTACAATTTGAATTCTTTTGTGTGTCCCTATAAATGCTACGCACTTCGTATTATGGTGCGAAAGAACTCATATTAAGGCCTCAGTGTCGTATATCATTTTGATTATTACATAAAATCGCTTATTATAATTAAAATATTTCGCAAATAATACAATCTTTATTATTATGCAATGGGACTTGTTTGTGTGGCCCTGTAAATTAATAATAACAATTCTTTTCACTGCATACTTTACAAAATTAATATTTTAGTGCATGTATATAAATTTGAATATGTTTGGCAGAGTGTAACATCTTTAAAATTTATTTGAAACGATCTTTCCCCATACGCGTAATGTAATGAAAAACTTTTGACTGTCCCTGTAAATAAACTAATCATAGTAGAAACATTATTTTCTGTAGGGTTTGTGCTAGAGTAAACCTCAATAACGTCCAAAAATTTTATGGCAATCCGAGTATATTTACGAGAGTTAGAGTGCGCACAGACGGCCATCCGGACAGACGGACAGACAAACCGAAAGCATAAACACTTTTCAACTTAGTTGGAAAGTGTTAAAAAAGAAAAAAAAATTACGGTAGAAGAGAGCACATCTAGAACATAGGGCAGATTGGGACAAAGCCTTTGTCTCACAAGATACATGGGGGATAAACTCATAGGTTCGTAGGAAACTATAAAGATGCAAATTATGAAAATAATATTGATGTTTTATTAAAAACTATGATGCAGTCGGGTGAACATGTCCCTGAAGGTTCCTTTTTGCCATTTACACTTGGATTTTTTTCCTGAAAACTTAAAAGCTTTATTTTACGGGACTACTGCTAGTCTATTTTAAGAGAAACAAATCAAGAAAATTGTAACAAAAAAAAAAAAAAAAAAACAATCAGTATTTTATTTATTTTTATATTTCCTGTTATTATACTTTTAAGAGTTTAATAAATATTTTTAAAACTATACGTAGCAGATTTTTTTTACAACAGTTTTCTTGTGCTCAGTGCACTAGAATTTATGAAAGAATACACGTCTCGGCGGAAGTATATAAACCTTGTAAACCAGTGTAATCACCATTTTTCATTTCAATAATGAAAAAAACGCAAATATATTTTTTTAATTGACATATGTGACGGCGCATCGTTTAGGCGATTTGCTATATATAACATAGCATAATGCAAAAAAAAAATCAAATTAATAGCAAACTCAATAAATTTCTCTTATAGGTACCTCTTAATATAAGTCATACCTATAATCATAGTAATGAATTTTTGGATGCTTACGGACCACAGACTCCTTGGGATTTCGTAAACTATACACAATCGAGATGGTGTCAAACGCAAGTAAATGGGGGCATTGAACAGTGCAAGTAAGTAATTTTCATTATGTGTTTGCTTAAAACATTTTCTAGTCGACATAGTCCTAGAGCCGATCGCACAAAATCCTAAGTCATCGAGCTCAAGAAAAGATCTTTTATTTTATGGAAGGGAAGTTATAGAGGAATCTTGATCCGTGTCTGCCGGAAGCAAAGTGGTGCATAAGCCGAAAATGAAGCGAAATTTTTTTTTCCTAGCACCTTCGTCGTTCCAGGCCCAAGCTCGCACTCTGATTGGTTGTTGCTCTCGGCACTGTTTTCACGTAACTTGGCGATAACCATACTTGGCGAAAAACACTTCGCTCGTAAGTGAACGAGTAAACCTAAAGCCTCACCTACTCATTCTTATTCTTCCTTCATTCTTATCCTCGTGGTCTTGTGCTCTTGTGTGTAAAAACTTTTAAAGTGTGCAGCTTTCAGTAAGACACGTTCCATCCAATCCAATGCTGCAAGAGAAAAGTTACTTTGTACTCGGTTCGGAAGGAAATCAAACTCGACGGAAGCATCTATCGCTACGCCAAGTATGATTATCGCCAAGTTACATGAAAACAGTGCCGAGAGCAACAATCAATCAGAGTGCGAGCTTGGACTTGGAACGACGAAGGTGCTTGGAAAAAAAAAATTATGCGAAAATGAATACCACTAGTGGTTCACTCGTAGGTTTAGCATTGTGTTTGCCGTACAATCAAAAGTATGAAAACACGGAAAACTGGATGCAGGAAAACACAATGCTAAGCCTACGAGACAGCCGCTGGTGGTATAAATTTTTGGATTTTTTCTTTTGCTCGATGACTTAGGGTTTTGTGCGTTCGGCTCTTGGACTAAAAGTGGATTTAAAAATATTTCGGTAATTTTAAAGCGATACAGTACAGGATATTTCAAAAAATGTATACGAATTTACTCGCTAATAATAGGACACGCCCTTCTTTTTAATCCAAGAGCTCCGGTATCGCGGAATTGAATTTTTTTTATGCAAATCATTAGTAAAAATCATACGAACAAACTGAACTAAGCATGACTAGATTTATCCAGCTGAAAATATGTTTAATTAAATAATTTACTTTTAAAAAGCTATGACGTCTTACCGTCAACGCGAATTTTAAGCGCTCTATTTTATAGAAAATTTTGTGCTCTTTCAAACAAAAAACTGGTACAGTATAGTTCCACAATTCTGAACGAACTGGTATCAAACACTGCTCAGTTTAGAGGGAATTCGGAATAGGCGAGTTTCATTCATAATAACCAATGTATTGACTTATTAAGGCTTAAATTAAGTGAGGGATTTCTGTGTGTCACCTCTATACAGCGTTGATTGGCTCATGGTGAACAGGTTCTGCTATTTCTAACAACTTAATTTAAAATTCACTGTTAATTTTTAACAAAACCTTCAAATAAAAATTACAATTGTAGTATTATAGCAATAAGTACGCATTTTTTTCACCCATAAATCTGAGTTATGATAACAAAAAACAAGTTATAGACTTAATTCAGTACTCTTCAACATAAAAAAAAAGAAATCACCAACTTTACTTCTTAAGTGTGTATAAATTAGTTATTTTTTGTGTTTAGAAATGGTTAAAAATGATTCTACAAAAAGGAGGTGGGTCAATTAGGGCTATTTTTTGCCCATCATATACCCGGAAAAAAAAAAAAGTTTCGAATTCAGATGATTGTTCTGTGGCTTTGTATAGTTAAAGTTATGTATTTTTGTTTAATATAAGTTTTACGTGATAAATAAAATAGTAAGTTATGGAAATTATAGCTCGAAAGTAGAGTGTTTTGGCTTTTAACTGCATTTTTGACGTTTTTTTGCGTCTTTGAATTAATTTTTTACTAAGAGGCTCTCGATGAACCCAATTAATTTTGACATGAAATGATTCTGCTCTTTATAAGCTTTTATATGAGCATTATTTTATTTGGGTTCAGTGTGCGCTTCTACCTGTAAAAGAAAAAAAATTATCATGTGAGAGAATAAAATGCACTACTATCCGAGCGCGTTCGGACTTCTTTCGCCGTAATTAAAAAGTATTAACGTTGTTCAGACGTCAATGTTGTTTTCTAAAATTGTTTTCGTAAATATTTATTAAAGAAATTACTAATAAATAATGCTTGGATACCAATGTCATTGTTGTAAAGTCTCGCAGAAAACTTTTTGTATCTGTTCTAACAGTAAAGTTATATTGATACTTAGATGTTCGAAAAACTGAGATTTACAGAGTGATTCTAAATAGTGCTCTAAATGCATGTAATATGTATTTCGTGCTCTCCAGGCTCTAAATACTTCTATTTCTTCTTCTGGTGTAACAATAAGAGATTATGCGCCAACGATTACTGACGATGAGACCACAAATAAGAAACCTAATACACATTTATCAGTATCTCATTTTCACAACTCTGACACTTATTGTATAATATGTAAAGGTAAGAACTGCCTCGTTATTGTAGCAAAAGCTATTGAAACTCAAGCCTTTATAAAAACTAATATCTATATTTTGTCGAGAAAACGATGCTGTAAAACTCATATTACTCGATCGGTAAATTGACTCTGCAAGATTTAAGTCCCGTAAGTGAGAATACATCGGTGTAAGAAATGCGATGCATGAAAATATTTAAACCAATATCAGGAATGTAGCAAAGAAGGCCTCGATTTTTATACACTGGGACGAAAATTTTCAGACTTTTCCGAAATCTATTATTATATTCTAATGGGTATATTTATGTCTGATTTTAACTATATCTTTAAACTTGTAAAGTCCAAAATACGTTCCTCAATAAAGAGGTCATCTCGTACTTACTTTGCAATGTTACTTGTAAAACTTAGAACTGGTCTCTTTTGTGGTGTTCTGTCTACATTATTCAATATAAGAAAAATAACAATTTCCTCTGCAAAATATAAAAATCAGGCTTTGATTGAGAACGTTGTTCTAAAACACCGTAGAAGGAACACATCACCAGAACACAAGTTATCGAAAAATATACGAGGCCTTCAGCAGGAAGATTGTTTATTCCAGATGACAACAATGATACTGTGATGATTGCTTTCGATAGCAGGTACGTTTATATCTAAAAATGTGTGAACTATTTCTTTCAGAGACATTCCTTCTGGCTATACAAAGAAAGACGTTTTGTTAAGCATATGGTATTCGTCATTATTTCAAATTACATTTTGGATGTCTTCGTTCCTTACTTCGGGAAAACAAAAAAAAATTACGCTAACATACTTACAAACACATTAAAAAAATATTCATATAATATCAGAAAGTGGCTGAAACCAAATGATATTGAGAGTATTGATAGATTTTACCGGGATTGTTTGAAACTTCTGCACGAAACTGATATTAAACATGAAATGCCAAGATTCTTAATTAAGCAGCAACAGTTTTCAACAGATGATGCTAAGCAACAGCTCTCGTAACCAAAATTTGATTTTTCAGCGCACAATTTCTAAAACCTATAATATTTGGATAAAAACACAGCTAAACATTATAACATAATGGTACTGTCAGTGTAAAGTACGCAAAAGTGTCGTAGAGTGCTGGGTGCTTGTTGTTTTCATATTATGGTTTCTGTCTTACAATACTACTGTAATGTACCATCGCTCAATCAAAATTAAAAAACCAAATATCGAATATGTTCTTATGCTGTACAAGACGCGGCCGCTGGATGGTCCATTAGTGATTCTGGTGAAGCAATCAATAAGGGAAATAATCTAAAACACATTGTCCAAAAAGTCTGAAACTGTATTATTATTATTATTATTATTATTATTATTATTATTATTATTATTATTATTGTTGTTGTTATTTCCGATATTTCATGTATTGAAATAATAATCTTAGTAAGCTCCATTTATCTTAATTTTACGCATTTTGTTGTATTTACTATTGATTATGTGGATTAAAACTAATGACAATTGTGTTTATGCTCATTAATATACATCATATTTACTTAAATCTATATTTTATTTTTCCATCAATTATTAATCTTCCATTCAAAATATTATTATTGTCTTACTTGTTATGAGGTATACTAATGAAAAAGAAATATGTCACGTCTAGGTGCTGATGGGCGAAAAAAGGCCCTTATTGACCCACCTCCTTTACATAAATGAGACCGAGACGTATACTGTAAGTAACCGCAGCTTTTATTCCAAATTGGTTTCAGGCGTTTTCATTAAGCTTAGTCCCCGTGTATGTCTCTATTCAACTTCTTTGTATAACAATAGGAATATTCTTTTTTTTTTCACGAATGCTTTTTTAATTTTTCCTGTTTTTAAGTTAAAAAAAATCGCTATTTTTTCTGAACTCTGATCGGAATAGCCGGACTTAGTTTCATGGCAAATTTTATTATGCCGAAAAAAGATTTTCTAACCTATTTTAAGGAAGTGAACAGTGATAACCTGCAATTTTTACTTAGTGCTTACATTATTTCGTGTGTAGGCACTGGTCAAGTGCGGCTTTCCGGGAAGCATCTTCAGAAAGAATCACGTTTTGAGCACCTTATCGCCAGAGCAACGATTGGCGTGGAGATGAAATCAATGCTACGCACCCTTTCTTGTTTGTGACGTCAAACGCCTAGCAAATAGCAACCCTTCCTTCTGCAAAGAGATCGCGCTTATTGTTCATTTGTTTTTTTCCGTAAATGTTATCAAGCAAAGACTATATAAGGAAATGTTCTTCATCGTTGTTTACGATTAAAACATAGCTTAAAACAAAGAGCTTTTTCAGATTAAAATGCTTTAAATTTCACAAAACATCTAAACATAGGTTTTTTTTTCCTCAATTCAAAAATATTATTTCCTTAACTCGCTATGTTTAAAGAAATTGAGAAGTTAAAAACAGTAGTAAACATTCTCTTGTAATAAATATAATTCTACTAATCATATGTTTTATGACACATTTAAACTTACAAGGAAGGTCTCCATTGGGGGCATACTCAGAATTTTTTGAAAAAAATACGAATTAAACTACTCATGTAGGTAATAAAGGATCAATGAAAATTAGCGGCGGAATTACATTATTAGATATGTAAAAAAATAAAATAGTTTGGAATAATTGGCGTGAAAAGCTGAAAGCGACGCGGGATTTGGCGAGCAGTGCATTTCCTCGCCAAAAGCAGACGATTTGAACGAATCTGAAAATTGATTTTAATTGACTTCACTGTTGAAAATCTGCAGCATTTACTGCAACGTCACTCCACTACTTTTATAGAATATCTCTCTTCTGAGCAATGAGAATGCTCCATAGCACGGTGAATCGACCGTTTTCTATAAAAGCGGTGGAGTGACGCTGCAGAAAATGGTACAGATTTTTAGCGGTGTTGTAGCTTGTGCAACACTGTTAAAAATCTGCTGCATTTTGCTGCAACGCACTCCACCGCTTGTATATAATATCTGTATTCCAACCAATGAGAAAGCTCCATTTCACGACCAAGTAACCGTTTTCTATACAAGCAAGGGAGTGCGTTGCAACAAAATGCAGCAGATTTTTAACAGTGTATTTTTCAATTTGGAACAATTTTAATCAATTTAAATTGTGTTTTAAATGATAAAATATATTAATTTCATTTTGTTATAAGTACATATAAACGTGTATGACAAAAGTATTCGAAGCGTAAAAGCGTATTTTTCAAAACTTCGTTTTTTCGCCAACCGGAGATAAATCGCCAAATAAACGAAATTTTTATTATTTTTTTACGGACGTTATAAGGAGGTTCCGCCGAAATTTTTTTTATAAACATATATAACTATATGAGAAGAACATTCTGTAATTTTTTCAGATTTTTCTGAGTATGCCCGTATGGAGACCTTCCTTGTTAGTTTATTTTGTGTTTGGCGATGCAGCAAGCTGAACGTTCTCGCTTTCGCCATCTCGCCAAGGCTGGTGCTCAAAACGTGATTCTTTCTAAAAATGCTTCCGGGAAATCGGTAATGCTTACTTTTTTTTTAGGGAAAATGACAGCATGTTGCTACAAGTACCAAGCGATGGATTGCCGTACAAATGTTTCACTCTTTTTTCGTTATTTGGTAAACCAGATGTGGAACCAAGAAAATTTCGTCTCGAAGATGGTAAGTATGTTTACCTTATGTAGAAAGCTTGGGATCTTAGTAAACATCTTTTACGAAAAATGTTTTTTGTGGATTAAAACATTATGTAGACAGTTGTCCAACTCCCGTGCTCACGTAATTTTAAATCCAAACTTGCAAACGGCACCGAGAATATTTTAATAAAATTTTGCTTTTACAATAAAAGCTTAAATTAAGGAGTTATTAATTTCTAAAAAAGGTGTTTGTAAATCCCAGTGCCAGTCAATAATTTTTCATTTTACGCACAGAATTTGTCTGTGCCGGAAAGGGTTAAAACATTAACCCTTTATCTACCGACGGTACATAGAAATACCATAAAAATTTCTTATTATAAAACTCTTTTAATACGTCAATTAGTTGTAATGCTGTTTAGAATGAGTTACAGATACATTACTTTGTTCCAAAAGCATTATTGGTTACACAAAACAAGAATATTTTTAAAAGGATGATTTCTTTTGCCTTTGTATCTTTTCAGCTTTCTTGGCACAGAGGATTTTTCAATTCGAAAATATTTCTATAATTATATGGTAAGGACATCATATTTGTACATTTTATAATTCTACAAAATACTATGAAAACAATTTAAAATAAAAGATTTGAGTGTTTATAAATATTGCATAAAATCCCTGTAAATTCAAATTTAATTAATCCTTCTAAATCCTTAAATTTTTCTAATTTTTTTAAAATATTTATTTAATAATTATTTAAATCTTTTAATTTTGTTTAAACAATTTACGTAAAATGCTTTAGAATGTGAAATTTTCATGAATTCATAATACGGTAGATGAAAGGTTAAAGGGAAAGTTTACCCAAAGCTCGCAGCACTTCTAAAATTTTCACATTTTGCTACTACTATTTAAAAATAAAAATATTTACTTATAATTTTATTATAGATGCTGAAGAAATTGCTCCGAAGAATTTTTATTTAAAATTCTGGTAGCAAGATGCGAAAATCGTAAGAACGCTGCCAGTTCTGGTTTACCTAAAAATTGGACAAAAAGTCGACTCTTTTTTTTAAATACTAAATGAAAGTTTATTTAATTGTGAATATATTGATAGAACCTTTGGTAAAAAGGTTGTGTCAATTTACGCGATTACGTCAATTTCGGTTGTGTCAATTGCCACGATTACGGCAATTATATCGTGGAATATTGTAAAAACAGCGAGAGCAATTACCATAAAAAGCAAAACTTTAAATGGCTCTTTTCTCCATGTTCTTCTTTTCACCACTTTTTTCTTTAAAAAATGGTAAGTTTTTTTTTTTTTTTTTGTATTTGACATGGAGACTGAAACTTTTTTTTTAAATTTATGTTCTTTATCATATATGAGAATCATGTATGGAATTAGCCTTCAGGCTTTTCGTTATTTAAAAATAAATAAATAAATAAATAAAAGTATACATAATATGTGTTAGATTTTATCATTTTTATTTGCCCATCATACGTAGTATAAGATAAATATTGCAATCGTTTTGAAAATCGAAAAAAAATATGATGAATTTGCACATTTTAGACACTGAAGATTCTATAAAACATATTTAAAAAAAAATGGCGCCAATACTCTTCCAACCCCCCCCCCCCCCCATATTTTTCCAATCAAAAAGCAGCTATTATTCTTCATACTGAGCCACCCCAGACGAATATTAGATGACTAATTCACCCAACCAACCTTAACGATCACACAATCTGGTCTGTTACGATAATTTGGATAAGCTCAATGGAATAAATCGAAGGTTAATGTATGAAACTGCAGAAAACGATTCATTCGAAATTATATTAGATTTAAATTTTAAAAAAAATCTAATATAATTTCGTATGCAGCGCCACTTTGAAAGATCAACCATTGGAAAAAATTTACATCTGTTATACCGTATTCCCCCGCATTACCCGGCATGCCCGGAAAATATGAGGTTCCAATTTAATTTAAATGCTTTAAGTGATAAATTAAAATAACATAAAAAGATTATAGCTTGACATGTTTCATTGCTCTTACGGCAACATTTTCAAAAGCAAATAAAATTATAAAAAGTAATTTCCCGAAATAAACAGAAAAAACACCAATCACGTGAAACATGAGCATATAAAAAATAAACTGGAAATAAAAATGAATAAAAATAATTGTGAGCGTGACATATTACAAATTATTGTCTTAAAAACCTTTGAAGCATTTCTTTCCATATTTTAGGTAGTTCCATGGAGGCAAATTCATTGCAAATATTGTCTTTACGTATGAAGATTTCTATTGATTCTCTTATGATTGATGGAAAATATGATCTAGAAGGGTATATTATTCTGCTATTTTTAAAATCTATTTGTAATGGTTCTTTGCTATATAATCTTAAAGAACATATAGCAGACATCAAATACAATAGGAAAACTACAGCTCTCTCAAGGTTATATAGCAAAGAACCATTACAAATAGATTTTAAAAATAGCAGAATAATATACCCTTCTAGATCATATTTTCCATCAATCATAAGAGAATCAATAGAAATCTTCATACGTAAAGACAATATTTGCAATGAATTTGCCTCCATGGAACTACCTAAAATATGGAAAGAAATGCTTAGAAATATGTCAAAAGAAATATGTCAGTCTACCTTGACTTTTTTCAACGACTGGCCAAGATTCATCTCTAACATCGAAATTTCTGGAACGAAAGCGAGCAAATCAATTCTGAGTTTGGCGTTTACTTAAACACTGATCACCATAAACGCCACACAATTTTTAATAAACCTGCGCCGCATTTTTCCCTTTTTGGAAGTAAAAAACTAAAATTTGACAAAAATAATCTTCTAGAATCTCTATTTTTAAAATGCAATAACTTTTGACTGATTAAACAGATGACGCTATTTTTATATCTAGAATTTTCTAGAGACTGTTACCTTTCAAACGCTGTATAATATGGCTTAATTGATTAAGTATTACTCGAGATATGTGACTTTAAATCTATCTGTTGGGAAAAAACGAAATTACTTTTTCCCCAACCCAATAAATTAATTTAATAGAAGCGGAAAAAGTCAATCGAAAATCTAAAAATTCATCCTTAAAATATCATCATTGGGTTGTGATTAACAATGGCTACAAAATTTAACCGTTAAGACGCCGAATTAATATCGCAATGTAATAATAATTTTGTTTTTCCTATTTTACAGCTTCAAATGTTTTAATTTATGAATAAAAATTTAGAAAATAACAAAAAAAATATTCCTGCAGTTTTTTTGGCTGTTTTCATTTAAGTGTTAGCATTTTGGAACGTAATTATTGATTGACAACCTATGCAAATATAACAAATTATTTTCCGCTATATGCTATTGTATATTGTTCTTGAGTTCCTAAAATATTAAGATTGCTAGCGGTCAAATGTAAGTAATATAGAGAAAACGATAAAAGCAAATAATACATTTTTTATGCAAATTAGTGAATTTACATATTCCTTAATACCTGTGATAAATGCTTAAACATAAATATTTTCTTTTCAAAAGTTCAAATTAACCTTATATTTTATAGGAAAAATAAGGACATCGTTATTATATTGGAAAATATATGTTTTGTATTACAAATAATGCAATGTTCCCATTTGGGAACATTGGCGTTCAAACGGTTAAGAAAAGAAATGAAAAATTTTAAATGATGCCTCAAAGCATGATATATAATACCATGTCGAAAAAGTAAACTGCCCTTTTAAAAGAAACATTTATAATTTATACAATTTTTTTAAAGATTTAACTGACTGGAATATATTTGTATGTTTTTAAGGGTACTTCTTTTTTCTTATGACACGTCCAGAAAATTTAGTGGACAGCAAAGGTAATCCAGCGTTCTATATGTACGTCCATGACCCTCGCCGCTTAGCAAATCCTATAGTTGAAGGAATCACACTAAATGCTGGTTACCGTTACACAATTTCCTTTTCAATGGTAAGTATTAAGTTAAATTCGGTCAAAAAGGAAGCAACTATGCTTTTTATTCATTTTGAGAATTTAATGTTTAAAACGATTATTGATATTTGAAATCATTTGATTATTGACACATGACCACATGAATATTTCTGTTACAAAATAAAATGGCGTCTATCGTATAGACAAATCTTTTTTAGCATTTGTACAGTTGCCCGAACTTGAATATAAGTATATTATAAAAGTATTCATGAGTTTATTGTACTGCTATTACACTCCGAAAAAAGACTTTTTCAAATCTGAGCAAATCGATATACTCATTTCGTTATGGAACTTTTTGTTTCAAATATGACAACCGAATGCTTTAAATTCTGAAGCATTAGAGCTGAACAAATCGACGTATTCATTTTGTTATGGAACTGTCTGTTTCAAATATGACGCCCAAATGCTTTAAATTCTGAAGCATTCGATCTGAACAAATCGACATATTTATTTTGTTATGGAACTTTTTGTTTCAAATATGACGACCGAATGCTTTCAATTCTGAAGCATTCGATCTGAACAAATCGACATATTTATTTTGTTATGGAACTTTTTGTTTCAAATATGACGACCGAATGCTTTCAATTCTGAAGCATTAGATCTGAAAAAATCGACATATTCATTTTGTTATGGAACTTTTTGTTTCAAATATGACGACCGAATGCTTTCAATTCTGAAGCATTCGATCTGAACAAATCGACATATTCATTTTGTTATGGAACTTTTTGTTTTAAATATGACGACCGAATGCTTTCAATTCTGAAGCATTCGATCTGAACAAATCGACATATTCATTTTGTTATGGAACTTTTTTTAAAAATATGACGACCGAATGCTTTCAATTCTGAAGCATTAGATCTTAACAAATCGACATATTCATTTTGTTATGGAACTTTTTGTTTCAAATATGACGACCGAATGCTTTCAATTCTGAAGTATTCGATCTGAACAAATCGACATATACATTTTGTTATGGAACTTTTTGTTTCAAATATGACGACCGAATGCTTTCATTTCTGAAGCATTAGATCTGAACAAATCGACATATTCATTTTGTTATGGAACTTTTTGTTTCAAATATGACGCCCGAATGCTTTAAATTCTGAAGCATTCGATGTGAACAAATCGACATATTCATTTCGTTATGGAACTTTTTGTTTTAAATATGACGACCGAATGCTTAAAATTCTGAAGCATTCGATCTGAACAAATCGACATATTCACTTTATTATGGAACTTTTTATTTTAAATATGACGACCGAATGCTTTCAATTCTGAAGCATTCGATTTGAACAAATTGATATATTTATTTTGTTATGGAACTTTTTGTTTCAAATATGACGGCAAAATACTTTCAATTCTGAAATACCAGAATTACTCAGTTTCCAACAAGATTACATTTTATTCGTTAAATGTAACACATTTCAGTAACGTAGTTGAATTTATTCATATATATTTTTTTATTTGTTCTGATTTGGGACTAAACGTTCATTTTAATAATATTTTATTACATAAAATGTGACGAACAATATGTTTATCGTAATCGCAGAAGAACACATAAAAGCCTTCGTAATGTAATCACAGAAGTGGCGGGTTTGTTTTTCGGCCTTCGAAACCGAAGAAAGGATGATTTCGTAAAAGAAAGATTTCGCAGCTGGAATTTGCAACATTTCATTGAAAATTTTGAAATTAATTTCATATGACTGCAAATAACTACATGATGACAAAGCAATTTATCAATGATAAACGGATAGCATTGACAGAGAAAACTGCTACAATTCAGTTTTCTTTTGGTGGGAAAAACACCCCCTCCCCCCCCAAAAAAAAAAAAAATATATATAAATAGTCGAAGGGAAAATTAAAGGGGAAGAATTTTAAAATTGAATATAAAGAAGAAAAGACTTTTACGGCGCCAAGCTAAAAATGAAAATAAAGAAGCGTAACTCGATTGCCTTTATGAAAATAGAAAGAAAATAATAATATTTGAAGGGGGAATGTAGCAAAATAAAAATGAAAAAATGGAATATTTTATAGATGGACTAATAATTAAAATACTTTACACACACACACATATATATATACATATTGCTTTATAGCATACATTTTTTAAAAATTGTATTGTTTATACATATATATTTTTAAACGATGTGTGAAAATTTTTAAAAATTGCAGCAACAAAGGCAGACTCTACCGCCACCCTATGATTCTAATTGTATAGATTATGTGAGTGAGTGGAAAGAAAATGGAGGACGAGGACCAATTACAAAAAAGGTAAAGTTCCTCTTTAAATTATTTAATTGCTAAGATATTATTTATTGAACAAGATTTTAGCATTAAAGTAAAAATAAGCTTTGGCACTGAGAGTTACAGTTATGAACAGGTGTTTATACATACAAATTTAAATTCGGGACATTTAATTTTATATTATATTATTATTGCTCATCTAATGTATTCTCTCCTCATTGTTTCATCGAAATCACATTTTATAACAATTCTGGAAAATTTTTATAGGTAATTTAAAAAATCGAAACGTATGATATGAAAACTATTACATATTTTAATCAAAATTACAACAATGTTTGAGGAGAAAGCTTACCATTATTAAGTTCTCTGCCTACGTTTGGAGTGCTTATTAAAAATGAGTGCAATATTAAATAAATATACATTAGCTTAATTCTAATTCAGAATAATGAAAAAATATAAAATCCTAGCAATATAGTCACAATATTTGTTTTAATTTAGGATTTAATGCCACTTTTTTAAAGGGAAATATCAGGTTTATGCCAGACAGCGTACACTCAACTCAACTAATATTTCAATTTTCTTTATACGAGATACTACTAGCTCACTTACATATGAGGACTCCAGAAGCCAAGGGGTATAAGTGACAAAATTGAAAAAATTGAGTTAAGTGCACAGGGTATCTGGAAATATGCTTTTTAGGTGCGTTCGTAATTATATAATACGTAGCACCTATAGTGGTCGTTCAGTCCGTCCGTCTGTCCGTCTGTCCGTAAGTCTGTCTGTCCGTCCGTCTGTCTGTCCGTCCGTCTGTCCGCATATAACAACGCAAAAACTACCCAACCAAATCGTTTGAAATTTAAAATACATAATTATTACATAATTTTGTCGAGTCATTTCAAATTTTATGAAACTCGGATGCATAGATCAATTACAGGGGCAACCAAAAGTATTCCATTACATTATGGTCAATGGGGAAAAAAGTTTCAAATGCATTTTAATCGTTTGAAATTTAAAATACGCAATTATTACATAATTCTGTCGAATTATTTCAAATTTTTTGATAATCGTGTGCATAGATCAATTACAGGGGCAATCAAAAGTATTCAATTACATTATGGTCAATGGGAAAAAGTTTCAAATATATTCTATACATTTGAAATTTAAAATACATAATTATTACATAATTTTGTCGAGTTATTTTAAATTTTATGAAAATCGGATGCATAGATCAATTACAGGGACGATCAAAAGTATTCCGTTACATTACGGTCAATGGGAAAAAAATGTTTCAAATGCATTTTAATCGTGTTACACTCATGCGAACTTAATAAAATTTATATACAACTATAAAGTACATATTATAATATACATCTTACATAATTTGTGGTTCAAAGAACATTTGTTATTGATTTACAAGGCCACACAAAAATATTCCATTACATAATGGTATAGGGAGAACATTGTTTGATGAGCGTTTTAATTGTAATTATTTACAATTTTAGGAGATTGCTATATGAGAGTGATATTTTTAAAACTATGCTATCGTACGAACGCACCTCATTTGCTACGCTTCACGTGCAATTTCCAACTTGTTTCATTTAAGGTAAGAAATATAGGTTATTTTCTGATTATTTGGGGAGTTATAGAGATAAACCACTTTTTTCGAAAAACAAACAATATTGATTAATTATACATTTAAAGAAAATTGTACTCTATTTTTTTAACAATTATTGAAATGAGAGTTCAAAGATTAGAATGCAACAAGCAGATGTTTCCTATTTCAATTTAGTCAATTGTTATTGATGTTCCAATTTAACATCAATTATCTTTAAACTCAATTTACTGCAAATCGACATTTTCTCACTTGTACCCATTGGCTTCTGGGTTCCTCATGTACTATTGGGTTGGCAATTAAGTGATAGCGGATTTTAAATAGTATGGAAAATTCAAAATATTTGCTTAAAAATAGAACTTTAATCAATTAGGTATTGCTCATTTTTGTTGATTAGTTTTTGCCATCTTTCAAGCAGTGTCATAATTCCATGTTCACATTTTTTTTTCAGCAAAAAATCTGAATTAAATGGGATTTTACATCATTAGCGCTTTTAAAAGCTATACCATTTAGGGCGTTCTGCGTAGAATAAAGTAAATCTTAATCTGAAATCGTACGAATACTGCTGGCAGCAATGTTTTCAGCAGTTAATGCCGTAAAATTAGATGTAAATGTTTTTATTACATCTAAATTTACTGCAATTTTTACGGTTGTTTTTTACAGTGTAGCGCGAATAGATTTTGGCGAGTGACCAAAGATGTGAGGGGTTTTGCATTATCACACTGGAAAACAACAGCCTTACGATTTGCCAATTCTAGCTGCTTGTCTTGAACTGCATCGCCCAATTTGGCAAGCTGTTGAACATACACGTTTCAATTCATTGTTTGGTTTCTTGCTATAAAGTTCAAAAAACAGAATTCCTATATAAGAGTTCACGTTTTAGGGATCTCTGACCTCTAAAACCTGCAAATGCGTCGAAAAACCGATATTCGAAAAATTTTACGAATCTAATATTCTTTGTAAAAATATAAGAAAGTAAAAACGTGAACTATAATATCATTCAAATACTTCATTTACTAAAAATAATATAAGGCTTTTTCAAAATTTCCCGATTTGTCATGTGATTGGAGATATTCAGCTATAAGTATACAAATCTTCCCGTCTGTAACTTATAAAGTTTCTGAGAACGAATTCTGTGACAGACAGACAGAGGAATGAGACGAATAAGATTTTGCCGGATGAATAAAACTCCAAAAATGAATAATCTTTTAAATAATAAACTTTTCTACCTAAAACTGAACCGACTTCAAAAACTACTGCAAAGTGAAAAATAATTTTTTTTGACATAATAGTAATAAGAAATTAAATTAAGAGTGTAGTATTTACCATGTGTTTTATTATATTTATATTCATTAATTTGATTTTTCGGAATCGTGCCAGCCAAGCCAAGTTACATGTAATTTTCCAATAGACACACATCGTATTTACGAGTTTTTTTTACGATTTAATATTTAGTTAAAAATGTAACTTTGTTCTTTTACGATTTGCATTGGATACTTAATTTTAATTTTGAAATTGGCTTGTCTGGCACCGACTCCAAAAAATCAAATTAATGTACATAAATATAATGAAACGCATGGTAAATACTAAGCTCTTAATTTAATTTCTTATAACTATTATGTAAAAAAATTGCTTTTCACTTTGCAGTAGTTTTTGAAGTCGGTTCAATTTTTGTAGAAAAGATTATTGTTCTCTTTTTAGTTAAAAGTTAACGATTTTTTGAAGTCGGTTAGTAGAAATTATAGTACGGAAAAAATATTGTAAATTATACATGGATTTAAATTTGCTCAGGAGTGAGGT
This sequence comes from Maratus speculifer, assembly GCA_964019185.1. Taxonomy (NCBI): domain Eukaryota; kingdom Metazoa; phylum Arthropoda; class Arachnida; order Araneae; family Salticidae; genus Maratus; species Maratus speculifer. The sequence continues at coordinate 339,166,713 of OZ025296.1, read as the reverse complement.
TCGAACGCACGCTCTCTTTTCCAGAACCAGAGCTGAAATCTGGCTCCTTAGACCACTCGGTCATCCTGACTGCGCTCCAGTCGGCGAGCTTATTTAAAGTCCAGGTTACTTTAATTTACGAGAAATCACAAATTTTATTTGTTTTTGCCTAATTTCTAAAAAGTACTGAACCAATTTCAATGAAATGGAAGTGGTACCAATTCTAGAGTATCCTCTTTTATTTAACACAAAAACCAAATTAATTGGTTGAATAATTTCGGAGTAATTGGTGAACATACATAGAAAAAAAAATACATACGCGTCGAATTGATAACTTCCTCTTCCTTTTCTGAAGTCGGTTAATAATAAAAATTATAATACGGAAAAAAATTAAATTATAAATGGATGTAAGTTATGTCAGGAGTGGAAACCACGCTCTCTTTCGAGAACTAGAGATTAAATCTGGCGCCTTTAGACCGTTCGGCCATCCTGACTGCGCTCTAGTCGGCTATCTTTTTCAAAGTCCATGTTACTTTTAATTTGCGAGAAATCGCAAATTTTATTAGTTTTTGCTTAGTTAATAAAGTACTGAACCAATTTCAATAAAATGGAAGTGGTACCAATTCGAGTGTAGCTTCTTTTATTTAACACAAAAACCAAATTAACCGGTTGAATAGTTTCGGAGTAATCATTGAACATACATAGAAAACTAGTCGTTGGGGGCCACCGTAATACTTACCCATCATGGATATGTATATGAAAATAAAACATGTGAAAACTATTTATACAATGCTTTGCAATTCATAAACAAAATTTAAATATTGTTAATATACATAGTAATGCTCTATTAAAGAACTGCTGATGCACCAATTTCGACAAATTATATAAAACGCCAAACTACTCAAGTAGTACCGAACTGCGTAAAAGAAACATCCTTATAACTCCAAAAATAATAATTCTATTAACTAACAATTAACTGCGTCGGATTAAGCGTCTCATTTCCAATTAAAACATACCTCTGAATTGAAATTTGAATGAAATACAGGGTCATGAAAAATCGAAAAATGTGGAAAACAGGATTACAAATATCTCGGCAACTAATAATCCGATCGACTTCGTTCTATATGCAAAATGTGTGTTATTTTATTGCCTTTTACGTCCATTCTTTAGAACAAAAAAATCGAAAATTTTTATATACCTTTCATCAGAACGAATTTTTCGAGAGTCCGAAAAAAATAGTTCCGGATAATCGAGGTTGCTGATATTAAATAGGGTTCGTCCCATTCTTACATACTAACTACATACAAAATTTCAAGTCTCTATCTCAATTTGTTCGGGAGATAGAGCGTTTACAGACAGACAGACAGACAGACAGACGGACGGCAAAATTTTTTTTCTAAAAATATGTTTTTCGGAATCTCCACTATCTAAAACGTGTAAATCCGTCAAAAAAATTTCGATTTTCAAAACGATTGCAAGACTTACCCTATACTACGTATGATGGGTAAGTAAAAAAGATACATACGCGTCGAATTGATAACTTCCTCTTCTTTTTCTGAAGCTGGTTAAAAACTAAGAGAGAACGCAATTTTCACCTTGTTTTATACACAAAATATGTATAATATGATCTTTAAAAAGTTCAGGTTTACTTAAAAGGCAATTAATATAATCAAAAAGAGATGTTCACAGTTAATTTTAATTTAATTTAATTTAATTTAAGTTTAATTTTATTTAAAACATCTTGGCCCTAATAAGCCCTTAGTAAACATCCTAGTTTATCACAACACTTTTAGTTTTACATAAAAATAATTAAAATAATCAAAATTTAACTAAATTTAATTTTGATATTTTTGATATTTGATTGAAATTTTGCTTAAAATAATCAAAATTTAACTAAATTTAATTTTGATATTTTAAATAAAGTGTTAATTATTTTAATCATTTTTTAAGTAAAACTAACCGTTTTAAATTTCTTAATATATATATATATTGCGAAAAATGTTTTTCTTTCTAAACATATTTGATGATTTAGATTTTCTTTGTTTTTTTACTCAGGAATGTATAGAATTATGCAAGATCGAAAGAATGATGGAACAGTACAGCTGTGTGGGAAAAAGCATCACATATCCCCACCGTTTCCCTATATGTTCGAGAAGTAAGTCGGTGAAACTAAAAAAAAATGTCTGCAAAAAATGTCCTTACAAAACCATCTTAAAAAAATTTATCCATTAAATAACTATGCGATTTCACAATTTTAAAGACAGGTGTGCAATATTTAAAACTAAAATTTCGATAAATTAATAAAATTAAGTTAATTTGTTCCATTTTTAGTTCAAAAACTCCGACGTGTGTTCTTAACATAGTTCATATCTCAAATTCTACTTTCATAATCACAAAGAGATCAAATTTTATTAGTTAGTGCCTGTCATTGCTGATGTGCCTGTCCTCGCAGGCCGCTTAAGCTGTTATCAGACTCACCAACATTTCGAAAGACTTTTGAGCCAACACTTGATTTCCTCCAACTTTTCGCGAAATATCCTCCCAATACCTAGTGCGATAGAAAACAGCAATATCTCCCCAACTTTTTTCCACAGTTCCAAAAAAGTCTGGGCTAGCCCAGATTTTTCATCCAACATCGAATATTTCAACGAATCAGAAATAAGCGATTGATACGAACAGGCGATAAATATTAACGGCTGGTAGTACTAGGATTGGTTTTCCTGCTTATCCTCCAACTTTTCTGAAGACTATTGTAACTTTTTTTCTCTCTTTGAACGGGAAAAAGTTGGGGTTAAAATCGACTGAAAAGTTTGTCACGCATAAAGTTCGTGAATCTGATAACAGCTTTACTAGCCAGTATTGCGCTGAGTGCGGCCAAACAGAGATCGAAAATTTCGTCTTAAGGGTGTATTCGAAAAAACGCTTTTCCACCTTCAGCAGCTCGAAATTTTCCGATACAATTTCAGACACATTTTTAAAAATAGAAACATGAAATTTGCCGAGGGGATTTTTGAAGGGATGTATAAGGTGCCGTGTGATGTCTTTTTACGCTCAATTCATTAGCATTTGATTTATAAGCAATTAACTTCTCAGAAAGACCCTTTTTTTCGTTCCCAGATCTCCGACTTTGGAAAAATCGGTTCAAATTGCCGTTTTTTATTGCTTTTTTTGCAATATTTTGTGGACTTATCAAAGAATTGACCTTCACGGCACCTTGGGCACTTTCTAATTGGGAACCTGCGAATTTCAGGTGTTTGAGAGCAAAAGTGAATTCAAAAATAAATCGGAAAACAAGCAGTTTGAATCGAAACACACCTTTAATTCCAGAGCTTCGTGTATAAACATTTAAGAAAAATTTTGATTTTGTTTAATCTAGATGACTTTAATAAGTTACATACTATATGACGAAAGGTGATGCGCACGCAGCATATATATAACTGTCAGTAATTCCAACAATTTAATCGTTTGAGTCACAAGAAGCGCGATCTCAGTTTTTATGCCGAGAAAATCAACATATTTCAAGCGTTGTAAACAATTGATGGTGTGCCGATTGGTACTTACCGACGCAAAATAGAAAAGCACTCTATCGCACCGCTTAGGATTTATCGACTAAAATAAAAGAAGGGCTATCGCACTGCTTGGATCTTTTCGGCATAAAGTAAAACAAGCACTATCGCGCTGTTTCGGTTTTTTTCTAAGTAAAAAAAAGGCAGAGCTAGCGCGCTGCATGAGATTTTTTTGACAGAGTTTTTTTTAAACTCTCTGGGACTCAAACAGTTAAATAGTTATTGCACAGTTAAAAAAAGTATTGTAAAAGTATTGTATAATAGGTCGGTAAATTTAGGACTGCCAGTGGGTTTTATAGGTCCGGATATGGAGGACTTTTTTTTTTTGACGTTTTAAATTTTTTTCTTACTTGGATATTATTTATCGGTTTTTAGCTCACAGGCTATCATAGCCTGAGAGCTTATGTGCCCGTCCGTTCTGTATGTATGTGCGTATGTGCGTAACGCGATAACTCATGATAAAAATATCGGATCCACTTGAAATTTTGTATATAGGTATATCCTGACAAGGCGCTTCCCTGATTAGTTTTTGGAGTTCATTCGATATGCATAAGAGGGGGAACGGGGGGCTCATGCCCCCCGTTAGTTGATATAGATGGGATTTTCATGCAGAATTAAGTTTTCAAAATTTAGATTAGGATCATTCTGATGAGGCGATTCCGTGACTGTTATTAGGTGTTCATTGAATAAGTATAAATAGGGGGAACAGGGGTTCTAATGCCCCCCCCCCGTTAGTTGATATAAATGGGATTTTCATGCAGAATTAAGTTTTCGTTCAAAATTTAGATTAGGATCATTCTGATGAGGCGATTCAGTGACTGTTATTAGTTGTTCATTGAATAAGTATAAATAGGGGGAACAGGGGTTCTAATGCCCCCCCCCCCCTGTTAGTTGATATAAATGGGATTTTCATGCAAAATTAAGTTTTCGTTCAAAATTTAGATTAGGATCATTCTGATGAGGCGATTCAGTGACTGTTATTAGTTGTTCATTGAATAAGTATAAATAGGGGGAACAGGGGTTCTAATCCCCCCCCCCGTTAGTTGATATAAATGGGATTTTCATGCAGAATTAAGTTTTCGTTCAAAATTTAGATTAGGATCATTCTGATGAGGCGATTCCGTGACTGTTATTAGGTGTTCATTGAATAAGTATAAATAGGGGGAACAGGGGTTCTAATGCCCCCCCCCGTTAGTTGATATAAATGGGATTTTCATGCAGAATTAAGTTTTCGTTCAAAATTTAGATTAGGATCATTCTGATGAGGCGATTCCGTGACTGTTATTAGGTGTTCATTGAATAAGTATAAATAGGGGGAACAGGGGTTCTAATGCCCCCCCCCCCCGTTAGTTGATATAAATGGGATTTTCATGCAGAATTAAGTTTTCGTTCAAAATTTAGATTAGGATCATTCTGATGAGGCGATTCCGTGACTGTTATTAGGTGTTCATTGAATAAGTATAAATAAGGGGAACAGGGGTTCTAATGTCCCCCCCCCCTTAATTTATATAAATGGGTTTTTCAAGCAGAATTTTCAGATTTCGTTCAAATCTCTGAATAGTTTTGGAAGTTTAATGGTTAAGTATAAAAGAGGGGGATAACTCTTTTTAAATTATATAAATGCTAAATGGGTTTTTATTAAGAATTATCTAATTTGCTCTGAATTTTGGATATAGATTTTTTATATGATAAAGCATGTCTTTGATAGTATAGGAGGTTCAATGATTAAGTATAAAAAAAGAGAAAAGGGGAAAGCTGTTTCCCCTTCTTAATTTTTTTTTTCGAACGGAATTAACCGTTGAAAATATAAAGCTTTAATGTGCAATTAGTATTTGTAGCCTGTGAGCTCAATGCCTTCAGTTTAACTGGGCAGTATTCTTTATTGTTTTTTAAAACGTTTAATCTTTGAATCTCTTTTGGCTGTAGTTTTGCAATATATATAATCTGAGAAGTAAATGTTTGTTTCGTTCTATTGTTTTAAAATTTATATAGTTAATGTTTGTAAACATATGAAATATATTTGAATATATTCCCAATTTCTTAATCTTTTTTTTTTCTTTGCAAATAATGTTTGGAGTGCTGGTTTGTGTTCAAGATTTTTTCATTTGGACTTTTTTTTTTTATATTTAATCTAAAGAATTTTCAGAAATTAGCCTAAAGTGGCTATAAGTACAAAAAAGCTGGCAGATTCCGGACGAATACACAATCTGTTCCAAATTCAGTTTTTGTGTAAGTTATTCTTCCAATGGAAAAAAAAATCGCAAAGTTGACCTGCTTCGATGGATTGTAAGACTCCCCCTTCCCTCTCCTTAAACTCACTTTTCAGATCGTTACGCAGTTACAAATGCAAAAATTCAAAAGTATAATTTTACATAAATTTTCCAATTGATTAAAATCATACTTAATTATTCACAATCAGCAGTACGATCATTCATGTATTTAATTACAAAAGTATTTTTAACAGAATTGTATGCGGGAAACATATTTTTACATTTTTTTATGGATTGTCATTTGAGCACTGGTCACTTAAAAGTTGGTTTTCAGTAGAATTATGGTCTTCACTTTTACTTCATTTCTCTGTATTTACCTATGCAAAAAATTTCGTAATTTTAAACAATAATCATAGAAAGTGCAGAAAAAAAAATCGTTAAAAAAATGAAGTAGTCTTTGATTTATTGGACTTCTACTGAATGCCTGAATTCCCTCAAAATTCACGAAAAAAGCCCGCATCACACAAAAAGTCCGCTGCGAATTATACTCTCTTAAAAAGTCAGCCACAAAATAGCTCAAGTTGAGCTGAAATGCACTCATCTCAATGTTGAAAGGCAGCTTCTCAAAAAAGAGTTGAAATAACTCAAGTTTTAACCAATTTAAATGAAGTTGAGCTACTTAAATAACCAATTTAGATCAAGAAGATTTAATCGTTTGAAAAACAACTCTTTTATGATCGAAAAAATTACAGCTCTTTCATGAGAAGCCAAATCAGCTCTTTCATTTTAAGAGTGTACTCTCAAGCAATTTGTTAATGCATAGCTGCCAACTTTTACGCATTTTTCCTACCACATAAATTTTATAATAAATATTGTTTTATTTAATCGTCGAAATCTTAAGATTAAACAAATGGAAAATCTGTGTATAATTTTAGTGGGAATAAAAATGCGTAAAAGTTGGCAACTATGTTAAGGGTGTTCTTAACTGATCCGCTTAACAAGTGAAAAACGTTTTGACACATTTACAAATTCATTTTTTACCAGAAATACATAAAATTTTAATGCCTGACTATGAAAGCGATTTCGAATTGAACTTATTTTTCCATTTTATGATATTTAAATTACTTATCGAGTTATAAGCTATTTCGATGACGCAATCACCCGTTTTTCTCCTCCTTTTCGACCGGTCTTTCTGCTTTCGTCGGGAAATAGGCTCAAAAGTGTCAACTTTGAAGGCTTGTTATGAAAAATCTATTGTGGTTTTTAAAAAACAAAAGAATGAGTGCAATTAGACAATTTCTGAATAACAACACCTGCTATTTTCATGCATTTCCGAACAAAAATAATTTAATGCATGTGTCACAAAGTTGTCCTTTTTGATTTAAGAACACCCTTAATGTAAGGCGCTCATGAAAAAACGTACATTTATTCACTGTAAAACATTTGTGTAACGTTACTCCATAAAATTCGTGGCAGCCTTGATGCCTCCAAATTTATGGAGTACTAGTATAACCGATCTAACATTGTAATGTTATACCAGTAATGCATGTTTAAATTACGCCTTTATATGAGTGAAAAAAAATTACTCCATAAAATATACTCTAGGCTGTCATAGCGATGACGTCCTATTTTAGATGGATTTCTATTATTTCCTTACGATTAAATGTAGTAGGGGATACATTCGGTAATCCTACTACAGGAAAACCTCCATAACGGACACTCCCGAATAGCGGACACCTCTATTTAATGGACAATTTTCCAATCCCCACTCCCAAAACCTAATTTTTTGTATGTATTTAACCTCTGAATAACGGCCATTCCGAATAGCGGACACTATTTACGGCGATAAAGTGTGAAAAAATATTCTTTTAAGGTGAAAAAAAATGAAAAAAAAAATAAAAGGCCTCTAAATTTATCAAGAAATTTTGTGATCACAGATAAATGGGCTGGGGAAAATCCTTCCCCCCACGTTCAGTGTTGAATTGAAGGGGTTGCCCAGGAGGGATATCTTCCAGAGCATTGAAATTCCCTTCCTCCCCCTGAAAATGTTGAGATTTTATGCTTTTAATAGTCAAAAAGTGCAATCCCCTCCCCGCCCGGAACTCTATAATGTCCAATAATGTCACTTTGAAAAGCAAATTGCATGTAATCGCAAGTAAAAGTTACCTTTTGTAAAAGGTTTTTTTCATAAGAATGTAACAAAGAGTGGATAAAGGTGTGCACAATTTTATTTCTGTGCCATTGTTTTAAAAATAATTTTTATTTCTGATTAATCATATAACAGAGGTTTTAGGACATATAAATGTCAATTCATGAAATGTTAACCATTTCTTAGCGCTTTTTGAATCTCTGAGGTTTTCCCAATAGCGGACACCTCCGAAAAGCGGACAATTTCTGCGATCCCGAGGTGTCCGTTATTTAGAGGTTTTACTGTACATGGAAGTAGGGGTACCATGTAGTACCCCGACAAGGATACTACATGGGTACTATATGTAGAAATATAATAAATTTTGTATTCATGTATTTTTGTCCAACAGTGAAACAAGTATTGTTCGAAAATCTGAATATTTATAGAACAGGTTATAGTACGAACGCATCTCATCTGCCATGCTTGACGTACAATTTCCGACATGTTTATTTCTGTACTTTTATGTAATTCTTTCTGTTTCAGCAATCTCTATTTCGGATAAAGTGATTGAAGCATGTTCATCAGGCTGCAGAGAGGCTTGCGAGTAAGTCGTTTGAGGATTTATTCAAACTTCCTTTTTGAAAATATCCTTTCTGAAGTCAGCTGCATTATCCTCATTTCCTTAAGGGGTCTCAGAGGTTGAAAACTTTTCAAAAAATCAATTTTTTTATGATCTAGTTTGATTATTCAATTAATTCTTAACTCAATGCAAAAAACCGCATAAAAATATTAGCATTTTTAACGGACTTATAAGCATTTATGTATCAATATTTACATAGCCGCATCCATGTAATTTCAATTTTAAGTCGTGTTTTCTCAAAACTTGATTTTTGGCGACTAACACCAAGATTTAAAAAACTATTTGATGGAATGGCTTAAATTTTTTTTTTGCATGCATATAACATCATTATCTAGATTATGAATTAAGGATATAACTATCACTTAAAAAAAACACTATTTAAAAATCTCTCAAGTTGAAAATTTAAAAAAGCTTTAAAATACAACTTTTTTTCCATTAAAAATACTCAAAATATTAAACTATCTAAACTATATTAATTCATAATCTAATGATGTTATATGCATGCAAAAAAAAAAAAAAAAAAAAAAAAAAAAAAAAGCCATTTTATCAAATAGTTTTTTTAAATCTTGGTGTTAGTCATCAAAAATCAAGTTTTGAGAAAACGCGAGTTAAAGTTGAAATTATATGGATGCGGCTATGAAAGTGTTAATAGATAAATGCTTATAACTCCGTTAAAAATGCAAATATTTTTATGCGGTTTTTTGGACTGAGTTAAAAATTCAATGAATAACCAAATTATATCATTAAAAAATCGATTTTTTGAAAAGTTTTCAACCCCTGAGCCCCCTTAATAATAAACTAAGTATGTAACCTTTAACCCTTTCCGGCACGGGCAAAATCTATTGTAAAATGAGAAATTATCGACTGACACCGGAATTCACAAACGAACCTTTTAGATATTGTGAAATTAACAAAATTTAAGCTTTTGTTGTAAAGGCACAATTTTACTAAAATATTATTGGTGCCATTTGCAAGTTTGGAAATTAAAATTTGGTATCCCAGACCGGGCACAGTGTGCCGAAAAGGATTAAACGATTCTCTAACGTTTTTTTTTTTTTATCTTGACTTTCTTCTAGCTTTACAAGAAAAAAAAAATATTGTTATCCTGAAAAATTTCGACTTCCGATTTCTGACGGATTTATATATTTCAGAAAGTTTTAAACACGATTGGATAGATTTTTAGAAATGTCTGTTTATCACTCTGTGATTCTGTCTGCCGTATGTGATAAAACTTTCGGGGACGCTCTATCTAAAGAACTATTGCGCGGAATTTCATTAAAAATTAGATTTTATTAAATCTTGATATAAATTGGTGCTGATTAGTTTTTGGTGTACATTTCTCAGCAGGTGGCTCTGATATGTTACATTTTTATTAAACTTCAAACTCTCATTTTTTTTCAAGATTTTCGCAAAAGCTATATCTTAAAAAAGTAATACACTCAGTTTAATTAAACTTATATTCTATTACATTTGCTTGTAAATAGATTCTTATTAGATTTTGTGCATATTGAAGAACAGGTTTCGATTTTACTCTCTTTGAGTTAAAAATTAGGACATCTAAGAGAGTAGGTTTCGAAATTCAATGATTTGTTTGGAATAATGAAAAAAACATTGTTTCAAATAAATCATTGAAGGTGTTAACACAGACTATCGAGTTCACGGCTGAAATTTCAGAACTAGTTAAATACCAATTCGCATATTAAAATTTAATCGTTCTGTAAAGTCATATTTTGGTGGAAAACACTTGAAAACCACATTTAAGCGGTTTATTTGTAGGTATACCATTGCTATTTTCTGCACTCAAAGTTTTGTAAACATGGAGGACTAAGAGCACAATGGTAAACCTACATTATAAAGTAAGATATCAAAGAGTAGAAAAAAACTAGTTGGATGTGTCAATCCCAAAACTTTCTTCTATCTCATAAGTACATTTTAATAAAAAAAAAAATAAATAAAAAAAAAAAACGTGGTGACTTTAAAGTTACCCACTATCGAATTTCCTCGAACATTTGACCTAGTTTAATGAGATTCCGGTCCCCGAAAAGATTAAAACGCAAAATTTAATTAATATTCTGAGAAAATGAGCTTAGTAGTGCCTCATGTTGGGTAATTTATACTAAAACCTAAGAAGCATCTATTTATGTCAAGACCTAACAAAATCTGAAATGGAATTTCGTCCATTAGTTCTTGAGATATAGTTATAACAAAAAATTTGCAAAACGTAGCACAGCAACACCATATCTTGGACAATTTATGCCAAAACGTAAAAAAGCGTCTAATTATGTTATGGTGTAAAAGAATATGAAGTTTGATGAAATTCTGTGCATTAGTTCTTGAGATATAGCTAGTTTTTTAAAAAAAAACGTGTAAAATATAGCACAGAAGCACCATCAGTTGAAGGATTTATAACAAAACGTAATCATCGTGTAATTATGTTATATGTCATTTTGTAACAAAATCTGAAGTTTGATGAAATTCTGTGCATTGGTTGTTGAGATATAGCTATCGGAAAAATCGTGCAAAATGCAGCATAGCTGCACCACCTGATGCAAGGTTAATACCAAAATGTAATCAGCGTCTAATTATGTTATATATTCTAGTGTAACAGAATCTAAAATTTGATGAAGTTCTCTGCATTAGTTCTTGAGATAAAGCTGTCGCAAAAATCGTGCAAAATGTAGCATAGCAGCGCCACCTATAGGGAAGCTCACATCAAAACCTTATCAGCGGCTATGTATTTCAAGGTATCGCGGAATCTGAAGTTTGGTGAAATTCTGTGCATTAGTTCTTTAGATATAGCTATCATGAAAATCATAAAAAACGTGGCATAGCAGCGCCATCTGATGGCCAATTTACACCAAAACTTAATCAGCGTCTATGTATATCAAGGGGTCACAGAATCTGAAGTTTGGTGAAATTCTGTGCATTAGTTCTTGAGATATAGCAATCTTGAAAATCATGAAAAACAAAGTATAGCGGCGCCACCTGCAGGCCAATTTTCACCAAAAACCAATAGGCACTAATTCATATCAAGGTCTAACTGAATATAAAATTTTATTTAAATTTCGAGCATTAGTTCTTGAGATAGAGCGCCCACAATTTTTTTGTCACATACAGAGAGACAGACAGACGGACAGACTCACAGACAGACATTTTCTAAAAATAGTCAAAACGTGTTCAGGACCTTCTAAAACGTATCATTCCGTCGAAAATTTTCATGAATCCAATACTTTCTTCTTGTAAAGATAGAAGAAAGTAAAAAACTATTTTATAGGGGAGTAGGAATAGGGGAATCTAATGCTCCATGTCTGCCGAAAATGAAGCGGTGCATAAGCTAAAAATTGATACCCCTTAGTCTTTGACTCATAGGTTTATAATTGTGCTTGTCCTACAATCAAAGGTATGAAAACATGGAAAACTAGGATCAGGAAAACACAATGATAAATCTACAAATAAACCACTGGTGATATTAATTTTTGGATTATGCACCACTTTACTTCGGCCAGACATGGATCATTAGATTTCCCTATTTCAACTCGTCCATAAAACAAAAGTTTTTTTCTTGTGTTTGATACTTTTACCAGCGGTTCCCAAACTTTCTTGGTACGCGACCCACCTTTCAGTTAAAAAAAAAAAAATAAATCGCGACTCACCCAAGAAAAAGTTGTATATGAGTATAGAAATTTTTGTACGATCTCTATACGCTCATGTATCATATCCTGCGAAAAACACAAATTTTCGTACGGAAGATACATTATCAGCAAAAACAAGAATCGATAATCTAAATGTATGAAAGTGAATAAATAGTAACTAAAACAATGTAAAAACTACAATGATAGTTAAAAATACGTTTCATCATTATGAAAACATAATTTTATAATCAATGAAATTTCTGGTACTGGTGATTACCAATGTGGGAACACATGTAAACACGCAGTTTATCTCAGTATTTGTCTTTCAAAAACAGCAAAGTAGAAAAAGCATGTTCTCATACGCACGAAGTTTTGAATTTCATCAAGGACCTCAAAGCTGATTTAAATATTTCTGAATATTCTGTTCGTATCTAGAAGGAAATCGGGCATTTTCCATTGAAATATTATTTTCTGTTGAAATTGTCATATCTTTTTAAACAGATGAAATAAAAGATATATTTTGATGACAAACGTCGATTTTTCCGCGACCCACCAAAACAACTACAGCGGCCTACCAGTGGGTCGCGACCCATAGATTGGAAACCGCTGCCTTATACTATTAAAAAAAAATCTGAAATTCACAAATATATTTTTGCTGCATTTCATAGAAAAAGTCCCTTTTCACGCCAACAATCGTAAAATTTCATCATATTTTCTGAAAATAACGAAACGGGTGGAGATGAAAGGAAAAAACGGATACTTTGTTGTCTGTCACAAATTTATTTGGAATGTTTTTAAAACTGACATGTTGCTGCAGAGAATCGAAATCCTGCCTCTTTTGCGATACGAGTCGTGCTGCAGAATCGTTTTGTTATCGAGATTAAAGATTATTATATTTCTTACGAACTTCTATAACATCTTTATAATACCAAATTTATGATAATTTTATAACGGATAAATATATAATTATTGCATAATTTTGTCATGTCATTTCAAATTTTATGAAAATCGCATGCATAGATAGGGATTACAATCCCGCGATCCCGGTCAATTTTTAATCCCGAAAATCCCCGGGATTTGTGAGAAAAAATCCGGGTATTTATGGGATTATCTGGGTTTTTTTAGTGGAATAGTTAGAAACTTTCGCTTTTAGGGTTGAAAAAATCAGTTTTTATGAAGTTTATATATGATTGAAAAAGAAAATATACCTCAAATATTATTTGCATATATTTTTAAGCGATTAAATATTTTACAGTGGAAATCCTTTGTCTTCCAAACAGATGTAACGCACATAGCTGTTAGTCAGGAAAAGTGAAATAATTTATTTATTTCGATTTCGCTGTGTGTGTAGAAATTACCTTCGCTTCGTAAGTCCTTTTTGAATTACTTCTTTTACTCATAAGCGTGGCATTTGTGTGTTATAATCATATACTAACTTCTTTGCTTTTCATACTTATTTTTCTTTAAATATGTCGAATAAAAAAGATTTCGGAGCTCATTGGAAAGATAACGATACATCTTAAGTGTGGTACTACTATTCATTATCAAAAGATGGAAAAAGCGCTAAATGTAAAAAGTGTAGCGCAGTGCTTAAAACATTAGGTGGATCGACTAAGGAATTGCATACACATTTATTTACGAAACACGGTACTAAAGTTCAGAAAGAATTTATTACATCCTTTCTTCCTTCCACAAGTCAAGATTGCACAGAAGATAAATTGCCTTCTAAAAAGCTGAAAATAGAGGACTATTTTAGTAGTGATAAGGAATCCCTGATTTTCATTTTATCGAGAATGACTGCTAAAGATGGTTTTTCATTTAACGTTTTCATCACTTCAGTTGATTTAAGAAATTTGCTGATAGCTAAAGACTATAATGATTTGCCAAAATCTGCAGTATCAGTTTGAAATCGTGTAGGAACTATAGTTTCATTATAAAGAAGTTAATTACAAGAGAAGTGCAAACTTTTAAATCTTCGGGGAATCTTATGCGCATATATGGAGCTTTCACTGCAAAAAGTGTATTGAAATACTAACACTGCGTCTAGATTAGTATGACATTTCAATAAAAAAAAAAGACGTTGTTGCTATTGTAACTGATGGACCAAATGTAATGCTGAAACTCGGAAAAGAAATTGAAACTGATCAGCAACTCTGTTTCGCTCATGGCATTCATTTAACAGTTTGTGATGCTTTAGATTGTAATCAACGAAATGCAGAACCAGAAACTTCCTCCAGTAAAATAGTAGCTGAATCATGCTGCGGAAATGAAAATTTCACCTTAGAAGAAGATGATAAAGATGAAGATATTGAATTTTCCGAAAGTTTAGAATCAGGGTTTGTTTTAATTTCCGAAGACGAACAGGGGTTTTCATACTCTGATTAATACATGGATAAACTTTTAAAAAAGTTCGAAAATTAGTAATTTATTTTAAACGATCTGCAAAAAGCAATGAAGTTCTTCAAAAGTATGTTAAATCTGAAAAAGAGAGAAAGAACTTTCGCTTCTGTAAGATTGCAAGACTAGATGGAATAGCCTAGTAACTATGCTTGAACGATTTTATTTCTTGAAAATTAGCATACAGAAAGCTTTAATCGAGTTAGAACATGAGATCTGCATTCACGATTCCGATTTTCTACTTATAAACGAAACATAGAAGCAATCTGTCGCAAGGATTTTAATTTGTTAACCGCAGACGCAACCTTAAAAATTCTTATTAACGAATTGTCGGAGAAAAAAAAATCGAAATTTGCTTACAAAACGCCAGATTCGCTAAAACTATACATTAGTGAACGACGACGTTTGGAATTATCGGGTGTTTTAACTTATTTGCATAATCCTAATCGAGATTACCTGAGTGTAGAAACTAGCAGTATGTTTTCTATTCCTAACAAAAATGTTATTAAGAAAGAAGTTAAATCAATAATAGAAAGACTAAACAGAGTTGACAATGGCAATTCTGAAGATACAGAAATAACGCATATTGAGCCCTCTGCGAAACGGCAAACGGATAGCCGAACATGGAAAAATTACAAGAAGAAATAGAAAAAAGCATGCGAACTGTCGAACCTGAAATACAAAAATAAAAGCATTTATCAATACAAATTAGAAATGAGATGTCTCTTTTTGAAAATGGAGGAGTACGCTTAGAATTAGCTTATCAATATTTGCTGACAATCTTTTCCGCGAGTGTTGGAGCAGAACAAGCATTTTCCATAGCAGGATATATTGCGAAGAAAATAAGAAGTCAACTTGGAGATGATACTTTAGATGCTTTGATATTTCTTAGCTCGTATTTTCAAAGTAAAACAGATAATTTAAGAAGCACTGAGCTATTCAAACTTATCTTCTTTTTTTATCTTGGTATGTAATAATTTTTTATGTTATGCAACGTTTTCAAATTTTATCAACAATCACTAATTAAAAAAATTCAAATAATACATCTATTTAATTTTTTATTGTTATGTGTATGTATGTGTTAAGTACTTTTATTTCAAGAAATAAAAGCATTATGTAGGAAAAAAAAATCTTGTGTTTTCGATATACCAAATTTGTAATTTTCAGTTATTACGTAATGAGAATAATTCAAAATTTAATTAGTGATATTAATTATCTTTTCATATTATAAAATTTTACCCATTTAAAGATTTTTTTAACATCAAATGTAAGAGCTTATTTGGAAGATAAAACATAAACATTTTTTTTTTGTTACATTTTCAAACATCAACAGCATATTTGTTTTAATTTCCAGTTGTTGTAATTTATCCTATACTTTTTTATTATTGAAGTAATAAATTTTAAACTTGGTATATTTTCATGCGTTATAGGCTGTATTTTTGCTTTAATTATTTTTTTAAATATTGTAAAATTTAGCTATTGTGAAAATTGGTGATATTGAAGAAATTCTAATTTTTGTAATCCCGGGATTACGGGATTGAATCTAAACAATACCGAAATCCCGGGACCGGAAATTGGTCGCGAGATTGTAATCCTTATGCATAGATCAATTATAGGGACAATCAAAAGCATTCCATTACATTACGGTCAATGGGGAAAAATTTCAAATGCATTTTAATCATTTGAAATTTAAAATACATAATTATTACATAATTTTGTCGAGACATTTCAAATTTTATGAAAATCGGATGTATAGTTCAAATGCAGGGACAGTCAAAAATATTTCATTAAATTAGGGTCAATGGGAAAAAATAGTTTCAGGCGCATTTAAATGATGTTACACTGTTTCGAACATGACAAAATTGATATACATCTATCAAATATATACAGAAAAATACATTTTGTACAATATGTGGTTCAAAGACTATTTTTTATTAATTTACAGGGCCACACAAAAGTTTTATATTACATAATGTTATACGGAGAAACAATGTTTGATATGCGTTTTAATTACAGTCGAGTCTCTATATAATGAAATCCATCGTTCCAGTAAAAAATTCGTTATATAGATAAACTCGATGTATAGAGAATGACGTTAAAAATCGTATTTAATGTGTAAATTTTGAACAAATATTATTTTTGATCTTTTTAATTAAGAATTTGAAATGTTTAAAAGTAAATATTAACCTAACATTTTATTTCTTAATTATTTAAGCAGTTTCAAAAAAGAGAATAGACATTTATTTGAAAGCTTAATTAAAATCAAATGAGGGAGAATTGCATTAATTTAGGACGAAGAAATCTGTAATTTTTTGTTGCTTTGATTTTACAATTGCTCTCAAAAAAAAAAAAAAAAAAAAAAAAAAAAAAAAAAAAAAAAAAAAGTTCAAATTTTAGCAAGGAATGAAAAATTGTAGTTAACATTTCCCTCCATTTAAAGGCCTCTCTTATGTGCCTCTCATTGATTCCTCTCTTATATGTGCAACAATTCAATTGAATCTGTTTTGAGAAGGATATTAAAAGGTGTGTGGGAGGTGGGATAAACTCGTTGGATTTAAAGAACAAGGAAACAAGTAATATTTAAAAAAATAATAATAATAATAAAACCTCAGCATTGAACGATAAAGTAAAATTAAGTGATGGAAAATTGATTCCATATGATTTCGAAGCTTTTTTTAAAACTGAATAAATTAAGACCAATTTATGAAAATATTCGTTATATGGAGATAGATATTTCGCTATATAAACACTGTTTTTAATGTAATCATGCGAAAAGGGGACCGTTCCTACTAAAAATTCGTTATATAGAGAAATTCGATGTATGGAGTTTCGTTATAGAGAGACTCGACTGTATATCAAACTATTTATTATTTTATGAAATAGATATACGTTGCTGAGATTTAATACAAGTTAATTCCTGTACAATAGAAAGTGACAGAGACACAATAAAGAATTCGGATACTGCACTGTATCTGAAGTATTGTATATTTTAAGAACTTCATTATAGTAGGAATGCACCTCATTTGCTAAGTTTGGCGTGCAATTTTCAACTTGTTTTTTCTAAACTTGCCAAGATGGCCGGAAACTTTTGAGAACATCTATTTTCAAATGCAATTAATATTGTCAATTAAATTTATCGATTTTTATTTCTTATTCTTTAAAAAAGTTATTAATTATTATGCCAATAAATTTTATAACTATCACATTCAGTTTCCTCTTCTATGTGTATACTTACAAATTTACCAAAAAAAAAAAAAAAAAAAAAAAAAAAAAATAATAATATTCTGGCCAAAATCTTTTGTCCGCAACTGTATTTATGAAACAGTCCCTTTGGGTATTTTTTTATTAGTAAACTATTTGACTAAAATTTTCTTACAAAAGCTATCAATATACGTATTAAAAACTCTTCCATATTTCAGTGGTCTTCTCTACATAATTTCTGCAGAAAATCACAATATATTAGCTGATTCAAAGCATGATTTGTAAGTATTTTTACATATATTTTTTAACATTTTCTCTAACTTATAAATCTATTCTTCAACTGTTTCTGTCTCAAAATTGTCAAATAACATATATATATATATATATATATATATATATATACACTATATTGCCATTGATTATGGGACACTTGCGATTTTAGACATTTTACTACATATCTAGAAAAATACATGAGGAATCATCTCGAAACTCTTAGTGTATAAATATAACAGTATACGTCATACATCTCCGTGAAGATTTTTTATCGAAACGCCATAGGGGACCGTCAACAAATTAAAAAAGAATGAATATCTTTTGAATAACCCTGTCAAAACTAATGTAGCAAAAGCGCTCAAACTCTAGATTATGATTGAATGCCTTATTGTAATACACTGTGTTCATTTTTATCCAAATAGCATGCACACTCGCAGAGTAATTAAGGTTTTTATAAAAATGGTGCCGAATTTTTCCAAGTTTTTCCATTATAATTTTCAGAGTTCTTAATATAAAATAATATTTTTTTCAGAAAATATGAAAAACAACATTGCACACAGTACCCTGTAATCAGAATCAAAAAATAATAAAAATTGTATGAAAAATGAGTAGGTTTACTATATAATTTTTTACTGCGCATGCGTCAAAGATATCAAAATTTCATTTGCATATTATGTTAGCTAGATGTATAGAGCAACTTTTGTAAAAGTCTCAAAATCATAGCTTGAAAATTCTGAAAGTAATCGTCTATAGAAAAAGGACAAAATCCGTTGTTTCCAAAATAATGCAAAAAAATGAGGGATTTTATCCAAATGCAGTAGTACATCCCATATTGTGTATTCTATATTGACACTAATCAATGAATATATGGATACAACCCCTCTTGTTTTTGCTTCATTTTGAGAATAACGGATTTTCGACTTATTCAATTGACGATTATTGTCAGAATTTTCAAGTTATGATTTTGTGACTTTCACAAAAGTTGCTCTATACATTTAGCTAACATAATATGCAAATGAAATTTTGATATCGTTGACGCATGCGCAGTAAAAAATCCTTTTGTAAACCAACTCATTTTTTATACAATTTTCATTATTTTTTAATTCTGATTACAGGGTACTGCGTGCAATGTTGTTTGTCATATTTTCTGAAAAAAATAATATTTTATATTAAGAACTCTGAAAATTATAAGGAAAAAACTTGAAAAAATTTGGGATCATTTTTATAAAAACCTTAATTACTCTGTGAGTATGCATGTTATTTGCATAAAAATGAACAAGGCTTATTACAATAAGGCATTCAAACACAATCTAGAGTTTGAGCGCTTTTGCTACATTAGTTTTGACAGGGTTATTCAAAAGATATTCATTCTTTTTTAATTTGTTGACGGTCCCCTTTGGAGTTTCGGGAAAAAATCTTCACGGAGATGTATGACTTATACTATTATATTTATACACTAAGAGTTTCGAGATGATTCCTCATGTATTTTTCTAGATATTTAGTAAAATGTCTAAAATCGCAAGTGTCCCATAATCAATGGCAATATAGTGTATATATATATATATATATATATGTGTGTGTGTGTGTACAATGTGTCCAAGAAATATTGACACAAACTTTAAGGGAAAGCACAGAACATAACAAAGATTTGAATACAACCCATGGTCAGAAACGTTTCCCTGGTGCGGTAGTGACAACACAAAACACAAGAAAGACAGGACACGAATAAGAAGACAAAACATCTTCATTATCAGTAACAAAGGAGAAAACTAAGAAAAAAGAACATTAAAGAGGCAACAATCGTCATCAAAGTAGGTGTTTGAAATTACGACCCCGGGCCGTGATGCATGGAGGCGCATCTCCAGTGCATGGAAGATCTATTGTTCTCAAGAAAATATCGGGAATGTCGCGAATTTCCCCAGCAGCTGCCACGATGTGTACAACAAGTTCCTGTGCTATCGCAGCATGTTCCAAGTTTGAATCATATATCTTAAACGATTCTTGAGATATAACAATTTAATTAGGAGAAATGGTGAAAAAATCCATCATGAAGAAATTAAATCCATAATTGCTTGAAAGCTAGATAGAAAACAAGCTACATTAATATTTTCTGCCCTAATCAAGATAGAAACTTGATTTAAACGTCATTTTAAACAGAATAAAATGAAGAAATTTTTAATGGAGTAAAAATGCAGTTTATTTATTTATTTTTTTTTAATTTGAAGATTTTTGAGTCTCGGACCGCTTTAAATGTATACAATGGTTCATTCCTAATGACTCAATACATGACTTAGTGCGCATTGCTGTTTACGAGATTACTGAGAGATTAAATGTTGACAATTTAACGGCATTTCGCCATTTAAAACAACTCGTTTGGAATGAAATATGATTTTCGCCAACATTTTTCTGTATACTTTATTGCCACGAAATTGAAAGTCGTTTTGAGGATATCTGTCATCAAAATATGTTTGTACTTGAAAATTTCGCAAATTATTTAATTTTCAAAAAAATTCTCAATTTGAACATTCTTTTCGAATATACGTATGTTTAAATACTTGCCAGTATAATGTACGGGCAATTTAGGGAAGCGGTTAAACTTGGGTGGAAAGAAGCATTTTTTAAAAATATAACGCTGGAAATTCATAAATTTTTAGTATGTCAGTCACAAGAAAAACTTTTATTGCTGCTTCTTAACCCACAATATGCAATTTCTTCCAGTCAACAATGAAAGTATCGTTATTGAAAAATAACATCATATCTAACCATTAAGAGGGTCCTGAACAAAAAATCTTCAAATTTTCTTGAAAAAATTCTTGCGTTAAAAAATGTCCTGTTTTTTATACTTTAAAAAACGTTTAAATCATGTTTCTACCTTAAGGTAATTGAAAAAGACCCGGATGATAATGTAAAGTCTATGGGGGGTCTTTTCAAATATCTCGCTCAAATGTTAATATTTTCACATGAGTTTTTTTCTGCATATTATAGCTGAGGACAATCCACATCTGGCCTAGCTTTTACTTTTTCAATTTTCGTTTCATATTTTTCTTTAATTACTTTAAATTTCAAAAACCGGTTTAAACCGGTTCTGAAATTGAAACTATCATAATATAAAAAAATATATAAGCAAAATCGAAAAAATAAAAACTAGGCCGGTCATAGATTGTCCTCAGCTATCCTATGCAAAAAAAAAAAAAAAAAAAAAAAAAAAAATCATGTAAAAATGTTAACATTTGAGTGAGATATTTGTAAAGAACGCTCTCATAGACTTTACATTATCATCCGGGTCTTTTCCTGTAACAAATGTTGCGTCTTAATATTAATTTTTTCGTTTTTGCTTGCTTTAAAAAATCTAGCTCTCAAGCAATGGTTGTTATGGAAATAACTTCTTGTAAAAATGCGTTTTTCTATATAATGGGTTTTTTTTCTCAATTTCTCGGATTCAAATCGTTACACCTCAAGAAAGGGTCGGAGATAAATGTTTCAAACTTGGGACATGTCTTTTTTGATTATTTTACTTTAATTTTCATACAGGAAATCTGAGGAAAATATTTACTTCTGAAAATATGGTTCTTTAAATAAAAGTTACATCATTTATCTTTCAAATGTTCATTTTAAATATTTTTATATTTTTAAAAAATTGAAAAATTTTAAAATTTGAATCAGAATTAAAATCTAGATATTTCTGTTTTTTTAAATATAGGAAAATTCAAATTCTAAAAGTAATATTTTGAGTTTCAATAATTTTAAATTACCCCACTTTTTAATAAATTTTTTAAATTATGAAAAGTTTTATCATGTGATTTTGATTGCAAATAATACGATTAACCATCTCAGAAAAATTCAAAATTTTAACTCAATAAATAAAAATTATTTTAAAATATGTCCCGAAACATCTTAACTCTTTGCGGTTAAGATGGTGGTATATCTATGATATACCCGGCGCGGTGGTATATCTATGAAACCACTTAGTTTTGTTTTAATTCCTAAAAGTCACGTTGGCATCGGAATTTCAGTCAAAAAAATTTTCGTTTATTGAATTCCTGCAAAATAGCCTTTTTCTTAGTTACAAATAGTGACAGTACGCCTCTTTATTAGGTGCATTTGGACTCTGTCCGCACGAGCTACCGAACCCGCTCCAATGGGACAGCCCATGAAGCATTTTTTTTCTTTTTTTTTACGGTAGAAAGGCGGGATCTCGTCACCACCAGCAGCGATTCGACTGCCTTGCATTACGGCCCGAAAATTCTCCCTTCTCTGGCACTACTTAGCATTTCGGCCATTTTAGTTTTGGTTATTTATTTTTCTAAATCTCCCTCAAAATTGTCCTCCCTGTCATCTGCTAAGGACATGCCACCGTCTCGGCTCAAAAATTTTTGCTCCAGCCCCATTTCACTTGTCACGGCAAGTGGGAGTGATGTGCGGCGCCAAACTCAGTACTTTCAAAAAGGCAATAAGCTACTAAGTCCAGCAACCGTTAGCCACAATCAGCCGACCTCGGCACTTGGCTGCGTCGATCGCCCCCACTCTGCCAGCTAAAATTCCATCATGTACGCTAATGGCACCTGGTGCATGTAAAATCCGTCGTGGGTGCAAAGTCCTCCAAGTTACCTATGAATTATACCTCTGGAGGTGCCTTGCCAGGTGAAGGTCTCGTCATCTGATCAAGGCTCTAAATTACGAGACCATCTTGCGGTTGCCATGTGCAGTACATCATTTATTGCCGCTTCGCGGCAATTAGGCGGTCGTCCGCCCCGATACCAGGTATCTAACCCGTTAAGCTGAGATTATTAACTCGGCAGGTAGGAGCATGGTCATCGGTTAGAAAGAAAGAAAGTTGTTTTCCAATCCCGGTGTCAGTCACCAATTTCAACACTTAAACAATGAATCTGCTCTGCACCACAATAAGTTGAGGCACGGCGCATAGCAGCCGACACGCATAGGAAAAGCTTTCACGTCCTACGATTTTGTGGATCATTGAAATGAAGGAAAGACAGAAGCACACATATTGACTCACGTGCAGTAATTTTCACGTGAGTTCTGCTTTTCACTTGCACAGCATGAAAAAAAAAAAGTAACACCCCCTACTAACTCTTCAACAAATTATCGTAGAAGAAATATACTTACATCGAACGATTGGAAATAAAGTCTACTTTTAAATGATATGTATTAAATTTCCTTAAGGGACCTATCTGCATATTAAAACGAACCAAAACTTTATTTTTCTTTCAAAGACAATTCGCAAGTGTTTAACAAGATATTTCAAATCTTCGGTTCAAACTTTACATAGACATAAAATTTCAATTTATTTAAATGATAAGTTTTTGAATTATAAACATTCAAAAGCGAGTGCTTCTAACGTTAAATTACATTTTCTTATTTCTATTAATGTCTCCTGAAATTACACTCCTAATGTGCTATTTTTTTTATTTAGCAGTGATACTAAAATACCCAAATAAAAATATGTTAAATCTGCAATTATTATGATTTTATGATATGAATTATGAAATTAATATTCGAAAAAATAATGAATTGCAACCTACAATTTTTTTATGGATTTACATTTATGATGTCGTACTTTATGCAAATCCAAAATTCAATTTTTTTTCCAACTGCTTTTTAAATTTTTCTTTAAAAACTGCAAAATGATGGTTTAAGCGGCCGTCTACCATACACGTGACTAAATATTTTGAAACTTATTATGCTCTCCTGTAATCCAATAGTCTTCAATAATTTCTTGAGTGGCACCTAAGACGCCTTGACCGAGAAGGGAGCTCTCGCAGTCAATAATCGAATATCGAACTTCATTTTGGATACAGCTCCTAAAATATGCTCATTTGCCGCATGAGCAAATTTTATATAGATTATTTAAAAATAGACTTTATTTTCTTTAATTGCTATCAGTAACTTTCTTATACAATGTTTTTTTGCAGCATTAGTAGGGGTTGTTTATTTATTTTTTTTTTCCCGCGGCTGTACTTGGAACGCAGTTTTGATGATTCAGCCAATGCGAAAAAGTAGTAAGTAAACAAAAACAAATCATTGAAATAATTTTTTAATCATAAGTTATTATTATTCGTAAATTTTATATATTATTTTATTATTTATACGCATAAAAAAGCAAAATTTTGCAGTATTTCGTTTTTTTTTTTTTTTTTTTTTTAATAAATTTCTATTTATTTATTTATATATTTATTTATTTTGCATCTTTTACTCGCGCCTAAATCGACCGCCCCAGTCTGCTTGCTAAAAATTGTCGGGAATTCCTTGACTTATACGAGAAAATATATGGTAGTTAAAAAAAAAAAATAATAATAACAATAAAGTTTAGTTCAAATTTTCGATTTATCTACGACTGTGAAAAATGTAAGAACGCATTACGGTCAGGAGAGGTAATTATGACTTCTTTGTACATTTTCAGCATTGCTATTTTTTTTCTCTATTCTATTTGGAAAAGTGATATTTTTACTACATAGGAAGTAAATTTGACCTCCTAAAAACACATTTGTTAAAGTTTAAGCACTCGTAGCTATTTTTCTTTCAAAGTTAAAAGGGTTTTATAATTTCCCCCATCAAAATATCCCGATCCCAAAAGTTAGGGGTAATTAAGACCTCTAGTGGGGAAATTATTCCCTCTTTATACTTCCCTATACACATTTGACGGAAGTAATAATGAGCATTAGCAGTGACGTAGCAAGCGGGAGGCGGATGGGGCGGTCCGCCCCGGGTGTCGCCCTCTAAGGGGTGACACCCAATCTTCATTTGCAAGTATATATATATATATATACATACTATAATCTTATGAAATTTTGGAAAGAAATTCGAGAATAAAATTAAATTTTTAGAGCACGATGCAATAGAATTAGTTTTTTTTCTTTGAGAATGTGAAATTTTATACAGAATGGAACATCTAAATAAGATATGCACCAGAAAAGAAAAAACTATTTATCCAACGAGTGGGAAACAAAAGCAAATTTTATAAGAAAGAATTTTCTTCTATCTATAGACACCCCACATTGACTTATGCGGACTATGGGTTGAGTGATGAGTCGCTCCTACGATTTTTTTACGCAGGAGTACAAAAGTAAATAAGGAATGGTATGGTCATTTGTTGTAAAAACGTAGAATTGTGATCGGAAGGGGGGGGGGGGTGACACCATTTACATCCGCCCCGGGTTTCACCCATCCTAGCTACGCCACTGACCATTAGAATTTCAAACCGACTAATCTATTTACGAAAAATTTTGGTAGATTTTGTTTCAAATTTCTATTCGGATGTCAAAAATTATTTAGACTAGTGATGACGAAAATCTAAAATGAAAAAATACATTATGATGTCAATATCTAAGCATGAAACAAAATTTTATCATACATTGTTTATATATATATATATATATATATATATATTATGAACGTTATTTCATAGATTATTTTTTCAAATCCTGAAAATTTAAAATAGTTTTATCTTTCAGAAACTTTTTTATAAAACTTTCTTTAAAATTTGGTCAATTGAATATACAGAGAATCTTCCTGGAGCCTAAGTTCCAAGTAGGTATTTAAATTAAAATAATTTTAAAAATGCATTTTTGAAATTCATATCAGTTTATTACATGTTTTCTAATGCAACTAGTATTTTAATATATATACAGGGTGTTGGCGAATTCCAACGAGAAATTCAGAGTGGTAATAGACACAAAGAGGATGAAAATTTACCGCGGTACATGCTGTCGCAAATCACGTATTTAATCAAAAATACAAGGTGTTCTTCCTTAACTAAATTTGGGTTGACGGTAATAACGTTCAGGAAACTAAAGTATATTATAATAAATTGAATATTGCGCAGCTAAACTCATGGCATTGAGCTCACATGCTATACACATTAATTGTATGTTACAGCCTTATTTTTTCAAGGAATAATGCTCCTCGAAAATCCAATGAAGGGGCGGGGATAGCTCCCTGATTTCCGTTCTGCATATTTATTGATTGAATCCCCAAATCTAACCAAGGATAAGCCTTATCAAAATGAACCTATATCCAAAATTCGAAGTAAATCGGATAATCAGAAAATAATCGGATCGGATAAATCGGATATTCAGAGATTCGCCTTATCAGAAAGAATCTAAATCCAAAATTTGAAGCAAATCAGATAATACTACATAAAAACTCACTTAGCTAATTCAAGGAGGGGGGGGGGATAGTTACCTATTCCTTCCTTTACACTTAACAAAAGAACTCCAAAATTAATCAGGAAAGCGTCTTATTGGTATGAACTTATATCAAAAAGTTGAACCAAATCAGTTATTTTTGCATGAAATTTTTTTTAAACTAAAATAAGAGGAATAGCCCCCGATCCCCCCTTTATATTTAACCAACGAGTCTCTAAAACAAATCACGGAAACGTCTTATTAAAAGGAATCTATATCCAAAATTTGGAGCAAATCGGTAAATTCTACGTGAAAAACACATTTACCTAAATTAAGAGAGATTAGCCCCATTTCCCCTTTGTACTTAACCAATGAACACCTAAAACTAATCATGGAGGCACCCCATCAGAATGAATTAATGAATCTACACTAAAATTTCAATGAAATCTGATAATTCTGAATGAAAAACCCATTTATCTAAATTAAGGGGGGGGGATTCAACCACTCTTCTCCCTCCACTTATACCTATCCAATGAACTCCCAAAATTAATAAAAATAGCACTTTGTCAGAATAAACGAATATCCTATATTCGAGGTGAATCGGATATTTTTATCATGAGTTATCGGGTTACATACGTACGTACATACAGAATCGGCGGGCGCATAAGTTATCAGGCTTTGATAGCCTGTGAGCTAAGAAGTGTTGGAAGTTTCCATTATACACACCACTAGTTATAACGATTATTTCGTTATATATTGGTTATTTTCTTAAATTATTCCTTTGCACACCCCTTCCCTTTTCAATTCAAAATTAGTTTTAAGTTGTCCTTCATTCCTTTTCCATTTTCCTTGCTTATTAATTCTCTAACCGAAAATCTGCAGCTGCCCAAGATTATCTGTGAGAAATACACCCACATTTTAATTAACCGTTAAAAACAATTTCCAGATGTCGGCTAATTCTGATCGAATCAATTATGCATTACCTTATAAGGAGATCTTCTCTGTAGTGATGGGCGATTCTGGGAATTTTGAGAATCGATTAAAATCGACATCGTATAAAGTGACATCGATTATAATAAGAATCGATTTCTAAATTCTAGAATCGATACTAAAATCGATATTTCGATATTTTTAGATTTTACACAGATGAGCTCAAAATTAGTAATTCTAAAACTTGGCTAATCAGCAGAGCCGTAACACCTCATACTCCTCACTCCCATTTAGGGAGGCACAGAAGTAAGCTATTACAGCTTTTAGAGTCGAATAATAAGGATTTATCTTTTATTATTTTTAGATACAATTTTAATAATAATTTATATTATATTTAACTTTATTTTTTTTAGAAAGATGTCCGTTAGATAAAAAAAATAAAAGGGAGAAATGATTTGTATATATATATATTTTAATCCGAAACACATGTATTTTCTACATACTCCTTCAACCAAACAAATGGAGCCTTACTTCCTTTAAACGTCATTCTTCTTAAAAATTCGCATATGAATAAAATTTTAAAAGCTCTAAATTTATTCAAAAAAATTTTTTTTTCAGTCTTTTTAAGACCTTCTATAAGCGTGTGGGAAACGCAAATATTGCAAATTTTCTTTCAAAATAGCTGTGATGATTTAATTGCACAATCAGCACATGCTAATTATTAATTATCCACCAATTTAAAAGCAGAAATTCTGCTTAACCCTTTCCGGCACGGGCAAAATCTGTAGTAAAATGAGAAATTATCGACTGACACCGGAATTCACAAACGATTTTTTTAAATATTTATTATATATATTTTGAATTCCTTAATGTAAGCTTTTATTCTAAAAGCAAAATTTAACTAAAATATTACTGGTGCCGTTTGCAAGTTTTAAATTAAAATTAGGTATCCCAGACTGGGCACAGTACGCCGGAAAGGGTTAAAAAAATATGTGACTAAACTTTTTTTCTCTTTTAAAATATATATCGCCTCATCTCATTTACAGCTTATAAAATATTATTCTTTTTTAACGTTTACCAAATTTTCAGCAGTTAACAGAAAAAAAAATGTTGTTTTCATAAGAATAATTAACAGTGAAACAACATACTTTTCTCTGGTTAACAAAGAAAAAAAAATACAGCGGAGCGTCGATTATCCGAAGAAGTTGGAAGCGACCTAAGTTCCGATTAATGGATAACTGTACCTTCAATAGTCGGGCAGCGCATAACCTATCATCGGCCACAAATCGGTTAATTCTGCACAAAAAAACCATTTACCTAAATTAACTGTTTACAAGCCGAATTAATATCGCAATGTAATACTAATTTTGTTTTTCTCATATTACAACTTCAAATGTTTTGATTTATGCATACAAATTTAAAAATGTTCTTCTTGAGTATTTTCTCGAATTCCAAAAACATTTAGATTCCTAGTGGTCAAATGTGAGTAATATAGAGAATCGATAAAAACAAAAATTATATTTTTATGTAAATTAAGGAATTTGCATACTCTTTATACCTGTGATAAATGTTTAAACATATTTTTTTTTCAAAAGTTAAAATCAACCTTATATTTTATAGGAAAAATAAGAACATCGTAATTATATTGGTAAATATATGTTTTGCATTGCAAATAATACTATGTTCCCTTTTGGGAACATTGGCGTTTAAACGGTTAAGAAGAGTAGCCCCCAAATCCTTTTACATAACCAATGAATACCCAGAACAAATCCGAAAAGCACCTTATTAGAATGAAAATATATCCAAAATTTGAAGAAAATCCGTAAACCCATGCCTGTGTTGAATTTTGTCCCTCCCCGTCCTTCACCCCTATGTGTTACTAAGGTATAATGGTCAACATTATTCGATTACCACACCTTAGAATATCTTGACATCCGTAAGTCTTCAATAGTACGCCTAATATTTAAGTTTGAAATTTTTACTTTTAGGAAAATCTGGTTTGAAAAGAAAACCTTAATCTTTCTTATACGAAATTTTACATGAATTCTACCAATCAATTCAACATATTTGAAATCTACAAGTCAAGACCTTTAAAATGATACACTACAAATTGAGGTAAGGGAAAAAGTAAAAAAAAAGGCTTAAAAATGCCCACTGGAGTCTGAAAATTGAACTATATTATAAAGAGATATACAGATATGGATAGCCCAGGCCAAGACCTTTGCAACGATATGTCACATAACCCACCCATACCTGTTTAGAATATTGCCCCCCTGCCCCCTACCTCCTATGTGCTGCTAGGGTATAATGGTCATCACTATTCGATTGACCATATCTTAGAATATCTTGACATCCGTAAGTCAACCCTCTAAAATCAACGGTTCGCCTAATATTTGAGTTTAAAATTTTTACTTTTAGAAATATCTGGTTTGAAAAAAAAATGGTAATCCTTTCTTATACGAAATTTTACATCAGTTCTACCAATCAATTCAAGATATTTGAGGTCTACAAGTCAAGATCTATAAAATGATACACTACAAAGTGGGGGAAGGGAAAAAAAACCCCAAAAAGCTTATAAATGCCCCCTGGAGTCTGAAAATTGAACTATATTATGAAGCGATATGCAGATATGGATAGCCCAGGCCAAGACCTTTGCAACGATATGTCACATGACCAACGCATACCTGTATTGAATATTGCCCCCCCTGCCCCCCACCCCCTATGTGCTGCTAGGGTATAATGGTCATCACTATTCGATTGACCATATCTTAGAATATCTTGACATCCGTAAGTCTTAATCCTCTAAAATCAACGGTTCGCCTAATATTTGAGTTTGAAATTTTTACTTTTAGAAATATCTGGTTTGAAAAAAAAAATGGTACTCCTTTCTTATACGAAATTTTACATCAGTTCTACCAATCAATTCAAGATATTTGAGGTCTACAAGTCAAGATCTATAAAATGATACACTACAAAGTGGGGGAAGAGAAAACCCCCCAAAAAAGCTTAAAAATGCCCCCTGGAGTCTAAAAATTGAACTATATTATGAAGCGATATGCAGATATGGATAGCCCAGGCCAAGACCTTTGCAACGATATGTCACATGACCCACCCCTACCTGTATTGAATATTGCCCCCCCTGCCCCCCACCCCCTATGTGCTGCTAGGGTATAATGGTCATCACTATTCGATTGACCATATCTTAGAATATCTTGACATCCGTAAGTCTTAACCCTCTAAAATCAACGGTTCGCCTAATATTTGAGTTTGAAATTTTTACTTTTAGAAATATCTGGTTTGAAAAAAAAATTGGTAATCCTTTCTTATACGAAATTTTACATCAGTTCTACCAATCAATTCAAGATATTTGAGGTCTACAAGTCAAGATCTATAAAATGATACACTACAAAGTGGGGGAAGGGAAAAACCCCAAAAAAAGCTTAAAAATGCCCCCTGGAGTCTGAAAATTGAACTATATTATGAAGCGATATGCAGATATGGATAGCCCAGGCCAAGACCTTTGCAACGATATGTCACATGACCCACCCATACCTGTATTGAATATTGCCCCCCTGCCCCCCCACCCCCTATGTGCTGTTAGGGTATAATGGTCATCACTATTCGATTGACCATACCTTAGAATATCTTGACATACTTAAGTCTTACCCCTCTAAAATCAACGGTTCGCCTAATATTTGAGTTTGAAATTTTTACTGCTACTATTAAAACAATAGAAAGGGAAAGATCGATTCAACCTGAAACGTAGATCGATTTCAAGCATATCAAAAAAGTAACAACACTACTTGTATCTAAAAATCGATTTCAAAATGCGATTTCAATTTTAGTAAATCAAAATAAAATCGATTCTGAGATCGACATCGAAATCGACATCGACATCGAAATCGACATCGACATCGAAATCGACATCGATCTACTACACAAGGTTCTGTACTGATTCGATCTACTACAAAAGATCGATCTACTACTTGCATCCAAGATAGTCTTGCGATTTTGCATCTAGGCTTTATCACCTTGTAATGTGATTGGTCAGTGATTTTGCGTCTGTTTTTGACTCCAAAGGACTGGCAAGATTTTCGGCGGGGAAAAGGAAACTGTGAAGATAGAGGATTTAAATAGGGTAGACGGGAAAAGGTTTGGTTTATTTTATGACAGCCGATTATCAACACGAGGGATATAGGTACAAAGGACAGAAGATGTCCTCCGTGGGCAGTGGCGTAGCTAAGGGGGGGCAAGGGGGGCGTCCGCCCCGGGCGCCGAGGCCTAGGGGCGCCAAATTGAGAGAAATTGTTATATATCTATATTGGGGTGGGGGCGCAAAATTTCTTGCTGGCCCCGGGCGCCAAAAAACATGACAGTAGGTGGCTACGCCACTGTCCGTGGGGGGAAGGGGGGGGCGAGGAAAGGAGAGAATCTTCTGCATTTTGATAGACTTCCTTTTTTTATTATATATATTATTATTATTATTATTATTTTGAAAAACTATAAAGAAGAAGATAATTACAAAAAAAAGACAATTCCCATTAACTTATTTAAAAACGGGGGGGGGGGGAGATGGTTATGTAGATTATTAAACATGTTTACACACCCATATATAATTCTAGACATTATATGTTGCTTATTTTCTTTTAAAAAAAAAAAAAAAAAAAAAAAAAAAAAAAAAAAAAAAAACTTTGCTTTTTTTTTCTTTGTTTGTATGATGTTATTTAAAAATAATAATAATAACCTAATGCTTACAAAATTCGAATATATTGTTAAATATAACACATTTTACTGTTTTTATAAATTGTCTGTCTTTCAGTCTGTCTATCTGTTTGTCTCTTACAAAATTTTGTGGGCGCTCTATCTCAAGAACTAATGCTTGGAACCTCTTGAAACTTTAGATTCAGCTAGACTTTCATATAAATTGGTGCTGATTACTTATGGTAAAAATCGCTCTACAGGTGGCGCTGTTATGTTGTATTTTTCATGATTACTGCAAGATAGATACCTCAAGAACTAATACACGTATTTTTGCCAAACTTCAGATTCGGTTTGATATTAACGTAAATTGTTGATGATTAAGTTTTGATTTAAATCTAACGGCAGGTGACGCTGCATTTTTCCTGATTTTTGCGATAATTGCATCTCAGAAACTAATTCAGAAAATTTCATCAAACTTCACATTCATAAGTTTGGTGCTTATTAGGTTTCAGTGTAAATAACTATGCAGGAGACGTTGCTTTGCTGCTTTTATCAGCAGTATTGAATTCAGATATTTTTCACTGGGAGGGATTTTTGTGTCTCCTTGAAGGGGCATTCTATACTTCAGAGAAGGGGGGGGGGATTCTTGTACATGAAGCTTCAATATTTTCGTGAGGCATTTCAAAGTTCCGGGGCGGAGATGTTCCTCTTCGGGCTGACCCCTGAATTCAACCGCTTTTTCAGGATCTACAAGATTTTATTGATCATATCTCAAGAGTTCCTGAACGGAATTTCATCAAACTTAATAGTCTCTTAGATATTATCATACGTTGTTCCTGATTAGGTTTTTGTGTAAGTTATATAATACTGCTCTGCTATACTGCATTTTTCACGATATTAGTGATATCTTAGAAATTATGCATGGAATTTAATCAAATTTCATATTCGGTTAAACTTTCACATAAATAGATTCTTATTACGCTTGTTTTATTAGGCTTGAGTGCAGTGTTCTCGCTGTCGCTCGCCAATGCGCCAAATTGCGACTAAATTCTTCATTTGGCGAGTAAATTAGCGATTAGATTCGCCAAATTGCTAGTGCTCAATTTTTGGTTTTTCTTTTTCGTTTTTCATACATATTCATATATATTTAATCTGTATATGTTTTTTTTATATTTGTAGCGGATAGTTGAAATTAGATTAATAACAATTGCTGTCACAGTTATAAAAACTTGGTTTATTTTAGAACACATTGAAAAAAAAAATACATTAAAGGATTAACAATTTTTTTTTCTTTTTTTTTTTTTTTTTTTTTTTTGTGCTACATGGCGAATTTATTTTGCTAATACTTTTCTCATTTGGCGAATGTTTTTTATTTTTAATTAGCCAAATTACTAACGTTGGTCAAATGCCAGCGAGAACACTGCTTGAGTGTATACTGCACAACTGGTGTCGCTGTGATGCTCTTTGAATTGCATACATTTCGGTTACAGACATCTAGCAGGGGTGGACCGAAATTCAGCGATTTGTTTGGAAAACGCAATGCTTTCTTTTAAAATGTTCATACTTCAACCTATACTTTTTAAATCTTCATGATGGGTATAAATAATTTAAATTTGACATTGACAATGTGTTAGTGCTTTTAGAAGTTTTATCATGTATGAGATAGAAGACTTTTTGAGAGTGGCACATCCGACTGCTTTATCTTCAACTTTTGAAGCAAAATAAAAATAATATCTTCTGAGAAATCGATTAAAAATTTTATAGTATCGATTAAATCGAGTTGACCATAATATCGATTAAATCGATTTAAAAAATCGAAATCGCCCATCACTACTTCTCTGTATCGCGGTTAAAATTTATGCTTACGCTCCTTTTTCCTTTCTCGACAAAATCCTAAAAAAGAATTTAACATCTGCGCATTAAAATCTTTTGCCCCCTTCGGTGTGCTTCGTTGTTAGACATAACAACACGTGTAACATTTATCTTTTGGCAACCTTTCCTTTCCCATCCCAGCTAGGCAACCAAATTGAATTCTGATCTTGCCGGCTGCATTTTAACTGTAATTTGGCGTATACTATCCATTGTGCATGGGCGAACTTGTGTATGTTGGCGATTGTCTTTCACGCCAAAAAGTGGCGGTTTCTTGCTATGTACGAGGACACTTGACTCGCTGCTCTTGTCTAGTGAAGTTGCAAATCTCTGTTCGGGGATTTTTCTCCGATTTTATTATAAGTGTACCTCCCCTTATGTTTTAAATAAAAAACTGTGACTGTTACATCATTGTGGGGTTTTTCGGTATCTTCACATCTAAGACCTGGACTACTATACTTGATCACGCTTCTTCTAAGTGTTCTAATAAAATAGCAGCTACTACAAAACGACGCTACACTAGTATACATTTGGCGTTCCACATTTTGGATTGAGATTATCAGTTCATACAGTCATCGATTGTTTGAGCTACCTGTTTTTTCAGAACATTTCATAATGTAACATTTCACATAAAACAAGGTACATATAGTTGAATTTTCATTGCAATTTTTTTCTCATTCAACCCAAGCTCAATTAGGATGAAACCCCGGTATCTGTGACTAAATAATTTGATTTGCGACCGTATGTCCTATAACAATTTTTCATCTTCTTGATGCCTACTATTACCACTTAGGATTTGTCGGTCGAATTCTTCAATGTTTTCTATGCTCTTTATCTTTTTTCTTGTTATCAAACGAATATGCTTACTATTATGAAGGTTTTCATCTTGGTATTATAATAACATTTTTGTTTTTTGTTTTCTTCAGCAGGAAACAAGAAAATTTCCACTATATGCCATATCGTTTATTTGATTTATATTTTTTCTCTTTTCATCTGATAGATGGCATCGTTGCATAATCTGTTGTTAAATCGTAATAATTTTTATAATGTTTTTACTTTCTTCTATCTTCAATAGAAGAAAGTATTGTAATCGAAATTTTTTTCGACTTCCGGTTTTCGACGGATTTACTCGTTTTAGGGGTCAGAGATTCCAAAAAACATGTTTTTACAAAATGTCTGTCTGTCCATGTGTCTGTGTGTGTGTCTGTGTGTGTGTCTGTATGTCGCCATTCTACCATCAAAAAGTGTATGAATTTATGCATAGAATTGAACCAAATTTTTTGTGAATGCTTTTGGCTGTGGCAAGCAGGTCCTCTTTCAGTTTTGAAATATTCGGCCCAAAGGGGGCGCTGCAATCGCGATTTTTATGCCATTTTCAATATTGTACCGACCAAAAGTATATGAAGATATGCATCGAATTGAACCAATTTTTTTGTGTATGTGTATGACTATGGATAGTTGGTCGTCCCTGAAATTGAAAAAAATCCGCCGGAAGGGGGCGCTGCAATTGCGATTTTTGTGCCATTTTCAATATTGTACCGACCAAATGTATATGAAGTTATGCATCGAATTTAACCAGAGTTTTTGTGTATGTGTATAACTATAGCTAGTTGGTCCTCCCTGAATTTGAAAAAAATCCGCCGGAAGGGGGCGCCGCAATCGCGATTTTTGTGCCATTTTCAATATTGTATCGACGAAAAGTATATGAAATTATGCATCGAATTGAACCAAATTTTTTGCGTATGTGTATGACTATGGCTAGTTGGTCCTCCCTGAATTTGAAAAAAATCCGACGGAAGTTGGCGCCGCAATCGCGATTTTTGTGCCATTTTCAATATTGTACTGACCAAAATTATATGAAGTTATGCATCGAATTGAACCAAATTTTTTGTGTATGTGTATGGCTATGGCTAGTTGGATCGCCCTGAATCTGAAAAAAATCCGCCGGAAGGGGGCGCTGCAATACCGAATTTTATGCCATTTTCAATATTGCACCACATAAAAATGTATGAAGTTAGTTCTAGAACTGAACTAAACATTTTGTATATGATTATTTTTTAGTAAGGCAAGTAGGTCCTCCCTGAATTTGAAAAAAAAATCTGCTTATCATTCTATTGTCCATTGGCTCGTGCAGAGACGGAAATTCGTTTTTACTCCGATTAATTGATTGAAGCAGAAATTTAAGATGAAAATCAAAGTTGGTAAGGTATTGAATTAAAATAATTAAAGCATTAAAATGAGTAACTATTTTTTTTTATATTAAAATGTATGTATGAGATAGAAGAAAGTTTTGGGATTGGCACATCCAACTAGTTTTTCTTTTTTTCGAGAGATGGCGCCACTGCATTTTCTCTTTCTTAAGATTGGTTAAAACGATAATTAATTCGAAACCTAACGATCTTTTCAAATACAAGACGGTTTGCTTTTATTCTTTAAGATCCCACACTAGACACAGAAAAAGACCCGGGTGATAATGTAAAGTCTATGGGAGTGATCTTTCCAAATAGCTCGCTCAAATTTTAATATTTTGACGTGATTTCTCTTTTTTTTTTTTTTTTTTTTTTTTTTTTTTTTTTTTTTTTTTTCATAGGGTTGCTGAGGACGATCCACAACCGGCCTAGTTTTTACTTTTTTGATTTTGGTTATATTCTTTTTATATCAGGATAGTTTCGTTTCATAACCGGTTCAAACCGGTTCTAAAAGTAAAGTATTTTTTGAAAAAAAAAATGACACCAAAATCGAAAAAATAAAAACTAGGCCGTTTGTGGATCGTCCTCAGCAACCCTATGCAAAAAAAAATCACGTCAAAATATTAAAATTTGAGCGAGATATTTGAAAAGAACGCCCCCATAGACTTTACATTATCATCCGGGTCTTTTTCAGTCTGTAGTGTGGCGTCTTAAAAGCAATTTAACAACTTTTTGCTGAATTTGATCACAGGTGGTGACCGGAACGTTGATCCTTTTAATTTTATATGAATATTTGTTCAGTTTTTGATTTTGCAAAATTTTGTATACCGCTTAGTAAATTTGTGATTTTTATTTTCATGCTAATATTTAGTGAGCTTTATACAAGGGCATTAAATAACATCGTAATAGAAAAAAATATTAGAAAATTACACCCATTTTAGATTAAGAAATTTAATTTCTGTTTTTTTTTTTTTTTTTTTTTCTTAAGTAATATGAGGTTTTAAAAGGAAAGTGGAATAATAATTTTTAATTAAAACAAAGTTTACTTGATTATCCTTCAAATTAGTTTTGCCCCCCGCCCCCCCCCCCCCCCAAAAAAAAAAAAAAAAAATTCGCAATTGCTAATGGTTTCTACTTTTAAGAAACAATATTTTGTGTTTGAATAAGTATAAAGATTATGAGACAAAATTGAAACATTTCTCTTTAATTTGTTTTTCAAACTGAAACAATTTTTTGTCTGATAAAATAAATTATGCCAGAGAATGTGGGAATGTGTATAAAAGGAATTAATGGATTTTATTTCGAAGGAAACAGGAAAACCTAAAGTTATCTAGAGTTTTAGGGTAAATGATGAAGTATATTTATTTAAACACTATATCACAATTTTAAAGAACGGTGCATGCTAAG
Source organism: Maratus speculifer (assembly GCA_964019185.1). Classification (NCBI taxonomy): domain Eukaryota; kingdom Metazoa; phylum Arthropoda; class Arachnida; order Araneae; family Salticidae; genus Maratus; species Maratus speculifer. The sequence goes on along the minus strand of OZ025296.1, from coordinate 339,129,450 downwards.
ATGATCCAAGTGCACTAGAAAAAAAAAATGTATACGTTTCTTTAAAAATTATGAACTACTAGAAGAAATCAGTGATCTCTCCAATTTATCCCCCGAAAATAATTTTAAAGTAATGTACAAAATTAATAATGTATAATTATCTTAACCGCGCATTAATTTCTTTTCTTCGTAAACGCATGCTCATAGTTTGAAAAAAAAATATACATATTTTTCTCCTACATTTTTTCGAAACGCCTGGCTTGCATATTTAGTGTTTTCTTGTTTAACACGCATTCTTACATTATGTTGAAGAAATTACATTTCAAACGTGTAAACAAAATAACAATAAATAAATATTTGCGTATGTTGTAAGCTGTTAGGAAGAAGTATTAATAAAAATACCTAAAAATTTCTTAAGATTATATGAAATTTCTTGCTATCAATCCTTTTACATTATAAATGTAGAAAATATGAATATTTTCCGCCTATATTTTTGAAACGCCAAGTTAGCGCACTATGCTGCAGAAATTACATTTAAAAAATATACACAAAATAATAATAAATAAATGTTTATATATGTGGTAACATCAGTGTTCTCGCTGTTGCTCGCCAATGCGCCAAATTGCGACTAAATTCTTCATTTGGCGCGTAAACAAGCGATTAAATTCGCCAAATTGTTAGTGCTGAATTTTTGCTTTTTCTTTCTTTTCTTTTTCATACATATGCATGTATACATATTTTAAATGTATTTGAAGCGGATGGTTGAAATTAGATTAATAACAGTCATTGTCGCAGTTATAAAAACTTAGGCCATATTGAACCATATTGAAAACTGGAGGTACATTAAAGGATTAAAGATATATATATATATATATATATATATATATATATTCTTTTGTGCTACATGGCGAATTTATTTGGCTAATACTTTTTTCATTTGGCTAATGTTTTTTATTTTTAATTAGCCAAATTACTAACGTTGGTCAAATGTCAGCGAGAACACTGGGTAACATACATAAATGTTCCATATATTTAATTGATAGGCATTAATACACGTTCTAGACTAAATATATTTATAATAAAAGCTGGGTTAATATGTACATTACAAAAATATAACACATGACTTTCGCAAAGTACATCGCGTCAAACTATAAAGAGCAGAACTACAGTTAATGGTTACAGTCACAGTGCGACAATTCAAATCAAAGTCAGGGCATGGTTCTAATATTATTTTTAACATTCATAAAAATACCTGTAGAAAAACAATTCTTAATATACAGTCACCGAAAAAAAAAATCTTTACACTTGCGATTTTAGATGTTTTGTTAAATATCTAAAAATATACATAAAGAATAACTCCGAAACTCCAGATGTATAAACAAATAGTACAGGCCACATATTTTCGAGAAGATTTTTTTCCAAAATCCAATAGGGGACCGTCAATAAATTGAAAAAGAACAGATATCTTTCGAATAACCCTGTTAAAACTACACTGTAAAAAATGTTATCCTTTTGCTGCATCGTCACTCCCCCGCTTTTATAGAATATCTCTCTTTTGACCCATGAGAATGCTCCATGATAGGCTGAAGTAACCGTTTTCTATAAAAGCGGTGGAGTGATGATGCAGCAAAAGGGTCAAATTTTTTACAGTGTAATGTAGTAAAAACGCTCAAACTGCATATTATAATTAAGTGGCTTATGGTAATAAACTGTGTTCATTTTTATGTGGATAGCATGTATACTCGTAGAGAAATTAAGGTTTTTATAAAAACGGTCCCAAATTTTGCCTAGTTTTTCGCTTATAATATTTTCAGAATTCTCAAGCCATGATTTTGAAACTTTAACAAAAGTTGCTCTATATATTTAGCTAACACAATATGAAAATGAAATTTTTATAGAGTTGACGCATGCGCAGTGAAAATGTATTTAGTAAACCTACTCATTTTTCTTACAGTTATTAATATTTTTTAATTTTGATTACAGGGTATTATGTACAATGCTGTTTCTCATATTTTCTGAAAAGAACACAGTATTTTTATTAAAAACTCTGCAAGTTACAAGCAAAAAAACTCGTCAAAATTTGCGACCGTTTTTATAATAACGTTAATTTCACTACGAGTAAACATGCTGTCTACATAAAAATGAACAAAGTTTATTACCACAAGCCACTTAATCTTAATCTGCAGTTTGAATGTTTTTAATACATCAGTTTTGACAGGGTTATTCAAAATATATTTGTTCTTTTTCAATTTGTTGACGGTCCCCTATTGGATTTTGAAAAAAAAAAAAAAAAAAAAAAAAAAAAAATTCTCGAAAATATATGAGCTATACTATTTTGTTTTTACATCTGGAGTTTAGGAGTTATTCTTTATGTATATTTTTAGTTATTTAACAAAACTTCTAAAATCGCAAGTGTCAAGATTTTTTTTGCGGTGACTGTACACTATTCAGTAAAACCCCGATCTATCGTTCCCGCATCCATGGTTTTCTCGCATTGATCGTTTTATTTCTATGGTCCCTGCACAAATTATACTTTAATAATGTTAACGAAACCCGCAAGCATCGTTCTTCAAAAACTCGTTTTCCCTCATTCATCGTTGTGAAATTTTTTTCCTCGCAGATATGAAGTTGAAAATCATTCGAATTCATATTTCACTTAAATTGGAATCACCTCTTTTATCCTAAAATGACTCATTTGTGTTGTTTGTGCTGTATGATGGCGACAATAATGCAGATGAAGAGAGATTGTATATAGCAGGGGATGCGATTTATGTTTCCGTTGATCAAGATGTTGCGACATGTGGTGTTTTAAACATAGGAGAAATGCGCCATAATTCAAAAAATGAAAATAATGGCGAAGAGCATAAAGTTTCATGCCGATGAAGTAGTGCAAGTTTGATTGATGCAGTTAAGGCATTTGAACCTGTATGAAATTTTATATATACATAAGAAATTACAGAAAATGACCATAAAAAATATTGTATGTATTGAAAATTTATTTTTGATTTATACATATATATACCGGGTGGTTATAAAATAAGTGTCCCTATTTGGAGCTGTCTGTAGCTTGAAGGAATAACCCGAATGGAGCCAAAATTTGTACACATACTAATTGAGAAAGGGGAAGAAGACTGGAACAATAAAAAAAATAATTGCAATAATCGCCGACAGATGACGCTTTTGTGTTTGAAATATAATGTGCAATACAAGAGCAAAGAGTTAAGGCACAAAACCGGATGGCATATCTAATTTATTGGAAATTTTCATCGTGAATGGGGTTAAGATTTCGCATGGCAGTGTCGATCAAGTTCAGGTTGCAAATGACCACTGTGTTGCAAGACACAATCCAGGCGGTGGACGACGTGCTCAACTGCGGAATGCAACGCGTCAGGAGTGATGTTTCGCACATGTTGTGATATGCACTTTTTTCAGTTATTGAGGTTTGCGACACCTCCACGGTACACAATAGACTTTAATTGCCCCCAAAGCCAAAAATCGCATGGCTTCAGATCAGGCATTCCTTTCACACGCCAAAACTCACGTAAAGCAGCTGCACTGTTTGAACTGTTAACGTAGAATAGTTTTAAAATTAAAGCATGATCTGGTAAGCTGAGAGCCATGTCGTACAACATTAATGGTAGAAATGGCCACGTTTTGATTTTACAAATGATTACAACGGCGTTTGCACCAACAGGACCCGTAGCGCCATCTGTTGCCGATTATTGTAACTATCTTTTTAGGTGCGTTCGTAATTATGTAAATACGTAGCACCTATAGTGGTCGTTCAATCCGTCCGTCTGTCCGCATATAACAACGCAAAAGCTACCCAACCGAATCGTTTGAAATTTGAAATACATAATTATTACAAAATTTTGTCGAGTCATTTCAAATTTTGTGAAAATCGGATGCATAGATCAATTACAGGGGCAATCAAAAGTATTCCATTACATTACGATCAATGGGGGAAAAAGTTTCAAATGCATTTTAATCATTTGAAATTTAAAATACATAATTATTATATAATTTTGTCGAGTTATTTCAAATTTTTTGATAATCGGGTGCATAGATCAATTACAGGGGCAATCAAAAGTATTCAATTACATTATGGTCAGTATGGAAAAAGTTTCAAATGTACTTTATACGTTTGAAATTTAAAATGCATAATTATTACATAATTCTGTCGAGTTATTTCGCATTTTATGAAAATCGGATTCATAGATCACTTACAGGGACAATCAAAAGTATTCCGTTACATTACGGTCAATGGGGAAAAATGTTTCAAATGCGTTTTAATGGTGTTACACTCATTCGAACTTAATAAAATTTATTTGAAACTATAAAGTACATATTATAATATACATTTTACATAATTTGTGGTGCAAAGAACGTTTGTTATTGATTTACATGGCCACACAAAAGTATTCCATTACATAATAATATAGGGAGAACATTGTTTGATGAGCGTTTTAATTATAATTCACTATTTACAATTTTGTGATATTGATATTATGAGAATATTATTTTTAAAACTTTGTTATCGTACGAACGCACCTCATTTGCTATGCTTCACGTGCAATTTCCAACTTGTTTTATTGTTCCATTCTTCTTCCCCCTTCTTGAATAGTACGTGTACCTAGTTTTGGTTTCATTCGGCTACAGACAGCTCGAAATAGGGATACTTATTTTATAACCACCCTGTATATAAATGAGTGGAAAGCCAAACAAAATTTTGGATCTTATTAAATAAATATCAATTTTCTATAACTTCGATTTATTTCTTTTACAGTTCAGTAAGCAACAAGTTAGTATACTGTGTAAATATCATGCATTAGTAATGCATAAACATTGTGTTTTTTCGTGTTTTGAAGTTAATCCGCATTCATCGTGTTTTCTCCTCACCCCTTGAAAAACGATGGATCGAGGTTCTACTGTACATGTACAAATATGTGTGTATTTTTCTCACATATTTTTCGAAACACCAAATTAAATCAATTTAGAAAAAAACCCCACTGAAATCGAATCGGTTATAATATGAGGGATTTTATAGTCAAGCTTAGACTCTTTTATGCTTTTATGTGTCATCTCTTATCAACTGACTTATTACTTACATGGAAGGTCTCCATACGGGCATACTCCGAAAAATCTGAAAAAATTAAAAATTTTCTTCTCTTGAGGATAAATACGTTTATGAAAAAAATTTCGGCTGAACCTCCATACAGCGTCCGTAATAAACCAATGAAAAATTAGCTATTTGGCGATTTTTTTCATTGGATGACGAAGGAATGCAATTTCAAAAATATATTTTTTATGTCAAACATGCTTTAAGGAAAAAGAAGATTCATGTTGAACTTCTTTAAATAAAATTACACTGTTAAAAATAAATCTGTGAATTCCCGGTGAAACTACCGGCAGCAAAGTAGCCGAACTTTCCCCGTTCCGTTAGTAGATTTTCTATTGTGAAAAATAAAAGAAAGGAAAACTCCATTTGAAGAAGTGGTAACTTTCTGTTACAAAGTTTGATTTCTAATGATAATAATTTAATTTAATTTTTAAAATTAACGAATCGTCAAAGAATGCGAAACTTCCGAGTGATTTTAAATTGCTGTATTATATTACTTAATTTATTTACTTTATTATTATTTTTTTGTACCTCAAATCACCCTGAGGATTGAACCCGGGACCTTCTAATAGCGGAACAAATCCTTACTGACTGAGCCAAAGCTGCTGATGCCATGATGTACAAAGTATGTCTTTTATGCTTTAGTGGGAAAATCTGTTGTGCTTTTTAACCCTTTCCGGCACACTGTGCCCAGTCTGGGATACCTAATTTTAATTCGAAACTTGCAAACGGCACCAGTAATATTTTAGTAAAATTTTGCTTTTACAATAAGTCCTTAAATTAAGGAATTCAAACTATCTTAAAAATTGGTTTGTGAATTCCGGTGTCAGTCGATAATTTCTCATTTTACTAACGCTTTTACCCGTGCCGGAAAGGTTGGTTGGTTGGTTGGTTGATTTTTGATGTCCGATTATCTACGCTAGGGATATAGGACCGGGGGGAGTGCCCTTCGTGGGGGTCTTTCTAAGGGAACCTAACCCATATTTACGCAAGGTTCGAAGAAAACCACGAAAACTCCGAACGGTTAGGCCGACAGCCGCGATTGGGTTCGAACCGTGCCGGAAAGGGTTAAAGATTTCTTTAGAAATATATTTGTTAGGATATTTGTAAACGGTTTATTTTATTTTATTTTAGACTGGTGCATATTACTTATTATTTTTAAAAATCAATATTAATTTTTTAACTAGTTTAAATTAAAAAAAATCACGGATTTTTTACAAAAATAATATTATAGACAATTTTTTGATATTGTCGTACACTATTTATTTATTTATTTATTTTGGCTAGTTAGTTAAAAGATTTTTCAAAATAAGAATTAAGAAAAACATAAACGGAAAAAATGTAATTTAAGAGAGATTTTTTTTATGTTTTCATTATTTCATACTGCCAGTGGGATTCGAACCCACAATCTGCTCTTCCAGGTGATTCGCGGTGTGATGCCGTGACCATTCGGCCACAAAACGGAGTGTTGCTGTTTTCTGTTTCTATTTCCATCCGTTTCGTTATATCCAGGGAATATGGTGGAGCTTTCTGATTTTTAACGGAAAATGCCCTTTTGTTGTGAAAAGGAACTTTTTCTGTGAAATTCAGAAAAAAAAATATTCGTGAATTTCAGAATTTTTTTAACAGTGTAGTTTTGCCAGTTTTAGTTTGTATTAAGTATAATTTTGTTATATCGATATTTATATGTATTTATTTTCAACTTTAACCATCAAATTTTACGATTTAAAATGGAATTCTTAATTTAAATTAACTAAAATTGTTTCAAGCTGAATGTTCAATTAAGCATTGTCAGTTTGATTTTGTTACTATGGAAACATTTGGATTTTATTTTTGAATACCCTTAAATGTATGAAAATAATTTTTCTCAATATAAATTTTTTATGCATGAAAATATTTTATCCATTGATAAGTTAAATAACTACAGCAACAAGCAATCTATATAATATAGTATATTAAACTCTCTCTTTTTATATTTAATTTCATGAAATACCATTTGCACGCATTCTAAAATCCAACAATTTTCAATTGTATTGAAATCAATTGCGTTTGGCGAGGAAAATTGATGCTTGCCAAATCGCGTGACGCTTTCGTCTTTTCACGCCAAATTTTCGAATGTGTATATACATATATATATATATATATATATATATATATATATATATATATATATATATATATATATATATATATATATATATATGGGGATTCTTCTTATAAAAGTTCTTTCGAACACATAAATAAATAAACTCGGAGGTAAATTAAATTCTGACACCGTTTTTAAACTTTTAAATGACTTATATTAAACGTTAATATGTACAAAAAAGATATTTACATATTAATATTTACAATTCGAACATTCAAAAGGAAACTTTAATTAAAACATCTTAATCGCGTCATCTTAATCAACATTCTTCTAAAGTCAACACCAACTCTCCCCCACATTCCATCCAACGATCTCTTCCGTTCATTTCTTTTTTCTTCGGCTTTTCGTCTGAATGGAGTTTTTTCAGAAAATCGTCTGCTTTCTAAAGACCTTTTCTATCAGAGTTGCGATATGAAGAACCTTACAAGACATGATACTTGGCTGTTGGAGAAAGAATCGCTCCCACAACGGCCGTCCTGACTAGGCTTTCGTCCTCGAATGCTCGTCCCTTTGGAGGCAGCAGCAGTTGGATCATCTGGAAAGATAAAGAAAAAAAAACACAGCAGCATCCAAAGTCTTAATTGAAAAAAAGAAGTCATTATTCAAATTGTTTATCAAAGCTTAGATTATTTCTTGAAAAAATTCATATATTTTTTTTCGCGTCTTTTCGTCTTCTCTTTCTTACGTCCTTTCATCTTCTTTTATCTTACGTCTTTTCGTCTTCTTCTTTCATACGTCTTTTCATCTTCTATTACCTTACGTCTTTTCGTCTTTTCTTTCTTACGTCTTCCGTCTTCTTTTATCTTACGTCTTTTCGTCTTCTTTCATACGTCTTTTCATCTTCTTTTACCTTACGTCTTTTCGTCTTTTCGAGAATAAAGTTAAAATTCTATTAGTTGTCAGTCCAGAGGTTTGTCATAGTTGGTATAGTGTCACAATCGGTGAAATTCTTTTTTTTTTTTTTTTCAAGCTTCGTCCGTCCACGGCTTCATGTACTCTGCACATGTACTGGTGACCATGGGTCCTTCGTTGAATCCAAGTTTCTTTACATCGTAGGTGTCATTATTTTTTACTTTTATGACTTTGTACGGACCTAAATATTTTGGTTTTAACTTCAAACCTGGACCTTGTTGTGTGCGTTTTATAGCAACCACATCATTAATCTTAAATTTGTTAGCTTTCTTTCGTCTGAGGTTGTAAGTTTTACGGTTCTCTTCTTGGACTTTTAAAATCTGTTTTTTAGCATCTTTTCTCATATCTTCGCGATTATTTGTAAAATCAGATTGTATTTCAGCATTCAGAAGACTAGTAATTTCAATGTTATTTTTTAGTTTCATTTTAGTACCAAACATCAATTCAAAAGGAGTTGTGCTTATACTTCTCTGAAAAGTCGAATTTATCACCTGTTGGAAGTTGCTTACATGTGTATACCATTTTTTAGGATTATCGACAGACAATTTAGACAGAACAGATATTATGACAGAATTTAGACGCTCAACTTGGCCGTTAGACCTGGGTAATCCAGTGGTAATCGGGATATGTTTAATATTTTCATTGATGCAATAATCTTCAAAAGCTTTAGAGGTAAATGCAGGACTTTTATCTGATATAATTCGAACTGGATTTCCAAAGATAGATTTTTGGATTTCTAATTTAGAAATTACTTCGGCAGCATCGGTAGATTTTGTGGGATACAACCAAACAAATTTTGTGAATGCGTCAATGACCGAAAGGATATGTTTGTAATTTTTATTAGTGCTTTCTAATGGACCTAAGTGATCAACATGGTACGTATGTAATGGAGTTTCTTCTTTTTCTATTGGGTGAAGTAAGCCTTCTTGTTTACTACATTTTCTATTAACTAAAATACAGGGAACACAATTTGCTATACATTTCTCAATTTTTTGTTTAACTTTAGGGATGTAAAAATCATTTTCTAAACTTTTCTCTGTTCTTGCAACTGCGTAATGACCTTTTTCGTGAGCGGCCTTGATTATATTCATTTGCATGTCTTCCGGTACAACTAATAAATCATTACCATTAACACATTTATAAAGAACATCATTTTTAACTAGATAATCGTCATAAGATTTCACCTTTAGGATTTCTTTTATTGTTTTAATATGGTCATCGGTTTCTTGAGCTTGGATAATTTTTAAAATTAAGCTATCTTGGATTACCATACAAATAGGATACCTACTTAATGCATCGACATGTCTCATACTGCTACCCTGTCTATGTTCAATAACATAATCAAAATCGGATAACATTATTGCCCATCTAGCTATTTTTGTACTCATTTCTTTTTTATCCATAGTCATTTTAAATGCATTACAATCGGTTACAATTTTAAATGGGATACCTAGCACATATACTCTAAACTTTTTCAGGGCTTCAATTACAGCTAAAACTTCTAATTCGTAACTAGTGTACTTCCGTTCAGCTTCGGTGGTTTTTTTACTTGCGAAATAAACGGGATGAAATTGATTATCTACTGGAGATTGTTGCATTAAAACAGCTCCATAGCCATCAATACTGGCATCACAATGGATTTCGGTCGCACTTTTGGGATTGTAAATTAAAAGTACTGGTTCTGACGACAAAATACGTTTGAGTTCATTAAAAGCTCTTTGTTCTTCTATATCGAATTTAAATTTTGAATCTTTTCTTAGCAGGTCACTTAACGGTTTAGCTATAACCGAATAATTTCTTATAAATTTTCGAAAGTATCCTATCAATCCTAAATAACTTTGAACATCTTTGGTACACTTTGGTTCGGGAAAATTTATTACTGCTTTAGTCTTCAGTGGAGAGGGATACAATTTACCATTTATGATTCTATACCCCAAGAAATCAATTTCACGCTTCAAAAAATTGCATTTTTTAAGATTTAATTCTAATCCATATTCCGATGCAGTTTCGAGTACAAGTTTTAATTTTTCTAGACCTTCAGCTTCGTTTTTAGCAGGTATTATTAAATCATCCATATAAATGACAACAATGTGATCTTTTAATAGGTTTCGAAATACATTATAAATATACTTTTGAAAAACACTAGGGCTATTGGTCAACCCGAATGGACATTTCAAAAATTCGTATTGTCCTTCATGAGTAACAAACGAGGTGTATTTCCGCGAGTCTTCTTCAACATCTACATGAAAGAAACCGTTTTTCAAATCTATGGTGGTAAATACTTCGGCAGAATGTAATTAGTCTATTACATCATCAATAACTGGCAAGGGGAAATGCTCACGTACTGTCTTTTTGTTAAGACATCTGTAATCAACACAAAGTCTCATTGTGTTATCTTTTTTCTTGACTAACACAACCGGCGAAGAAAAATTAGAAGAACTTTCTCGAATTATTCCCTGAGCTAGCCACTCCTCAATTTGGTTTTCGACTATTTTTTTCTCGCATGGCGGTAATCTTCGAGGAGAAGAACAAACTGGGATTTCGTCAGTTAAATTAATTTTCATTTTAACATCTACTGTTTTATTTTTAATTGGTACATAATTTTCAATTAAAGAGTGTAACTCTGAACGTAATTTTTTGTCAGCAATGTGAGTTAAATCAATTTTAGGCTCATCCAAAACATTTACAATATTAACTAAAAAGTCATTAGACTGAACTTCAGCTTTAAACAGTTTCACTTTATTCTCAGAAATAGTTAATGTACCTTGATGAATAACATTAGTGCCAATAATTAAATCGAAATTAATGCAACTGTCCTTAACGACAAAAATAGTAACTTTAAATTTTGAACCATCTACTTCGATTTCTGAATTGAAACAACCTTCTGGTTTAATTGAGGCTTTTCCTAGACCGGTCAAAGAGATACTCGTAGGTTTTAATTCTACAAAGTTCTTCAAATTATCATAAATACTTTTCTTTAACAAAGTCTTTTGGCTACCAGTATCTATTAAAGAGATTAAACGCAATGAATAAAGCTTTATCTCTTTCAGAATTAAATCTTGGGATGTAATAATGTTTACTTGTGACTGAGCATTTTTAACACTTGTATCTTTAGATTTATTACATTGAAATGATTTATGACCATAAGCGTTACAAGCAAAACAAAGCGTCCCTTTATCTTTATTTACACAGTTAATACTCTTATGATTATTCCCGCCACAATTAAAACAACGCATATTTGGCTTTACAGGCTTAAATTTGTTCTTAACTTCAACTTCGGATTTAATTTTAGGCTTAGCTCCTTCATATTTATGAAATTTTGCATTTTCATACTCCGATCTTATTTTTTCATAAATCTTTAATTTTTGTTTAAATTCAGCAATATTGGGACAACCATACAAAAAAGATTTTTTAGAAATGGGGTCATTAATTCCATTTATTACATACTGAATAAGGGCAGAATCTTCAATATTGCCTTTTGAGCATAATTGTTTCATATTTAAAAAATATTCATCTAACGATTCATGTGGTCTAATTTTTCTTTTGGACAGCAATTCGTGTAATTCAGCTGAATTGCACGTTTGACCAAATTCAGATATGAGTAGGGCTTTTAATTTAGACCACGAATTAATATTTGTTTCACTTTCAAGAAATAATTTTGCTTTGCCTGTCATACGGCGTTTAGCCAAAATCAATTTGTGCAAATCACTAACGTTAAATAATGAAACAATATCTTCAAAATCGGCAATCCATTTATTAATATTTTGTACTTGAGTACCTTCAAACATTGTAATCATACTTTCAATATCATTAATAGAAATGCTTGGTTTAATAACATAATCAGGAATTAGAATTTTCTGATTTTCATTACTTTCACAATTAGAACTACCAGAATCATTTCTCATATTATTCTCAAAACAGTTGAAATATTTTTAGTTTTATCTTGTAAATCATCATTAAATTCATCGACACTTTCGTCATCACTAAGAGTACCTACATCGGCTATCATATTAATTTTTAAAATATTAAAATCACATAAACTAGAAATTATTCTGGCAGCAATTTCATCAAAAGTTCCCGAATTATTTATACACAAAACATTGCAAATGGTATTTAAGTCGTTAACAGAAAAATTATCTTTAATTTCTTTGAATTTAGTTTGATATTCATCGGAATCTACTTCAAACGTAAACCCAGTAAAATTCCGAATTCTACGTCGATTATTTCTGTCACCGATTTCTCCAAAAATTAATTTGTGCAATATCTTAATACTAGCTGATTTTTCAGTTTTCAAAGAAAACTCTAATTCCTTTAAATCAACTAATTTTTCCATTATTGAAAAGAAAAATGAAATAATAAACTCACTTCATAATCAGATGCTCAGCTTCACACATTTAAACAGCATTGTTGTCGCAGTATCCAACAGCTTCATATCATTAAACATATCAACCATACAAAAAAGATTTCCTCATAATAATTTCCAGCAAGGATTCTATCACAATTCTAAATAATAACGGCTTCCAGATTATTTAAAGTATATATATATTTCTTCTCTGTGGGCGTTCGTTTGTCTCGGTTCTGACACCAAAATTTATGGAGATTCTTCTTATAAAAGTTCTTTCGAACACATAAGTAAATAAACTCGGAGGTAAATTAAATTCTGACACCGTTTTTAGACTTTTAAATGACTTATATTAAACGTTAATATTTACAAAAAAGATATTTATATATTAATATTTACAATTCGAACATTCAAAAGGAAACTTTAATTAAAACATCTTAATCGCGTCATCTTAATCCACATTCTTCTAAAGTCAACACCAACTCTCCCCACATTCCATCCAACGATCTCTTCCGTTCATTTCTTTTTTCTTCGGCTTTTCGTCTGAATGGAGTTTTTTTCAGAAAATCGTCTGCTTTCTAAAGACCTTTTCTATCAGAGTTGCGATATGAAGAACCTTACAAGACATGATACTTGGCTGTTGGAGAAAGAATCGCTCCCACATATATATATTACACACTTTCTTAGTAATTCCGCCGCTAATTTTGATGGGTGCTTTATTACGTACATAAGTAGTTTAATAAGTATATTTTTCAAAAAATTCTGAGTATGCCCAGTATAAAGACCTTCTCTGTTAGTTGTTAATATGAAACACTCTAAAGCAGGGGCGCCAACTTTTGAAAAATATTGGGTTGGCTCAAAAATATTTTTATAAAATAGTACGACTAGTTTGTTTTTCTTTGAAGAGTTGACAGATGATGAAAGATGAGAATTTAAGTCAAGCTATCACGTTTTAATAAAATCACAATTTTTTAAAAATTATATTCGCAAGCGTTTTTCCTTATAAAGACACTGATATTTATTGTAAAGTCATGATATCATGAATATGACGTGAAAATAAATTAGCAAAGTTGGAGAAAAGCACTTCAGTCATTTGGGATTTAAGGTATCAGTCAGCGAATTAAAACACATGGCGATTGGCAAAAAAAGTTTTATTCTAAGGAGGAAAATGAATAATTAAATAATAATGAAATAAATAACTAGAACAAAGAAAATTGGGTACCCTACGATTCGAAATTATTGGGTAGGTTCGGGCTACATGGGCCCATATAAATAAGCACCACTGCTTTGAAGTGATTTTATTACGTGTCTTTTTTCCTTGTAGGACATAGAACTCTTCAGTTACATCGGTGGCTTCATGGGACTATGGCTGGGAATCTCCTTTGTTACGTTCAACGACTTCTTAGAAACAGTGGCGGATGTCATAACTTTCGCTGCGATGAAATGCAAAAAGATGCATGGATTAAAAAGTACACATCCATGATTTATAGACTAAGTTTTAAATTTACATTGGTGGCCAAACTATCAGCAAGCGCAGGCGAACTTCATTTATAGACAAACATTGAATGCTGAAGTCATTGTTCATAGCATGGCCAACTAGATCTATAAGGCCCATCTATTTGAGATTAATGTATGAATCCTCCCGCCAGATGACTCTGATACCCTGCCCAAATTGTTCTGACCAATCGTGCAAACTCTGAACCAAAACAATGAACATGTGCACAGCACAGAAAATAGCTTATTTACAGCTTATTTCTTATAATTACAATGCTAATTTATGGTTCAGAGTTTGAAACTGAATCCAGCTTCACTTTTTTCCGCGGTTTTTAGCGAAAAGCGCAGGCCATTATGCATCTAATTGGCCATGGTTCATAGAATGTTATCACAATAGAAAAACTCAAGTAAATGCTTGTACTGTCTGTGAAAATATTATGTCTGTTAAAATATCTGTTAATTAATTTTGGATTAACACTTACAATTAGTAATTGAATCAATCTTGTGTTTGAGAAAAAATATAAATAATACATCGAGTGGTATGCAATTATTGTTGTCTTGTGTATGATTAGTGCAAAACTATTAGTTCATTAAGATAATGTGTGAAAGAGCCTATATGGTTGCATTTTAGTTGGATAATGATAATATTTGAATCTTAAATTTGGATTAAGTAACAAGTAAGTTTGGGGACTGCTATTTTAGTACATCGAGATTTATCGATGTATTAAATATAATTAAATATAAAGAACTACTTTCCTTTTATGATATCGATAGACAATCAATCTGTAGGTGGACATTTTTTGTCCGCATAAACCATTTGTCTGTAATTTCAATCATATAACAAACAATAAAGTGTAGTAGATGTCTAGCTGTCATTACTTAGCATAAATAGAATATTTCACTTATAGTAATTTTAAAATTGTGTACCTGTTATTGGAACACAAAATAACAGGTACTGTTGTTGCCTTTATTTAACGCTAGAAAAAACATAAATTATACATGACGTGGTATACAAACATTCATATATTGCTAAATCACATACTTTACAATTACAGTAGAATACCGCTATTTTGGACTAACTGACACTGAATACTGTTCGGTTTAGCGGGAATTTGGAATAGGAGGACTTCATTAAAAATAACAAACGAACTGCCTTGTTGAGTCGTAAATTAAGAGCGGGGATATCTGCTAAAGCCAGCTCTTTACATCATTGATCGGCTCGTGGTGAACAGGTTCTGTTACTTTTAATAACTTAATTTTAAAATTTATTGTTAATGTATAACAGACTCTTAAGGCCCCTGTCCTCGCTCGAGGAAACGCTCGCGAGCTAATGCTATTCCTATGGGGAAGCATTTTTCTAATAACTTTTTCGCATTTTGACATTTTTGAATATTTTTTTTTTTTTTTTGCATTGAATAGCTGAGGTGCATGCCGACAGTGCACCTTTTTTACTTTTTCGATTTTGGTTGCAGATATTTTTTACAAAGTTAGTTTCACTTTTAAAACCGGTTTCGAAACTGAAAGTGCGTTTTAAAAAATATATCTGCCACCAAAATCGAAAAAGTAAAAAAGGTGCGCTATCGGCATGCACCTCAGTTATCCAAGACAAAAAAATTGTTCAAAAATGTCAAAATGCGAAAGAGTTATTCGAAAAATGCTTCCCCATAGGAATAGCATTAGCTCGCGAGCGTTTTCTCGAGCGAGGATAGGAGCCTTAAAAAAAAACTACACTGTTAAAAACCTTGTCCTAGTTTGAACCAAGTTTTGGTGCTCAATAGCTGTCGCCATTAGACAATGAAATCTTGTACTAAAATTTGAAGCTTCTTACATCAACCTCAAACGTTCCAACTACTGGAATTAGGCTCCAACAGGAGCTCCAATTATTGGTTCAAGATTTCACCACCTCACAGTAGCAGCTATCGAGCACCAAAATTTGGTTCAAACTATAACAAGGTTTTTAACTGTGTACAATTGTAGTATCGTAACAATAAATATGATTTTTCTTCACATAAATCTGTATCAACAATGACCAAAAATATATTTAAAAAAAAGATAGTCGATTCAGTGTTCGTTGTCAGGAAAAACAATCTACTTTTTAAATGTGTGTAAATTAGTTATTTTTTGTCTTTAGCAGTGATAAAAAAATCATTTTACAGAATTGTATAAATGGAGCCGACATGTGCTGTAAGTAATCGGCTTTCGTTCCAATTTGGTTTCAGGTGTTTTCATCAAGCTTAGGCTCTATGTATGTCTCTATTAAACTTCTTTGTATAATAATAAATGTTGGGGTTTTTTATGAACGCCTTTTTCATTTTTTCTGTTTTTAAATTAGAAAAAACAAGATTTTACTGTATTAAAACTGCATTTGTATATCATGTGTATTTATAATTTCTTGGCTGATGTAAAACTCTGCAGCACATAAGCGCAATAAATACTTTAATTTAAATGTCTATGGTAGTAGAAGTGATGTTACCAGTTTAGCCGACATGTACAGTTGTCAAGAAAAAAAAAGACACCAACCCATAGTCATAAATTTCGAAAAGAAATTGAATATAATTGAAATTGTTGAAAAAAGAGAGTCGTCTAAATCATACAAATTATGCCAGCTTTTTCTTTTTTGTGACAACACCAACTTTTCCCAAATAGTTCAGTACCTGGGATCAAAACAGCCCAGCAAAGTGTATAGTTTATATATTTTTTCTAAAACTTCATGGACTTTCAAGTTTGCAAAGTGTGAGGATGCTAATATAAAATGTACATAACAAACTTTAATTTAAAAAAAAAAAAAAAAAAAAAAAAAAAAAAAAGAAAGAAAGAAAGAAAGAAAAACTCTTTTGAAACATGTTTATTTTTCAATGATCTAAAAATTTTCGTACATCAAACTGTTCCAATAAAAGAAAATATTATATGATAGTTAATTTCTGCAAGTGCTTAACATTTCACAGTGTAGTTACTTTGAAGAGCTTCCGAGTTGTCATCAACTTTACGCCCAGTCTATAGATGAATGTGTTTCAATTAGTGAACTATTGGAAGGAAAAGTCTAACTGTAGTATAAAACTACGTGAATAGAAATAAATAATAGAAAAATAAAATACCTTGGAAAAAGATGCTATTAAAGTTTCTACAAATAGTTCAAGTCTGTTTTAGTTGTAAAATTTTTATATAGCTTTTACTGGTGATAAATTAAATATTTTCAGTATTTTCACTTGTAAATCTCAATTCTTTTTTCCACTCTTTATGGATATCGCAAGTCTAACCATAACACAATTATTACTGTATCAAAAATAGTATAAAAAATGTAATAAACTGTATCCTGTTCTGGGATGTTTTCATTTAAAACACTCAAGATATATTCAAAAATTCTTACTACCATTTGAATAAAACAATATTGGTGCAGTTTGTATTAAATAAATGACCCCCCCTTTTTCTAAATTGAATTCATATTCATAAAATAAATTGAACTTTCTGTTGAAACGCATCTGTCACATTTCTTTGCAATTAATATCAATATAAAATAGAAGTTTGCTTTTTTACGACTGTATGTTAATAAACTTTTTTACATGAAAAAAATAATTCAAAATTTGATAACACTATTTTCATTATAAGGTACCTGTGCCTAATATGGACACCCTAGGGAAAATTTATTTTTTTCGCCCCCGTATACACGTATTAGGACTCCAACAATGTATGACCATGATCTCTGGACTGTTGAATATCATTATTAAAATTAGCGACCTTGTAACTGTTCCGGTTTAATTTAAATGATAAAAACAAAAAAGATTTACAAATGTCCATATAAGGAACCACCGGTCCCTATTATGGACCAGTGACTTCTTATTGATCTACTACACAGGGTGTATGGAAGAACCACTTTTATATGGAATTTTAGAGGAGAGGGGATAAAAAAATGTATCTTAAAGTATTGCAGGGAGGGTAGGGCACAGTAAATATCTGCAGACTACGCACTTTTGAACGGGGGTCATTTACGGTTGTGGCTCTTCGAAGACTGATGCAAAGCACCTCAGTTACTAAAAGATATTATGAAATAATGTAGTTGGTTATGCTTTTTATTCATGCGAATCTGAAGATTCACCTGCTGTACTTCCAAAGTGGACATAAGATGTCCATATTGGGAATCGGGAGCAGATTTATTAAATCTTGTAATAAATAAATAAATAAAACTTTTAAAGCAATATATCCAATAGCAATCGAAAATACCTTTTAAAAGCTTGCTAAAACACCTCACTTTTCAATATTTAAAGTAATTTTACAATATCTAATAAGAATTTAAACTTACCTTATTTAGGATCAGCACAACACGAAACAACAAGTTTCCTTCTAAATGGCGAACAGCGCGCTTTTTTGTACTTTCCTGACCTTAATTATCTTTTCAACTGCTTTTCTTCACGGACATATAGCGCGATTTCTCTACAAAAATTGTTACTTTTAAAAATATTAGGGGTGTCCATATTGAGAGCACAGTCCATATTGGGTACAAGTACCTTATAATTATTCTGGAAAGCTTCCTTATAATTATAAGGAAAGAATGTTGTACAGTAGTCCCTTAACATTCACGAGTTTTAATTATTCGCGAATTAAAAAATGAAGACCATTTCAATATTTGCGAATACTTAACTTAATTATTTGAAAATTTCGTTGTATAAAGAATACTTAACTTAATTATTTGAAAATTTCGTTGCATAAAGAATACTTTTTTACCCCGAAAACTCACTTTTTTTTACCAAGTCCATGAACTATGTGACATTGGATTCCTACATTGTACTGTATAGACCGCGAGTTTCAACCATCGAATTCTTAAACTCCAGGTAAACGTTTTTCTTTCTATTTTATGTACATTGTTTTTAATTTCATAAAATTTCTGAAAAACAACATTTTTTTTTTTTTTGCATTATTTACTATAAAAAGTATACATGAAATTTTAAAACTTGGTCTCAACAAATATCTTGTTGATAAAGCAATAGAATGCGATCTTTCTCTGGTGAGAACTCATGATCCTTTCGGGTTTGGTGTACCATTAATAATACATGTCTTTTCATCGAGTTTCATTTTGGCTTAAGAACTACGTACAGTCAACTCTCGTTAATTCGAAATCGGGTAATTCGAATCTTCGCTTAATTCGAACTAAACATGAAGTCCCAAAATTTTCAATGGCAGAATAACGTTAAAAATTTTCATTAATCCGAATTCATTTTCTCATTACTTCGTTTAATTCGAACTAAGGAGAATTCCGATTTTTCATTTTTCCTTTCTTTCTCACGGATTTCAGGTCATTTGAATAACTTTCTTTCTTTGATTTTTGGGAAAATTGTTCCGAACGAGTGTACATATAATCCCATGCATTTGATATCCACTTTCTTAGTGTCCCGTCTGTCCATCAGTGACGCTTCAAATTTTTCTTCCATTGTGCTTGTTTCTAATCCTTTAATTACTTTATGTGTTTATACATTCTAATTTAATATTAAGTCATATTCTAATGATAACAGGCGAAATAGATTATAAAAACACTATAACATTAATTTCTTTGTAATAAGTGCTATGCTAAGCTTGTTTTCATTTCATACTTTCCATAATTCGATCTTCGGATAATTCGAACATTTCTTGTGGCTCGACGAGTTCGAATTAACGAGAGTCGACTGTTTACTTTCGGCATATATATATATTTGAAAGTATATAGCTATGCTTTTCTTATTATGACTTGATTTGTGTTTTGGCATTTGATAATAATAATAATAATAATTTATTTAATTCTCTTTGCACTGTTGGCCATTCTTTTATTTTGTACACATCTCTCTTATTATTTGAATAAAAAATATAAATTACTTATCTGAATCCATACTGTGTGAAAAAACACAAAAAAATGGAAAATTAGAATACTTTCTCAAATACTGTTGTAATGCACGGAAAAAAAAACAAAAAAAAAAAAAAAAAAAAAAAAAAAAAAAAAAAAAACAGACGATTTTACAGAAATTGTACTGGTAATCAGGATTTCAGAACAATTTACTGTTCTTAATAGGAAAATTCTCGCAAATTTTAGGGGAAAAAAACGGAAATTTATCTGGAATTTACGATAGTTTTTTCGTTAAAAAACAATAATTTGGTGTCCCAATTACCACTACAATCTCCGTAAAATCGTCCATTTTTTTTCAGTGTACTTTATAGTCCAAAAGTCTTTAAAACTCAGCTTTAGCTTATTATCATATAAATATACAGTCGACTCTCGTTAATTCGAACTCGTCTGGACCACAAGAAATGTTCGAATTATCCGAAGTTCGAATTAGGGAAAATATGAAATGAAAACATGCTTAATATGGTATTATTACAAATTAATTAATATTATAGTGTTCTTTAAATTTATTTCGTCTGTTGTCATTAGAATATGACTTAATATTAAATTAGAATGTATCTATACATAAACTAATTAAAAGATTAGAAATAAGCACAATGGAAGAAAAATTTAAAACGTCACTGATGAACAGACGGGACTCTGAGAAAGTGTATATCACATGCATTGGACTATATGTATACTCGTTCGGATCAATTCTCACAAAAATCAATGAACGAAAGCTATTTAAATGATCTGAAATCCGTAAGAAAGAAAAGAAAAATTAAAAATCAGAATTCTCGTTAGTTCGAATAAAACGAAGTCAAGTGAAAATGAGTACGAATTTATGAAAACTTTTAACGTTATTCTGCCATTGGAAATTTTGGGACTTCATGTTTAGTTCGAATTAAGCGAAGATTCGAATTACCCGATTTCGAATTAACGAGAGTCGACTGTATCTTGAATAGTACAGAAAATAAGTACATTCATTAGATATCGGACTATCATGAGATGATCTTTAAACTTCAACAAGTCTATTTGGATAGCTGCAATTAATGTTATCCTTCTATAGTAAAAAAAACTAGCCTTAAAAGGAATGACTCCTGGAATGATGCTGATGTGGAAGATTTCCGGAACTAACGAATCCGGGTTGTCCACTCCTTCCATGAGTCGAATAGACCAATCAGGAAAGGACTCCGTCTATGCATCGCCGTAGGGGTTACCATAAAGAGAGGAAAGGTTACCATCGCCAACAATCGCCAAGTTTGTCGCCAACTTGGCGATATATCGCCAAATTTGGCGACCAAAATTAGTTGTCAAAACTTGGCGATAACTGTAATATTTTAGGCCAAATTTTTAATTTCATTACAACACCAGTCGTTTGATACATCATTTGAGAGGTTTGCAACTGCTTATTCATATAATGGATGTCTTGTGTGTTACCCCCATTCTGCTCCCCAGGGGGGACACATTTTTAATTTCTTTACAACACCAGTCGTGTTACACAAGATTTGAAAGGTCTGCAACTGCTTATTCATTTTATGGATGTCTTGTGTGTCACCCCCACACTCTGCTCTCCCCAGGGGGGATCACATTTTTAATTTCTTTACAACACCAGTTGTGTGACACATCATTTGAAAGGTCTGCAACTGCTTATTCATATTATGGATATCTTGTGTGTAACCCCCCTCCTCTGCCCTCAGAGGGGGCGCATTTTGTAATTTCTTTACAACACAAATTGTGTGACACATCATTTGAAAGGTCTGCAATTGTTTATTCATTTTATGGATGTCTTGTGTGTCACCCCCACTCTGCCTCCCAGGGGGGCACATTTTTAATTTCTTTACAACACCAGTCGTGTGACACATCATTTGAGAGGTCTGCAGCTGCTTATTCATATTATGGATGTCTTTTGTGTCGCCTTCCACTCTGCCTCCCAGGGGGGCACATTTTTAATTTCTTTACAACACCAGTCGTGTGACACAACATTTGAAAGGTCTGCAACTGCTTATTCATACCATGGGGTATTGGCGAGCGCAGCAAGCAGGGATAGCCAATAATTTGGAATCGCGAAGCGATTACGCGGGGGGTTGGCGAGCATATCGAGCAGGGGGGCGGGGCCCCCTAGTTTTTTTAAAAAAATATCTTTTTTCTGAAAATGGAAAACAATTTGGACTCGAAAGGTTTAAATTTAAAAGAAATATCGACTCCGAAATAATTCCTTTTATGGACATTTAAAAACGAAAGATATATTTTACTAAACAATCGCATATCACCAAATTTTTTCAGCCATGCAGTAGCAAATAAATTTTTTACAATATGTTTATAATTATTCAAATTTATTTAAAGCATGTACTTTCAATGTATAATGCTTAATAAATAAACAATTTTAATTAAAACTACTATTTTCCACTTAAAAAATTATTATTTCTATTTCACTTTTATGCACGGGAAGAGAATCTCAACATTCACGTTTTTGACATTTGCGAGTTTTCTGCGAATACTACTACTCGACGAATGCCAAGAAATTACTGTATTTTGCTTTATTTTGCTAGATATATCTCTGCCCACAAAAGTTAAATAAATTGAGTCAAGACAAAATTAAATGTCATACATTTTTATTGTGTTATTTTTTTCTACTGAGTACAAGTGTTCAATTTTCAAAGTGTATCCTTTTATTAAAATAAAAATGGAGTATAGACAAAAATAACATAATATAACCAGAATAGTGATGGAAAAAATGAATCTGCTATTACATATTGCGTTTGTCATTTGCATAACTCGCAATTCTCGTCTTCATATTCATCCATGTCATCACGGGATACGCAATAATATCCACTAACATTTCGAACGAATCAAACAGCGCTATAAAAGATACTCCGATCCACATTCCCATATATCCGCCAATGTGACTGAATAGTTCTTCGCTCTAAGTTATAGAAGAAAATAATGCATGTAGGAACCGTGTAATAAATCATACATTTATTTAACCTCTTCAGACCTGACACATTTTAAGCCATCGTAGAAATTATTTCACAGTTTGTTCCCTCTATTTATATGTATAGCAACGTAATTTTGTAATAGAAAGTAAAATAATTATTATTAGTTACTATTTACTAGCAGGTACACATATGTGCACCTCAGGTTCATACTGCAAAAAAACTCTTCATTTTTCAAAAAATTATTTAAATGAGGAATTTGGTGGAAAATTGATACACATAAGCTTATTTTACGTGCTATTTTCGAAAAAAAAAATTTTTTTATAGAGAGAGATATACATTGCATTTTGTACAAAAACCTCTTGTTCTTGATTTGCAGCCTTCATACTTTCAAAGTTATCATTTGTTGACCGAGGGAAGTGTCCAATTTTAATATAGTAAATAGGCTTCTAAATACCCTTCGTTGTTTTCGCTGTGGTTTATTTGCAGAATCGTCTTCAAAATCATATTTAGATGAATAAATTTTGCGTGGTCTCTATGGTGGTCGTTCGCTTATATTTCATCAGTACTTATGCAATCTCTAAAAATACCGCAAGAGAGACAATCTGTCTTTTCGAGGAATCTCACCTGTTTTGGAATTTCTGATGTACATTATCCAACAAATGGAAATAACCAAATCTATAAAATGTATAAAAACTCTTGTTGACTACTTTTTTGTGTGAATCGAACAACGGTAGTAAGCTAAATACCTATCCTTTAAATCTGTACCAACCATACACGTTTTGTATTCACAATTGCAGGTTGTGTTACATTAATTTTACAGTTTTGATCTTTAGATCACCTAACACAACTGCTCTCGCTATCGATGCAAGTAGAAAGCAAAATTACACATTTGTTATCTTTCTAGTTTAGTATACACATATCCTTCCCTTCCCTCAATCTCTCATCCAACTGTCCATGTTACAAATCTCGATCATTCTTGATTTTTTTATCTGCTCCTCCAACTCTTTTGTTCATAATCATTCCAGCTTGGTAGATATTGTTCCTCAATAAAAGTCGACACATTTTACACTATTAAAAAACTGTCCTAGTAAATCACCCGTGTGTTGTCTTTTGATGTAAATTAAAAAAAAACAATTTGACAATGCCTCCACCTAGACCTAATCATAATTATTTTGAATTATCAGCTGGTACAATTCCTTTTCCCTGATATATTTGGAAGTCAAGGGTATGGCCATCCCTGGCGGTTAAAACAAAGTTTTTTAATCCCAACGGATTAAGTTCTAACGGCACATATTGTCTAGATCCACAACGTCCAGCAAATGGGATCTATAGTGATCTCTGTTCATCTAGTGATAAAGGTTTTGGCCGGGCCAGAGACAAACATTTAATTCTTACTGCATTCAAGATAAGATTTACTTTCCATGATTTGTCATCTGCTTAAAGATCAGTTGATTTATCTGCAAAATGAAGAATTTTTCTAATCTCAAAAAATCGATCACGTGACATAGTAGCTGCAATTCTAAGTATTGACAAGTCTTTTTGTTAGTAGAACCTTGCTTGTAGATATTTTAAAGTTCCCATGAGTATGCGTACGCCTGCAACTTTTATAATTTCATATTTAGATGCATTTATTGAGCTATGGTTTCGTGTTTGAACTGAATATAACGGAATTGGAATTGTTTGAACGGAATTGGTTTCATATGAAACTTTTCCCCAAAAATCCTCATTTAACTAATCTAAAAATGCTTCAAAAGGATTTACGATGCTGGAAAATCTGTTTTTAGATAATCCTCATCAATCAGTGATCCTCGGAATATTATTAGAAGAAAAAATGATTAAATAAATATTTTCGAAAAGATAAGGTTTTATTCTCAGCATTATTATTCTAATGTGCTGTAACACAAGTTTTAAAAATTTACTTATTTACAGCTTCCCATAACAGAGGCCTTTTAGTTAAACTTTATTATTATATGGATTCGGGATAGGTACTGGAGCAATATCGTCAATGGTTATATCTATGTCATCTAAATTTTCATTGCCAGAAGACTCACCATCACCATTGGCCTCATCAGTTTATTTACTGTTACAAAGATATAATAATTGTGATTTTTAAAAATTAATGTCGAATTTTAACATCAACAAAATGAATTCTTATTTATAATTAAGTATAATTTTTTAATAATTCCACAACTTTAGCACTGCACCAATTAGATATCATTCAGTACAAATTTTTGTGTGAGATGACTTCTTTCCGAAAACATAGAATTGAAACCGGAGGTGCACATACGTGTACCTTGAAAATTACATCTAATTTAAATAGATATTATGATCTAACTAAATAATTTAAATGAATTATGCAGTACTGAAGACTTTATAAGCATTTTTAAAAAATATTATGAATAAATATTAATTTTCTAATTATAAAAATATATTTACTTTTTCGAAGTTTTATATTTTTCGCCATTGCTCGTTTATTTTCTTCAAAATCATATGAACTAGGACTGCTAGCGTCATTTATTGCTGAAACTAGAAAAGGCTAACGTACACAAATAACATCCACTCGTCTCAATAAAAAAAGTTCAAATATTAAGTGAGACACGCAGTTGAAATCAGAGGTACACAAATGTGCACCTCGGGTCTGAAGAGGTTAAATACATGGTGTTCTGTCAAGACTCCATAGACTTTACAGATCGTAACTTTAATTATGTAAAAATTGTATAAATAGTCATACTACTAAAAATTTGCACCCAATTGTCCAATTATTCAATTGTTTTTATAAACTAGTCATTGGGGGCCACCGTAATACTTACCCATCATATATATATGCATATATAATATATGAAAATAACACATTTGAAAACTATTTATAAAATGGATTGCAATTCCAAAACAAAATTTAAACGTGTATTTATATTTTTATTGTGCATAGTAATGCTGTATTAATGAGTTGCTGATGAATCTCTTTCGATAAATTATACAACACGCCTAACTACTCAAGTAGTACTGAATTGCGAAAAAGAAAAATCCTTATAACTCCAAAAATAATAATCTTATTAACTAACAGCTTATTGCGTCGGATTAAGCGTCTCATTTCCAATTAAAATATATCTTTGAATTGAAATTTGAATGAAATACAGAGTCATGAAAAATCGAAGAATGTGGAAAACAGGATTACAGATATCTCGGCAACTAATAATTCGATCAAATTCGCTTTTTATGCAAAATTTGTGTTATTTTATTGCCTTTTACGACCACTCCTTAAAATAAAAAAATTCGAAAATTTTTATATACCTTTCATCAGAACGAATTTTTCGAGAGTCCGAAAAAAATAGTTCCGGATAATCGAGGTTACTGATATTAAATAGGCTTCGTCCCATTCTTACATACTAAGTACGTACAAAATTTCAAGTCTCTATCTCAATTCGTTCGGGAGATAGAGCGTTTACAGACAGACAGACAGACGGACGAACGGACGGCAAAATTTTTTTTCTAAAAATATGTTTTTCGAAATCTCCAGGGTCGAAAACGTGTAAATCCGTCAATTTTTTTTTTCGATTTTCAAAACGATTGCAAGACTTACCCTATACTACGTATGATGGGTAAGTAAAAACGATCACATACGGGGCCGCCGCGGAACAACTTTATTCTCTTACGGGCTTGATTCAAGATCGCAAACACGAGAAATGAGTCATAAAACGAGGTCTGGTTTTTCCATCTCAGTGACCACTTCACCCTCAATGAAATTTTGGCTTATGCTCGTGCTGAAACGATCACCATTAATATTACGCGTATATTTTTAGGTAATTTGAATCTATTAGATATTCTATCATGATTTTTTTAATGTGCATTTTAAAAGGTTTAATTTGTGGATAAAGGATTAACATAAGTCAATGAGTATTTCCTTTTATCGCATTATTTAAAATGAATTAAATATATCTATACCATTTCCATGTAGTCTTACATGTGTCGTGAATTGTGAAATTTTTTTTTTTTTTTTTTGAAGTAGGGAAGCAAACATTTAGAATCATTTAACAGATAAGAGTAATAAGAAACCCCTTTTTTGTCCTATTTTGGGTATAGAATTTCTGTTTTCAATTCAGTTTGCATAAATCTAAAACGATTATAAAAAAATTAGTAGTATTGAGTTCTTATGCAGTGTTCTCGCTGACATTTGACCAACGTTAGCAATTTGGCTAATTAAAAATAAAAAAACATTCGCCAAATGAAAAAAGTGTTAGCCAAATAGATTTGCCGTGTAGCACTAAAAAGATTATCTTTAATCCTTTAACGTACTCACTTTTTTTTCAATATGTTCTATAAAAACAGCCTCAGTTTTTATAATCCGACAATAATTTTTATTAATCTAAATTCAACTATTCGCTACAAATACGTTAAAAATATGTATATATTAAAAATATTTATAAATGCATATGTATGAAAAACTAAAAAAAAAAAAAAAAAAAGAAAAAGAAAAAGAAAAAATGAAACGAAAAGAAAAAAATAAAGCAAAAACTGAGCACTAACAATTTGGCGAATTTAATCGCTTGTTTACTCGGCAAATGGAGAATTTAGTCGCAATTTGGCGCAATGGCGAGCGACAGCGAGAACACTGTTCTTATGTATAGGGATAAAGGAAATAAAAGTAAACAATAACACTGATCAGCATGCATTTTGATGATCATATAAATATATATTTTTCTGAAAGTGTTTTTTATGCTGATTTCAAAAATGTAAAGCATTTTTGCACACCACGTACACTTTTTTTACAAATATTATTTTTAATTAATTTTATTCTTAAATCATAAATTACTTTATAATAGTAATACTAGATGGCGCCACCAAATTTTTTAGGAATTGATTCCATATGAATATACATTACATTAATTTAAATAAATGAGAAACTGTATTTAGGAAGCTGAAATTATTTATTAATATGATTTAATAATAAAAAAAAAATTATTTATGTAAAATTAAAAAGAAAAAGCGAAATCCATAAATTTAATTTTGTAAAAAATATCTAAATTAATACTCGCTAGGTGGCAGCACCAAACAATGTTTGATCTAATGCATAGGTTTTAACAACAATAAATTTCTTTGTTTATTCACGTCTGTTTCTTTCGATTTGAAATATGTGATATATTTCACATCTTCTTTAATTGAATAATGGCTTCACGTAAATGTGTAAATGATACAGATATATTTTGTTACATTTGTGGAAATTATACTGTAGTAAAACAAAGGCAGGATATTACAGATTTTGTTAAAAATGCTTATTATGCTTATTTTGGTGTGAGACTGGGTGACCAAGATAAGACATGGGCCCCTCATAAAGTGTGTAGAACATGTGTTGAAGGATTACGACTTTGGTTGAAAGGCAAAAAGAAATGTATGCCTTTTGCTACTCCCATGGTATGGAGAGAACCTAGAAATCATCATGACGATTGTTATTTTTGCTCAGCTAATGTTCATGGATATAGTTCGAAAATTAAAAAAGGAATTATATATCCTAACTTGCCTTCTGCAATAAGACCTATATTGCATAATGAAAGTCTTCCTGTTCCTTCTCCTCCAACCAATTTGGAAAGCATAAATGAACCAAATAATTCAGAAGATGATGAAAATCAAGAACAAGATGTCTATAAACCAGAAGTAAATGATAAAGCTCCAATTTTATTTAATCAGCATGAACTCAATGATTTGGTGCGCGATTTAAATTTGCCAAAAATAAAAGCTGAACTTCTTGGTTCTTGGCTTAAATCTAAGAACTTATTATTACCAGAGACACAATTCTCTTGGTACAGGCATCGTGAAAAAGAACTTGTTCCATACTTTTCTGAAAAGGATAATTTAGTATATT
This sequence comes from Maratus speculifer, assembly GCA_964019185.1. Classification (NCBI taxonomy): domain Eukaryota; kingdom Metazoa; phylum Arthropoda; class Arachnida; order Araneae; family Salticidae; genus Maratus; species Maratus speculifer. Next base: position 339,100,817 of record OZ025296.1, on the reverse strand, counting down.
GCAATAACATAAAGGAAATAATGAATTTTTACGGTATCCTTTATAATGCATCAGAATGGAGATTTTTTATTGATTCCTCCAAGACAAGTTTAAAAGGGGTTTTGTTGCATAATGGAAACCAATATGCATCAATACCTATAGCCTACTCAGTTCATTTAAAGGAAACATATGAAAATCTTGAACTTTTGCTAGACCAGGTCAAATATAAAGATCATGAATGGTTGTTATGTGGTGATTTAAAAGTGATTGGAATGCTACTTGGACAACAATCAGGATACACAAAATTCCCATGTTTTCTGTGTGAGTGGGACAGCCGGGATAAAAAAAATCATTGGGAAAAGAAAGATTGGCCATCAAGAATATCATTATCCCCTGGAACAAAAAATGTAATTAAAGATCCCTTAGTCAATCCTAAAAATGTTTTGCTTCCACCTCTGCATATCAAATTAGGGATAATGAAACAATTCGTGAAAGCCCTAAATAAAGAAAATGAATGTTTTAAATATATTTGCAGCAAATTCCCTTCTATTACTGATGCTAAGCTTAAAGAAGGTATTTTTGTTGGGCCTCAGATACGAAAATTACTGACAGATAGTGAATTTGAAAAAACAATGAATGATTGTGAAAAGGAAGCATGGCTGAGCTTTAAATGTGTAGTGGAGAACTTTTTAGGAAATAAGAAAGACCCAAATTACAAAATTATAGTTGCAGATATGTTAGAAAAATTGAGATTACTTGGTTGCAACATGAGTATAAAATTACACTTTTTACATGCACATATCGAATTCTTTCCCGAAAATCTCGGAGCAGTGAGTGAGGAACACGGTGAAAGGTTTCACCAAGACATCAAAGATATGGAAAAACGGTACCCAGGCAAGTGGAATAAAAATATGATGGCAGATTACTGCTGGATGTTAAAGAGAGATCTTTGTGCTAGTGGACGAAAAGCAACTAAAATGAATTTTTCTCAAACTAATTGATTTTTTTAATATTAATCAAATTTGTCCATATTTAAATATATTGTAAGTATAATTATTATGTCTATACTTTAATTTTTCATACATTAATTTTTTAATACATATCCTAGTCTGTATTAATTATTTACCTTTGAATAATAATTTTTTTTTATAAATTTATATAAGTGAAAGTTAAAAAATCATATGTTTTTATAAATTTACAAATTGTTAATTTGTAAAAAATCCTGACGTGATACGCAAATTTCGACTTTACTTTTGAAATCAGCTTAAAAAATTGATCTAAAATCACCTATTCATTTTTAATCATCAAAAAAAAAGTTTCAATATGCAGATCAGTGTAATTAATAATTCAACTTAAAAGCATTTTTCAATAATTTCTGTAGAAAAAAACGTAAAATAAAAGAAATTTCCACATTTTTTTGGCTTAAAATGAAGTGTAAATCGTGTTTCTATCTATTTGAAACACGAAATATGATGTTTTTAGTTTTGGTTTGTTTTCAAAATCTAGCATTCAATCAATGGTTGTTATGGAAATATTGCTTGCGAAAGTGCATTTTTCTTCATGATGGATTTTTTCACCATTTATAATGTATAAATTGTTATAAGTAAAGTAACGTTAACGATAAATGATTCAAAACTGGAACATGTCTTTTTCAATTATTTTACTTGAATTTTGTTTTAGCAGATTTGGAAAAACAATATTTACTTTTAAAAATATGATTTTCTTGTAAAATTCCATAATTTTTTTTTTCAAATTTTTAGTTCAAATATTTTTAATTTTTATTTAAATTAATATATTTAAAAATGGTGATTCAAAATTAATATTACAAATTTCTGCTCACTTAAATGAAAACAATTTGAAATTCTACAGATTTATATGAGTTATAGTGATTTTCAATTACCTCGTTTGGTACTATTCCGTTATCCCGTCGACCAGTTTCGCCAAATTATACAAATCGCCAAACTAATAGCCAAATTATACATATTGACAGAATCTTTATTTTAAATAACGAAAAAACAAATGATTAGTAGAATATTAATAAAAATACAAATAAAAAGTCGAAATAATTTTTTTTAATGACATGTTAAACATGTGAGTCGTATTTAATGTCACTGAATGTGACATTCACGATCATCCATTATTAGCATTTAATCTTAAAATTTGGCGATAATTTTTTGGTCCACGGGATAACCTAAAAGTACCCCTCATTTTGTTAATAATTTTTAAATTTTTAAATTAAAAAAATATATACATGAGAAATTGTATCGCGTGATTTCGTTTACACCTAATATGGTTAACCATCACAAAAAAATTCAACATTTTTACTCAATAAATAAAAATTATTTTAAAATGTGTCTTAGACCGTCGATAAATTATCCGAGATGAAATAAATACTTACGGTAAACAATGGCTCGGATTGCAATCGTGCCACTCTCACTCGTTTAAAATTAATTTCTAAATTCAGATATGAAGCTCTAAAAAACAAAATATATTGAGTTAGCAAGAACGTTATGTAAGTACATTTCAATAATATTAATTATCAAAATTAATGCCCTTTTAGTAAACACTAGATTAATAATACATAGAACAGAATATTACGATGAAAAAAAAAAAAAAAAAAAAAAAAAAAAAGAAATCATATAAATCTTCTAGAAAATTACTATTTATACACTCTAAAAAAAGGGTCGATCTACTAAAAAAGTTTTAGTAATCCTTGTAATTACTAAAAAACTTTTAGTAATCTTACTCAGTTACAAGGAATCTGTAAGAATTACTAGAAAAAAGCTAGCAACGAATAGTTAATAGTTTTACATTTTTAACAGCTATTATTAAAACTCATTTGGTGTGGCCGTGACAGCATAGTGGTCATAGCACCGAACTCCAGGCTGAAAGTACCTGGGTTCGATTCTGGCCGCCGCCAAATATGCACCCAATGTAAATAAAGGGATTATGAAAATCCTGTCGTAGCAGTTACCGTGGGTAATGATCTCTGAACTTTCCCTCCCCTTTAGAAACATGTCAAAATAGAGTAGGTAGCAATGTTTGGTGCTGCCATCTATTGCGGCTATACCGAAAATCTTCCGTTTTAGAGTCTGTCTTTTTAACCACTGGATGCAGCTCGAAGGAAGCTCCTGCCCTTCAGACAAACGTAATGGTTACTAAAACTAATTTTGGAGCTATTACTAAAATTTGCTTGGTGGCTCATACTAAAAAGTTTTAAGTTAGTTATACAAAAAATTCTTTTGTTCAGTTTACAAAAGAAATATTCGTTTCACTTGCAAAAAAAAAAAAGTTTGTAATGGTTACTAAAAAATTCTGTGGAATACAAATCTACTAAGAAATTTTTAGTAACCTCTTGAATTTTTTTTTTTTTTTTTTTTTTTTTTTTTACAGTGTACCATTATTTTATCGATATTTTTCCCATGCATTCAGCAGGGCGGACCATTTGGTCCGCCAACTGAACAACAGAATTTTCTTTTTAGATTTTTCTAGAAAATTGTCAAGAAACCACGTTTGGAAGTTGATTCTAGCGCAAACGTATCATGAAATTTTCTGTTAAAAAATACTGATGTTCAGTTCGCGGACGATTTGGGAGCCCTGATTCAGTTTTAATTATAATGTATAACTATTTGTTTTAGTGTATACACACGTGCTTGATGAATTTAAAATGCTTTCTATAGCGTCAGACTGCCTACAAGAAGAATTTTAACGGGAGAGTGAACCAATTTTTCACTTTCACGTGAAAAAAATTGGCTGTTCGAAAAGAGTCTTTACCATCATTTGGATTTCCAAGTATTTGATTGGCTCTTACTGGCGACACGCTTCGTTCCAGGCGTCAAAGACGCTCCGACACAAGAGAATAGCGCTCTAAACAAGCGACTCTCCTGGTCCCATAGGATAACATGGAGACGCCTGCAATTTCACGTCTGCAGCACGACACGTGTAATAGCACCTTAAGAAATTCTAATATAATCCGGTTTTATAAGTAAAACATCCATAAATAAATAGACAAAAGATATTTTATTACAATGGAAAGTTAAATATTGAACTTCTAAAAATTAATAAACGCAAACATCTGTTACATACATGAATACAACAAAAGTATTTTCACTTGAATATTAAAAAGAGAAATAACACTTTGGTGAAAATTACGACAGATTTAAAACGCTACCTACATTTCAAATGTCTGTTATAAGAACTTTCCTTATATCGATGTTCTAAAATATCGAGAGACAAAGGGGTCTGTTTACTTAGTTCATTTTACATTACAATTAAAAATTTTAGCTTTTGTTTTTTAAATAAAAGAAGAAATCAACCATTGCATCTGTTAACAGAGGCCTTAACCCCTTCGGGACCATAGGTGCTTGTATGCATTCACAAAAGATGCTTAATCACGTAAGAATTTTAACGGGACAGTGAACCAATTTTTCACTTTCACGTGAAATATTAAAAAAAAAAAAAAGTTTCAAATAATTCCTATTTTTTTCGTCTTTTAAAGAACTTTTAATCTTTTATCACTGTTTTTTTTTTAAGCAGAAATTTATGACTAATTGAATCAGAATACTGTTAAGATTAAATGATGCAAAATTTACAATAAAAAAATTTCTGGTGAAAATAATAAATCATTATTTGAAATCATTTGCCCGTAAGTGATACGGGCAAATCATGATTGGCTGAAACGCGTTGCCTGTATGACGTACGCCATGCTAGGGGAGCAGTTAAAGCACCTGCTTTGACACCACTCAAAAAGAAAAGAAAAATTCTGGTTATTTAATTAAGAAATTTTCTTGATTTATAAACTAAATTTATTTATTTGAGGAAAGGTGTTGCGAACCAAATAAAATTCATATAAAACTACCCGATACATACCCTATGAACCCGAACGGTTTAAAAATCTTCAATCGAAGGATAATGAATGGAAGCATCGCCATTACGTCCAAAAGCCGACAGTTCAAAAACTTAAGGTAAAGAGAGAAAAAAAAAAGTTGGAAATTGCACATGAAGCGTAGCAAATGAGGTGCGTTCGTACGATAACGAAGTTTTAAAAATATTACTCTCAGATATCAATCTCAAAAAATTGTAAATAGTGAATTACAACTAAAACGCTCATCAAACAATGTTCTCCCTACACCATTATGTAATGAAATACTTTTGTGTGGCTTGTAAATCAATAACATGTGTTCTTTGCATCACAAATTATGTAAAATGTATACTATAATATGTACTTTATAGTTGCATATAAATTTTATTAAGTTTGAATGAGTGTAACACCATTAAAATGCATTTGGAACATTTTTCCCCATTGACCGTAATGTAACGGAATACTTTTGATTGTCCTTGTAATTTATCTATGCATCCGATTTCCATAAAATTTGAAATAACTCAACAAAATTATGTAATAATTATGTATTTTAAATTTCAAACGTGTAAAATTCATTTGAAACTTTTTTCCCCATTGACCATAATGCAATTGAATACTTTTGATTGCCCTTGTAATTGATCTATACACCTGATTATCAAAAAATTTGATATAACGGGACAAACTTATGTAATAATTATGTATTTCAAACGATTAAAATGAATTTGAAACTTTTTTCCCCATTGACCGTAATGTAATGGAATCCTTTTGATTGTCCCTGTAATTGATCTATGCATCTGATTTTCATAAAATTTGAAATGACTCGACAAAATTTTGTAATAATTATGTACTTCAAATTTCGAACGATTCGGTTGGATAGTTTTTGCGTTGTTATATGCGGACAGACAGACGGACAGACGGACGGACTGAACGACCACTATAGGTGCTACGTATTTACATAATTACGAAGGCACCTAAAAACGGTACTAGTTGGTTATCCTGTCGACCAAAAAAACTGTCGCCAAATTATAAGATTAAAAGCCAATAATGGACGATTGTGAAAGTCACATTCAATGACATTAAACACGATACGTGTGCTTGAAATATCATAAAGTGGTTTTTAGCTCACAGGCTATCATAGCCTGAGAGCTTATGTGCCCGCCCGTTCTGTATGTACGTTCGTACGTGCGTAACGCGATAACTCATGATAAAAATATCAGATTCACTTGAAATTTTGTATATAGGTATATCCTGATAAGGCGCTTCCCTGATTAGTTTTTGGAGTTTATTCGACATGTATAAGAGGGGGGACGGGGGGCTCATGCCCCTTCCTTTAAGTTATATAAACGGGATTTTCATGCAGAATTAACAGTTTTCGTTCAAAATTTAGATGTAGAATCTTTCTGATGAGGCGATTTCATGACTATTATTAGGTGTTCATTGAATAAGTATAAACAGGGGGAACGGGGGTTCTAATGCCCCTCCCCTTAATTTATATAAATTTTTTTTTCAAACAGAATTGCCAGATTTCGTTCAAATCTCTGAATAGTTTTGGAAGTTTAATGGTTAAGTATAAAAGAGGGGGTTAAGAGAATGGTTAAGTAAAAAGAACTCCTCTTAAATTATATAAATGCTAAATGGTTTTTTATTAAAAATTATCCGATTTGCTCTGAATTTTGGATATAAATTTTTTATATGATAAAGCATGTCCTTGATAATTTAGGAGGTTCAATGATTAAGTATAAAAAAGGGGAAAGGGAAGAGCTGTTTCCCCTTTTTAATTTTTTTTTCGAACGGAATTAACCCTTGAAAATGCAAGGGTGTAATGTACAATTAGTATGCGTAGCCTGTGAGCTCAATGCCATCAGTTTAACTGGGCAATATTCTTTTTATTAATTCCACTTCTTTTTTTTATACATTTATGCATGTTTTATTAATTTATTCGTTTTTCCGCTATTTAAAATAAAAATTATATCGACATGTATAACTGGGCTATTAATTTCGTGATTTTTATAATATGGCGAAAATGGTCGACGGGATAACCAAGTAGTTCCAAAAAAAAACTTTATTTTAACGAAGAGTTGTAATAGGGGAATGTAATGATCCATGGTACATGAACCAAAAATGAATAGCACCAGTGGTTGACTCGTAGGATTAGCATTATGTTTGACCTACAATCAAATGTGGGTCATTCCATGTCAACTAGCCTAGAGGCTCCCACTCGACCCCCTTCGATTTTTATGAAATTCATACAGAATATACATGTGGGTATATGATGAACATTTGGAAACTGTTTAGTGCAAAAAATTGTATAGTTGGAGCACCAGGGGTCCATTTGTACCAATCACTATTCCATGGTTGTAGAAAAAACGGCCATATCATGAAGTTTGGAATCATATTGCTCTTGATATATGAAACCTTACTTATTGAAAATGGGTGATCTAGTACAACTTTTTGTGCTAAAAAATGTAATTGCAGTATTAAAAATCACAAATCAAAACTATCGTGTTTACTAGGCCTCAAAGTAGGCCGTACGGCCAATCTGGTTGAATTTTATCCTTAATTTAACATGCTGTAACTACTGCAAATATTATTTTAAATTTTTTTTCGCTTTACAAACTAATTACATATGGATATATCGTAAAGCCGCTATAGTCGTTTTTTGATTGCTTAAATATTCATTAAATTATTGATGTTCAAAATCTAATAAAAAATTAAAATCGTCGATTTTGTCCCATATTCAAAAGCGTATATCTTAAAAGGGACATATCTGATTTGGTTACAATTAGTACCATTGGAAAGAGCATATCTTAATTTATAAAAAAAACTTTATTTCATTTTGGGCCTCTTTGATACAGAAGTAAAATAATAAAATTCAAAAAACTGTTGTACGAGATAATCCAGATACATACAAGAAAGGTACATATTACGACAGGGTCTTTCAACATATTTCGCACCATTCTTTTTTATTACAACGATTAATGCATATAATAATTATCACTTTTCTTGGTCACCGTTACTTCCCCTTTATCATTATGAATGATTTGTAACCGCATTGCAAATGAGTTATATCCAATAACCAGGCAAGACTAGCTCCTGGTTGGATATTGCATGTTTTAAATTTTGAATGCGGGTACCTAACGGGATCCAAAGATTATTATAGACTAAATGTTTTGATTATTTCAAGTTCCCATTATGTTGATTCCTGATCCCCAATCCATAAAAACTTTACTCATTGGTTCAGTTTGTCAAATTTCTTATTGATTGCGATTGAAACAGCTTTCGGTAAATTTTATTGCTGACTAATTTTTGTTTTTATTGGAAATGGAACAATAATTATATGCTATTCCGAAATCCAACAGAGATCTTGTCTAGTGAGCTAATAAAATGTTTTCGAAGGTCCATGAGGGTGCATAAAATTTATTAAGACATCGTTGCTGAGATTTTCAATATTAATTCTTCAATAGAATCTTCAATTGTCATCTGCTTCGTTTCTAACGTGTCATGATCTGTGTGAACCCATTGTTTAAATTCAATGGCGTTTTCTGGATCACTATCTTCGAAAATGCTTTCCAAAAAAATTTTTTAAATCATCTGTTCCAGGACATTCTTCGCAGAGATGAAGACAATCTTTAGAATTCAAGTCACAAGCTGTTTTACTTACATAAGGAATTTATAATCTACATTAGTTGGGCAGCTTGCTAGCATCAACTTCACATTTTGATGCATTTTACACACAGATTGGGAATGTGAACCTGCTACAACGACAGTCACACACCATTTTGGTTTTAACTCGCAAAATTTGGAGAATCCGATTTCCGGTCCATTACTACTTCGATAGACTGCAAACATTTCTTTCAAATTGCTTAGTAATAGATGCTTCTGCATCTGAACTTTCCTTCTATCTATCCGAGCAGAAATGAAATCTTTTATTCCTGGACATATTAAATTAACCCTTTCCGGCGCAGTGTTGCCACTCCGGCAAAACCTAATTTTAATTCCAAACTTACAAACGGAACCAATAACATTTTAGTAAAATTTTAGTTTTACAATGACAGCTTAAATCAGGGAATTCTTAATTTCTAAAAAAGTTTTTTGTAAATTCCGGTGTCAGTCAACAATTTCCCATTTTACGAACGGAATTTGTCTGCGCCGGAAAGGGTTAAATTCTTCATCTTGAAAAAAATTTACAGTAATTTCGGGTGTATAAGCCACGGATCAAACAATTCTTTTTGCACCCAGAAATCTTATTTAGTGATTGAAGACAAATATTTACTGCGATCTAACTAGTTATATTTGTTTCTTAAAAAATTATGGGTCGAAAAAGAATTGTTTGATCTGCGGCTTATATACCCGAAATTACGGTAAAACTCTTTCTTTTATGTTTTCTGGCAACTTCTTATCAAACTAACTTACTCTAGGTAAAGCCAATATCCCGATGTCTGCTTTTAATTTTCGCGCTGCTTTTACCATTCTTTCTGAAACTTTAAACTCTTCCATAACTTCTTTTATTGTCCAACTGTGAGGTGCCATTGTTAATATTTGTATTTGTTCTGGACGTTTTGACAACTGTAACTTCTCCTTCAATTCTTTAATTAGCTGTTTGTAATCTAAACAGTCTAGGCATTGGTTGTATGTAGTAGGTTGTCTTAATTTACATGGATCTATACCAGCAACAGTAGCTATTTTCTTTGAAATTACATCTTCAGTTTCACTTATTTTCGCTTTGCATAGCTTTTAATATTTCTTGTTTATGTTCGTTGAAATTTTAAAGGAGATAAATCAATACCTGTTAGACTTTTGTTCAACGTTTCTGTTACATCTATTTCATTTTGCTCCAATTCGCTTGAAGAAGAGGATCATGTTGCTCTTGTTTCTTCGAATTCTTTTCTGCATGAACTACATTTTTTTTTGGTCTGGTTTGACATTTTTCTTAGTTTCTTAGTTTCTTAGTCTGTCAAAGGATTAGAACTTTCTAAATTGATAGACTGCAAAGATTTTCGTACGCAATGATTGTCTTTAGTGAAAGGATTACAGCATGTTCGCTGAAGAAACTCAAATTTATGCAAAAGCAATGTTTCGTGATGAAAGCATATTTGAGAATTTTCTTCAAGATGTAATAAACTTCGGCGATTAATTAACTCCTGTTCTTCAGAGGAAAACTCTTTAAAAAGCTTAAAACCTTTATGTGCACAATAAGTCGTCAAATGGCACTGAGAATTATCAGCACAGCCAATGCTGCATTGACTCTGATCATAATCATGAGAATCCATAGAGCTAAAATCTTGATACAGAATGTTTTAACAGTAAATTAAAAGCATAAACGGAAAGAGAAAAGGAATATTTTTGTACAAATCTTGTTAAACATGCAATACACAACCAGGAGGTAGTCTTGCCTGGTTATTGGATAAACCTCATTGGCAATGCGGTTACAAATCACTCATAATGGTAAAGGGGAAGTAACTGTAACCAGAAAAATTGATAATTATTATATGCATTAATCGTTGTAATAGAAAAGAATGGTTCAAAATATGTTGAAAGACCTTGTCGTAATATATACCTTTCTTGTATGTATCTGGATTATCTCGTACAACAGGTTTTTGAATTTTATTATTTTACTTCTGTATCAAAGAGGCCCAAAATGAAATAAAGTTTTTTTTTATAAATTAAGATATGCTCTTTCCAGTGGTACTGATTGTAACCAAATCAGAAGTGTCCCTTTTAAGATATACGCTTTTGAATATGAGACAAAATCGACGATTTTAATTTTTTATTAGATTTTGAACATCAATAATTTAATGAATATTTAAGCAATCAAAAAAGAACTGTAGCGGCTTTACGATATATCCATAGGTAATTAGTTTGTAAAGCGAAAAAATTTTAAAATAATATTTGCAGTAGTTACAGCATGTTAAAGTAAGGATAACATTCAACCAGATTGGCCGTACGGCCTACTTTGAGGCCTAGTAATCACGGTAGTTTTGATTTGTGATTTTTAATACTGCAATTACATTTTTTAGCACAAAAAGTTGTACTAGATCACCCATTTTCAATAAGTAAGGTTTCATATATCAAGAGCAATATGATTCCAAACTTCATGATTTGGCCGTTTTTTCTACAACCATGAAATAGTGATTGGTACAAATGGACCCCTGGAGCTCCAACTATACAATTTTTTGCACTAAACAGTTTCCAAATGTTCATCATATACCCACATCTATATTCTGTATGAATTTCATAAAAATCGAAGGGGGTCGAGCGGGAACCATGCCAAAATTTAGGACACTTGACATGGAATGACCCATGTACTAAATTATTGTAGGACAAACATAATGCTAAACCTACGGTTTTTCATGCAAAATTATCAGTTTTCGTTCAAAATTTAGAAATAAGATCATTCTGATGAGGCGCTTCCATGACTGGTATTAGGTGTTCATTGGATAAGTATAAACAGGAGGAACGGGGGTTCTAATGCCCCTCCCCTTAATTTATATAAATGAGTTTTTCACGCAGAATTGTCAGATTTCGTTCAAATCTCTGAATAGTTTTGGAATTTAATGATTAAGTATAAAAGAGGGGATAACTCCGCTTAAATTATATAAATGGGTTTTTATTAAAAATTTTCCGATTTGCTTTGAATTTCGAATATAGATTTTTATATGATAAAGCGTGTCTCTGATTAGTTTTGGGGGTTCAATAATTAAGTATAAAAGTGGGAAAGGGGGAGCTGCTTCCCCTCCTTAATTTTTTTTTGAACGGAATGAACCCTTGAAAATATAAGGCTGTAATGTACAATTAGTATTCGTAGCCTGCGAGCTCAATGCCATCAGTTTAACTGGGCAATATTTTTTTTATTGGCGTATGCCTTCCGGCAGATATATATCATTACATTCTTCTATTACTACTGTTCTTTAAAATAAATTCTTGTTCGCGAGATTTCTTAGGTTTTCTTGTGCGCTATAAATTAGGATTTGTGCTGTCGGTTCTTGAACTACTTGTTCTTTTAAATTATAATTCATTCTTCTTACAGCCGGTGAAAATAGAATGCTTTTAGGATCTGGGATGTCTGAATAAGGGTTTAGCGTAAGCTAGCAGGGGGAAGAACCCCCTAATATTCAAAAATGTATTATTACACAAAGCAAAACTGTATTTTATACAGTGTCAGATTGTAACGGATGTGTACTCAGCGTGGGGGTGGAATGCAGACATAACTCAGAATATAAGATAAAAACAGTTTATTTGAAACGGTTAGGGCTCAAGGGCAGTGGAGCAGTTCTTGAATTTCAATAACTAGCAACAATACTGAAGGATTACACTTATACTCACAGCTCCGGAACTAACTCAATCGGGGCACTTCAGATTGCTTCTCACTTAAACTTCCGCTAGACTGCTAGATAGAACTTTATTAGACAGCTCGTGGCTGTATATATACTCTTTATTAACTTTGAAATATTCAACGTAAATAATTACTATCTCTTACCACCGGCCAACTTCTCGACTCGCCTTTCAAAACTCCTTGTCAACTCACCGAAGGCCCGATAATACTTGATATCACTCTCTCTAGATCAATCCCCAGGCCCGGACTGGCCAGGTCGGCTGGTCGGCGATCGCCGAGGGCCCCCGTCCCAAAGGGGCCCCGGAAGTGCAACTCAAAAATGGAATATACGATTTTATAATTACTACTTACATAAGAAAAAAATTGAGTATTTTTTAGAAGAATTATATGCGTTTACAATAAATTTTAAACAATTGATAGTTTTTTCTTGGTAACTTATATAGCTTCGTCGTGTCATGTCGTTGGACAGACGGAATAGGGCTGCTGACTGATGCATCGCCCTTTCTGCAGTACACTGAAAAAAAAAAAAAAAGTGTCAGTCTACTAAAAAAACTTTAGTGATCCTTGTAATTACTAAAAAATTTTTAGTTATCTTAGTCGGTTACAAGAAAATCTGTAAGAACTACTAGAAAAAAGTTAGCAACGAATAGAGTTAATAATTTTATATTTTTAATTGCTATTACTAAAACTCACTTGGTGTGGCCTTGATAGCATAGTGGTTATAGTAACGGACTCCAGGCTAGAAGGTCCCGGGTTCTATACTGGCCACTGCCAAATACGCCCCAAATGTATGCACTGTAAGTACTCGTTAATAAAGGGATTATGAATATCCTGACGGAGCAGTAGCAATGTTTGGTGCTGCCATCTATTGCGGTTTTGCCGAAAATCTTCCGCTCCAGAAGTCTGGATGCAGCTCGAAGGAAGCTCCTGCCCTTCGAGCCCACGTAATGATTATTAAAAATAATTTTGGAGCTATTACTAAAATTTGCTTGGTGGTTCATACTAAAAATTTTTAAGTTAGTTATACAAAAAAGAATCTGATTCAGAGTGCATCGCGACGCTCACTTGCCAATCTCGTATAGTATGGTTGTAACTAATGCAGTTTCACAGTGTGGTCAACATGAAGCACTTGTACGAAAGCGACAGTACGAAAAGGAAAGAAAAAAATGAGAAAATTTTTAAGCATTGAAAAATGTTTAAAACTTTTAATACTTGGTTAAGTAGTAAGGATGACCCGATTCCACTCGATTTGCACAAAAAATTAATTTTTCTTAACATACAATTAAGATCCTTTTAAAGAATACTACATGCACATTTGTGAAATATTTTATATTTTAAAACTGTACTTTAAAATCACGATATTTTCCCAACGTAGAAAATACACGATAATAATATTAATGGTTACTTAGAAGACTAGATTTTTGTACATTCAAATAAAGATTCATTATAAAATTAATGTAGTTTAGATTGAAAGAAAAAAAGGACGGTAAAAACATGATTAACTTTTGAAGATGTATTATAAAAAATATATTTATGAAAATATTTCTCTGTCATTTATTAGAGCTTCTTTCAAATCCAAAGGAGTTAGTTCCTGACACATTTCTAAATTCATTTTCTTCGGAAATACATAAGTTTTGCTGTTTTTTCTTATTCAGAACCTATGTAATCGAATGGTGTCTTACATTTTTTGATAAAAACATTATGTCTTTTAGAAATATTGTCAAAGTTAGCATTTTGAATTGAATTTTTGGAAGCGATATTAATGAAAAGAGGGAAAACCTGCAATCATGTGACAAAAATATCTTACCATTTGATAATTTATTTACCAAAAATGGAAAAATTATTCTACTCCTATATCTTTTAATAGTCACGCATGTTAATTTTATGCATTTACAGTTAAAAATTAGTCAGAAAGTTTCGCGTTATTGAGAAGTGGATTGAAAACCACCCTAAGTTATTCTTCCAAAGATTCCATTAACAGAAGTTTATTATCGTATTAATATTTTTAAAAAACATAGTAAATGCCCTACACATTCTGAGAACATTAAAGTCCAGTTCTGGCCCGACTCTATTACGTAGAAAAAAAGTGCACACCTGATCACGGCCTTAGGGATAAGTCTGCTGAAAAAATTAAACTCTCCTTCTAATACACATAACTGTCCGATGCCCGCGTTTTTGTTTGGATGGTGTCAAACAAGCATCGGCTCGTGACGCACATTTATACTCATTCTCGCAAAAGTCATTCACTGAAAGCGGATCATATTTTATCGTCTTCGTTTAAGTTTTTGTATGGAATCGGCAGGTTCTCTATTTTTTTTTTTTTTTTTTTTTTTTTTTTTTTTTTTTTTTATCGGCCTACACTGTTAAAAAAATTCTGAAATTCACGAACATTTTTCCCTGAATTTCACAGAAAAGGTCCCTTTTCACAACAAAAGAGCATTTTCCGTTACAAATCACAAAATTCCACCATATTTCCTGAAAATAACGAAAGGGATGGAAATAGAAACAAAAAACGGAGACACTCCGTTGTGTGCGGCACTCCATCGCCGAGTGGTTAAGACACCACATCGCTTATCGCCTGCGAGCGCTGATTGTGGGTTCAGGTCCCACTGGTGCCATGGAATAATGAAAACATAAAAAATCCCTTTTAAATTACATTTTTTCTGTTTATTTTTCTCTTATTTCTTATTAAAAAATCTTTTAATTAATTAGCCTAAATAAATAAATAAATAAACAGTGTACGACAATTTCAAAAAATTGTCTACACTTTTTTTTTTTTTGTAAAAAAATTGTTATTAAAAACTTTTTTTCAGTCATTCATTCATTCATAAAAAAACAGTGTTTTTAAACAGTGATTTTTATTTTTATTTTAACTATTTAAAAAAATAAAATTGATTTAAAAAATAATAAGTATTATGCATCAATCTAAAATAAAATAAAATAAACTGTTTACAAATATTCTAAGGAATATATTTGTAAGGTAATATTTAAAAAGCACAAAAGATTTTCTCACTAACTCACAAAAGACATACTTTGTACAATCTGGCACCAGAAGCTTTGGCTCAGTTCGTAAGGATTTGTTCCGCTATCTAAAGGTCCCGAGTTCGATCCTCAGGACGGCGTGAACTAAATATTACAAAATAATAATAATTAAGTAAAATAACATAGCAGCTTAAAATCACTCGGTAATTCCGAATTCGTTGACGATTAATCAATTCATTAATTTTAAAAATTAGATTAAATTATTATTATTAAAAATCTAACTTAGTAACGGAAAGTTACTGCTTCTTCAAACGGAGTTTTCTTTTCTTGTATATCCCACAACGGAAAATTTACCAACGAAACGGTAAAAGTTTGGCTACTTTGCTGCCAGTAGTTTCACCGTGAATTCACAGATTTATTTTTAACAGTGTAGCACTCTCGCTAAATTTCTTTCCCTGACCGGGCTGGATACGGGTCTCGGGCCAAACCCGGGCCCATGCAAACCTCTAGAACAAATTATAGGTTCAACATTCTGTAATATTATTTTAAAAGACCTATATGATAGCATAATATTCAGCATGATGGTAGGCATGAGTTCGTAATTTGCGTTAGCTATGGCCCCATCAGTGGCCGAGAGATTCTGACCTCGAAACTGGTAGACGGTAGGTGCTGGGTTCGAACTCAATCGCGACCGTCGGGCTAACCGTTCGGAGTTTTCCGTAATTTTCTTCGAGCCTTGCAGTTCCTTGCGTAAATACGGATTAGGTTCCCTTAGAAAGACCCCCATGGAGGGCACCCCTCCCCTAAGGGCCTATATCCCACGTGTAGATAATTGGACAGCATAAAATACAAACAAACAAACAAAGCATCAGCTATATCCTTCAAGGAAAGGTATGTGAAAGACTTTTAGGAAAACAGACTCGCTAGTAAGCAGAAGATCCACAGTTCGAACTGTGATGCTGGAATTTGAAATTTTCATACTAAATAGGGAACTACAAGAAGTGTAATTCACTAATCTTAACGAAAGTGGTATCGTTGGAAAAATCTCATTATGAGGAGTAAAAAACTCAATGGAACTACCCGTCGGAAACGAGTCGTTTTCGAGATATTTGACAATTTAAGTAACGTAATTAGTGCATACTTACTAGGGAATCGCAAAAAAATTAGTTTTGATTTTGACGAAAGTGGTATTGTTGGAAAGATCTTATCGTGAGGATTAAATTTCAAAAGAATTACCCATCAGAAATGAGCCGATTTCGAGATATCCGATAATTTAAGCAACGTAGCTAGTACATACTGGTCTAGTGCACACCTAACAGAGGACCACAAAAAATTGTTGTCTCGATTCTGACGAAAATGATGTCGTTGTTGGAAAGATATCATTTTGAGAAGTAAAAAACTCAATAGAGCTACCCTTCGGAAATGAGTCGTTTTCACTCATTTTGAAGTAATAACCACTTAAAATGAATAATTTATATTTTTTATAGCATGAAATTAGTTTAGGTATGGTGTATAAAAATAAGATAAATATATATTGTGAAAGTAAGTTAACAACATTACAAAAAAGCTTACATTTTACTCAGCTATTTTCCAAGTGACAAAATAACCTAAAAGGGGTTTTTGCCGCATAAGCCTAAATTTAAAAATAAAATATAATATTCTGTTTTCGCTAAGTTTCCAGTAAGGGGCCCCTTTTCAGTCTCTAGCCGAGGGCCCCCAAAGGAGCCAGTCCGGGCCTGTCAATCCCACTGCTTGTCGTCACCACCTAGCTAGCTTCTAGTCACTACTAGCTGGCTAACGCCGCTAGACACACTTCGCTAGACACCAGTGGGCATTCGCCGCTAGACACACCACACACACTCAAACTCCAAGCTTTTATATGCTGCAAACTGTGATACTACAAATTTACATATTATTTCTAACCGCAACATAACTGCAGAATCCGAGAAAGGCACAACGCTCTAGAAATTCAAAGTAAAAGAGAGGATAGATGTCGCTTTCACGCTTATACATGTTAAATCATTGACGTCACGATCTCAAAAATGCTAGAGTGCCTTTATTACAAAGGTCACTCACTCACAAGATGTGCTAATCTTAAAATTGAAAAAAAAATGCCATGAATATTAACAATAAGTCATATTCAGTGCGTAATATGCATAATAAATATAATAAGACAAAGACAGGGCAGCACAAAAGTGTTCGGATATTTTTCAGAATATTAATGGTAGCTTCGGTAATCCGGTTTTAAAATGTTTTTGATTTTTAGGTGCGTTAGTAATTTTATAAATACGTATCACCTATAGTCTTAATTCAATCGTTAGAAATTTAAATATGTAATTGTTGCATAAAATTATCGAGTCATTTTAGACTTTATGAAAATCGGATGTATAGTTAAAATGACAAAGACAATCAAAAGTATTCTATTACATTCGACCTGAGAAAAAACAGTTTCAAGTGCATTTTAATCATGTTAGACTCTTTCGAACTTAATAAAATTTGCATGCATGTATGAAATATATACTAAAATATGCACTTTCTACAATCTGTGGTACAAAGAATATTTATTATTAATTTACAGGGATGTAAAAAAGTATTCTATTACATAATGGTACAGGCTGAAACAATTTTTTTGGCGCGTTTTAATTACATTAAATTATTTCACATTTTATGAAATTGATATAGTTGAGATTCACTACAAGTTACTTCCTGTATAATAGGAAGCAAATAGTATTTACAGGGACACACAAAATATTAGATTAATTTTAAACACGATTATTCAATCGGTAAATCAATTATAACAGAAGTAATTTATTCCATTTTTCAATATTGGGTGAAAAAAGCCCGGGCCAGGATTCGAACCAGGGATGTATTGGCTGAAGCCGCCAATGCTCTACCAACTGAGCTATCCCGGACACGAACACTGGAGGACTATTTCACCCAATTAACCTCAACGATCACTTTTATCTGGTCTGATACTCTGGATCAGTTCAACAGAATAAATCGAAGGTCAGTATATGGAACTGCAGAAAATCGCTGCATACGAAATTACATTAGATTAATTTTAAACACGATTATTCAATCGGCAAATCAATTATAACAGAAGTAATTTATTCCATTTTTCAATATTGGGTGAAAAGCCAATACATCCCTGGTTCGAATCCTGGCCCGGACTTTTTTCACCCAACATTGAAAAATTGAATAAATTACTTCTGACACACAAAATAGTTCGGATTCTACATTATATCAGACGCACTATTGCACCAAGATCTGAATATTTTTAAAACTTTTTACAGTACGAACGCTCCTCATTTTCTACGTTTGACATGCATTTCCAAAATATTTTTCAACTTGTCTCAAATTGCTTCCTAATTTTTCACCTTATAAAACAGTGAAGTTTAGTTAAAATATTTTGAAAATGTTGGAAATTGTTTTGTAATGTATGACGGACGTTTGACCTTTTTCGTCCTTGTTTTCCTTCAATAAAATCCACCAGTTTAAGTTAAGGAACTGTCAGGACTACTTACTTGCAGTGATCGTCATTTTCCACGCACTGTAAAAATATAAAACTATAATTAGCACAGAATTTCCATATAAAGCCAAACTAGATAGTGCCCGTCAAGATTTGACGGTAAATATTTTCAATGTTTCATTAGAAAAATTCATAAATTTTTAATTAGTTGCTTTCAAATTAATTATTGAAATCATGACAAATTTCTATATTGCATAGATGATTCCCATTTCTTTAAGGCTATAGATGGCGCTGTCAGTCTATTCAATGAATCAAAATATATCAAAATTATAATTTACTACCAAATAGGCTTCCTTTTCATCAGGAAATTATAAAAAAAAAAAAAAAAAAAAAAAAAAAAAAAAAAATACTGAATACAATATTTATTTTTGCTTATTACGATCTCTCTATCTTTTAAATAATTTGGAAAATAGTTGTTGCTTTCGGTCTAGAGATATCTGAGACATATCTGAATACTTCTGATTTCCGGACTTTATTTGTTTTCTGATTGGTGCAACAAGTTGCATATTCACGGTATCCGCAAAGAAACTCTTCGGGAGGGTTGAATTCTGATAGGGATTGGCCGACGCGTTTTCACGTAACTTGGCGATAATTATACTTGGCGTAGCGATAGACGCTTCCGTCGAGTTTGATTTCCTTCGGAGACGAGTACAAAGTAAACCAAGTACAAAGTAAAAATTTGTGTTTAAAAACTTTTAAAGAGTACATCTTTCAGTAAGACACGTTCCAATGCAATGCTGCAAGAGAAAAGTTACTTTGTTCTCGGTTCGGAAAGAAATCAAACTCCTTGACGGAAGCATCTATCGCTCGCCAAGTATAATTATCGCCAAGTTACGTGAAAACGCGTCGGCCTATCCCTATCAGAATTCAACCCTCTCGAAGAGTTTCTTTGCGAATACTGTGAACATGCCAACAAGTTTAATATCCAGAAATAGAATACTTTGTTGCCACAAGATGACAAAAAAATAAATAAATAAATAAATAAAAAATAAAAATAAACCATTAAAAGCGACAAAAAAAAGTAATAACTCAAAAATTAAATTGAGATTATCTTTTAAACAAATTGCATTTAAAAGTAAATTTTTAATCCTGTAAAAAAATGTAACAATTGAATATTTGCAATGATTACAAGTTTTAAATTTCGAATTAAGGAAAATTGTAAAACTGAAATTTCATTTAAAATTTATTTATAATGGATCCAGGAATATAAATGTTTAAGCCATGGCGTACGTAATATAAGACTCTTATTACGTAATCCACATTTTGATCATCATGAAAATTATGTTCATTATTATTTTTTATTATAAAATTTATTTATAAATCTAAAATTTTAATCTTTGAAAAAATCCCTTTCCAAATTACATTTATTTATTTATTATTATTATTTTTCTTAAATAAAAATATTTATTTTTAGTTGTTGTTGTGTTTTTCTTATAAACAGGAGATAATATTAACCTTTTTGCATTTAATACAGTAGAACCCCGCTAATCCGGACACCGTTTATCTGGATCGGTTTGGTCATTTTTTTTTTCAAGTTTGAGAAGCTATATTGGCTAATTTCTATAACATTAACTTGTTTTATCGTCGTATTCTGAATTTAAAAACATTTTCTGAAATTTTTTCGAAAGAATTAAGCAAAGTAAGCATTTTTATTGTCTGTAAATATTGAATAAGTTTCACATAAAGGCGATTTTCTGTAAGTATGTTTTATTTTATTTCATTTTTTTTTTCTAATTCTCCCGACAGTCTGGATTTTTGATAATCCGGATAAGGTCCGGTCCCAATTAATCCGAATTATCGGGGTTTTATTGTAATTCAAATAATTCTATTTTTCAATTTTCATTATCATAAAGAAGGCACATTGCATTGTGGTCACAAAAAAACCTCGTGAATATGATATACTTTATAAAAAAAAAAATGATCTATTTTACCTAATAATCAATGAAACGTAAATAAAAGAAAAGGTTACCAGAGCGATTTTCTGTATAAAGAAAAAAGAAACGTGGAAGCAAAACGAAAAAAAAAAAAAAACCACAAAAGATGAATTTGTAAATATTTCTTTAAAATAATTACGCTTTGAAGAAAATTGATCGTGTGTGACAAGGGCGTGTTATTTAATTAAAACAACCATATTTTCAATATGAAAATTTCACCGTGCAGAAACACATTTTAGAAAGACACGGTGCTTTATTAAACTAATTTGAATTTTGAAGGTATACGATATGAAAATTATAATCGAAATGCTTCGAAATTTAAGTTTATGTCTAAGCTTCTAAAAAAATTTTATGAGATGCAAAAAATAATGGTAAAATATAGTTGTACGTTACTCCAAAGTCTAAAGCGCCCTCTATCGGCATTTTTTGAAATTTATCTTTATAATTCATTTTCAATAAAATACCGACATAAAGAATAGTTTTAGTGAAAACCGCAAATCAATCGACCAATTTTTCCGTTTTTTATAATCATTTGATTTTAAAACCCTCTGAACACAGTTAAGTTTGTGCTACTTAACTGCTTCCAACTATTCAGATTTTGAGCTCAAAATTTAAGTTTTAGTCTAAGCTTACGAAACCTTTAATGAGATGCAAAAAATAACGGTAAAAAATAGTTGTTCGTTACTCTAAAGTCTAAAGCGCCCTCTATCGTCATTTTTTGAAATTTATCTTTATAATTTATTTTCAAGACAATACTGACATAAAGAATAATTTTAGTGAAAACCGCAAACGAATCGACCAATTTTTCTGTTTTTCATAATCATTTGAATTTTTGGACCCTAAACTTTAATGGCGTCTATCTCCTTCGGAAGACTTTGGGACCCTTGGTTTCCTATTTAAATATTGTTTGTCTTGATGTGTACTATCACCCATTAAAGTTTGGACCATGAATTTAGAAACACCCTGCATTTACTTTTTCGAAGTTTTATATTTTTCGCCATTGCTCGTTTATTTTCTCCAAAATCATGTGAATTAAGACTGCTAGTGCTATTTCTTGCTGAAATTAGAAAAGGTTAACGTACACAAATAACATCCTCTCGTTTTAATAAAAAAATTTCAAATATTAGGTGAGATACGCAGTTGAAATCAGAGGTACACAAATGTGCACCTCGGGTCTGAAGAGGTTAAGAGGATTCGTTTTTAGCAAAAAATTACTTCTATCAAGCATATCAGTAGAAGTAGCTGGCCAAAAGATGTTGGATGAAAGAATACTGGATTTGCCCAAATATATGGGCGCCTCTCAATGCTTAAAAGGAACAGTAGATGATTTTGTCCAACAATCGAACCCCACGGCAAAGAAAAAGAATCCTATTGCCGTACCAGTGTGATTCGCAAACAGCGAAAAAAGTGTTGTCGTAAAAATAAAATAGCAAAAAGGAAATAAAAATGGTAAAAGCTTTTCTATGTAACATGTAATGTTACAGACAGAAGACAAATCATTATTAAAATTAAATTTTTATAGCTATTTTAAGATGATACGATGCCAAAAATTAGGGTAAAGTAATAACACATTTTGAATTACATATTAAATTTATTTAAATCTGATTGGCGGGGGCGTGTCTAGAAAAAGGAAATGACATGAGAAATAGAATGTTGTAGAATATTCAAGATAATTATTTCCCTAATAATTATTTAAGTATAGATATTAAAATTACCTTTATGATTTTAAAATAAACGAAACGTTACGTATGAAAGTAAAGCTTACAAGGGAAGCTTTTAAAAGAAAGAGTAAGGGAAATAAAATAATGTTAGAATGCGAATAATAATATTAAATGAATAAAGACTAACAAAATACTTTCTTAAATTAAATTAAATAAAAATATGGCAGTGGTTATATGAAACCACAATAGTTGTTTATTGTTATTTTTTTTAACTACATGACCATTAAAACTGCCGTGAGTTTTACTTTTATCAGTCTGATTTTCTAAAAACTTAAATTCGAAACTTAATACAGCTAAAAATATATAGCGTATATTTTTTATTGCTTGAACATTATTTTACATTTTTATACATTTTTAAAATATCAAACCATGGGTACCAAGGTAATTTGTTTTATTGATCTTGTATGAATGTTTTTCTTTTTTCCGTTTTATTTTTTACGAAAAAATAGAAAATCTTTCTACCTGACACACATACATTCTTGATAAATGGCCCGGAAATACAGTCAGTATCGGTTAAATGGTCACCTCAGCAGTGACGCAGCCAGGGGTGTGGTTTTAGGGTTAAAACACCTCCCAGAGCTAATAAAGATCGCTATAATTGCCGCTTATATGAATCAAACCAAACTTAATATTTAAACGTTTTGGCGTACTTCGGATTCCGCCACTTTATTGAATCCGATTTCATTTAATAAAGGGATTCAATTAAATGGCGAAAATTCTACTTAAAACTGTGAAAGCGAGTATTACATGGATTAGTTGAGTAAAAATTGGTTATTTGAACTAAATCACTTTTCTGAGATGCAATATGCTAAAAGAATGATGATTTCCTGCCACACAGATGCTCTTTCAGTTTATGTATTATACAGTGAATATTCTAATTAGTACTGATTCTTTTAACCGGTGATTCAAATAACCGGCTACACCTTTATAAGAAATTCAAAACCCCCTCTAGAACTGAATTCTTGGTGCGCCACTGCACCTCAGCTGTCCAGAAAAATTACCATATAAGCGGGGTGACCACATATGCGGAACAATACTACAATTATTACACTATTTAATTACAGGCTTCGCACGCATGAGGGAATTCGAGAGATTTTAAGTATTTTAGTACCAGAAATTTCATACAATACTGCTCGCTATATCCGAAAAAGAGAATTTTGTTTTCATTAAGTAAACCAAATATTACTTTACGAAAATTCTGGTAAGAGGTGCTTGAAAATTTTTGAAGCGTACAAGCTCTGAATTATAGCAGGATTATACTCATCTATCAAAATATAGTGCTTATAATAAACAAATAATTAAACTTTTAATAACATTTTAAAAATTAATTAGTGAGTAAAAAGTAGAGTAACAAATATATAATGTCTGAGAAATTTATTGGCTTATCTTACCAATCGAAATACAGCACGCGTACATACGTACATAGCACCCATATTCACTGCACTTATTTAAAATATTTAGTTACAGTGTCTCACAAAAGTGATGGGACACTTGTGCTTTATAAAAAGAAACTGCAATAAAATAAATAAACAAACTTGTGCAAAAATTTTTTGGGTGTGTTTCATATTTAAAGTTAGTAACAATTATTACATAACATACATTTTGTCAAAATATTAAAATATTAATTTAGTAAAAATACAATTGTTCAGAACGGAGCAAAAAATGGCTCACATAAGTGATGGGACACTTACTTTTTCATCAAATATTTATCCAAAAATTTTACTTTTTAAAAGGTTTTAATATTTTGTTGGATTTCCTTTTACTTTTAAAACATGATTTAATCTTTTTGGGATGGATTCGACTAATTTTTTTGTGATTTCTGGAGTGATTTTACCCCGTTCTTCTTGAAGCACCGATTTTAGTTGTTGTTTTAAAGAAATTGTGTGTTTGCGAATTCTTGATTCCAATTCTTGCCAAATATTCTCTATGGGATTTAAGTCTGGAGATTGTGGTGGTGTTTTCATTATTTCAGGACAGTTATATAGCAGCCAGAGTCTAACGTTCAGAGCAGTGTGCTTGGGGTCATTGTCCTGGTAGAATTTAAAATCGTTATGAAGGTTCAATTTTCGTGCTGAAGATTTCAAATTTTGCTTTAAATATCAATATACTTGTACTGATCCATTATACTGTCAATAAAAACAAGATTACCAACTCCAGCGGACGACATACACCCCCATACCATAACTCCTCCTCCACCATCTTTTACTGTTGGTACCAAGTTCTGTTTGCGAAATTCTTCCCTGGGTTTTTTTCACACCAAGATTCTACCGTCAGAACCAAATATATTAAATTTACTCTCATCAGCAAATATAACTTTATTCCAGTAATCAGAATTCTTATTTATGTTGGATTTTGCGAAAGTTAGTCTGAGTTTTCTATTCTTTTCATTTACGAAGAATTTTTTTCTGGCTACTCTGCCGTGATATCCAGCAGATCGAATTACCCTTCTAATAGTTTCAGGATTGACAATTATTCCATATAATGCTTGTAAATCAGCAGCAACTTTTAAAGCACTATTTCTTGGATTTTTTTTTTAATATTTCGAACGATAATTCGCTTTATTCCATTGGACAGCTTTGATGGTCCGCCAGGTCTTCTTTTATCCTGAATCATATGATTCTTTTTATATCGTTTAATGATACTGAAAACTGTTGAACGACTCAAGTTAACTGTTTCAGCAGTTTTTCTAATAGATTTTCCATGTTCAATATGCAAATTAATAACTAATTTTCGAATTTCAGGCGAAGTTTCTTTTCGTTTAGCATTCATGGCTACACAGAGCTAAAAAACACAAAAATTCCAAAAAAACTGGAGAGAAATACTGCAGACGATTTTGTAAATTATTGCCAATTGCTTTTAAGTAAAAATAAAACCCCCAAAAATATTTTTATTGCTTATTTCAGACGATTTTTGTTGCATATATAATGGTGTCCCATCACTTATGTGAGCTATTTTTTGCTCCGTTCTAAACATTTGTATTTTTATTAAATTAATATTTTAATATTTTGACAAAATGTATGTTATGTAATAATCTTTACTAAATTTAAGTATGAAACACACCCACAAAAAAATGTGTACATGTTTTTTTTAATTTATTTGATTAGTTTCCTTTTGTAAAGCACAAGTGTCCCATCACTTATGTGAGACACTGTATGCAAGATTGACTGCTTTTCTTGGTCTGAGATCATCGGTGGCTTTAAGTGCATGTGATGTTGATACTGATTTCATTTCACATCTACTATCATCCTCATCATCACTTCCTTCGGCATTCAAATTCAACACATTAGAAACAACATCTTGTACTGAAGCTTAACTGTTAGTAGCGAGGTATTCATTAATTCTTTGCATACAAATTTTCGTCAGCAATTGAATAACCTAGATTGCGCAGTTTTTCTGCCAGTTCAGTTAAGGGGAGATCCTCTTCTGTTAATTCTTCAGACTTTGATGAACTGTGAAATCCAGCATGTTGAAAGCAATTTTCAATAGTTTTCTGTGACATCATATTCCAAGCTTAGTCGATATGAAAAATTGCATTTAATACGGACACTTGGAATGGTTCTTTTCGATCCATAGTAGAAATCATATCTAGCAGAAGAAGCTTTCTATAAAGAGTCTTGAAATTCTGGATGATACCTTGATCTAAAGGCTGCGATACACACGTGCTATTAGGAGGCAAGAAAACAAGTTCAATTGATTTCAAGTCTCATAAGTGGGTGAGCACGACAATTGTCAGCAATTATTGGAATTTTTCTGTTCTGTTTTGAAAAAATTCGATCCCACCTCCAAAGTGTTTTTTTCCCAGATGTCCTCTACCATCCATGCTTTTGAATTTGAATCGTAGACTGGAGGCAAAGATTTGCAATTTTTCATACACCGAGGCTTAAGAAATTTTCCAATCACCACAGGAATAATTTTCTTCGATCCATCCATATTTGCAGCTAAAAAAAAAAAAGCGTTCTTTACTTTTCTTTCCCCCTACACATTTTTCATCTTTAAAACAAAGAGTTCTGTCTGGCAAGATCCTATAAAAATGTCCGCATTCATCAGCGTTGAAGATGTTGGCAGGTACATATCTTTCGAGACTGTTCGGCAACATTTCATCTTTCCATTCATTTAAAGAACTCCTGTCAAAATCAGCAGCTTCTCCGCACGATTTTTAAAAACATATAAGTTATGCCTTGAATTAAATCTTTGTAGCCAACCATTACTAGCAATTAAACTGGACTCGACAAATTCCTTAGCAAATTCCAAGGATTTTTCTTTCAAAACATTCCAGGATATAGGAGCATTTTGCAATCGTGCGTATTTAATCCTTGACAAAAGAGCCTTATCCACATTTTCATGATGTGACAAGCGCTGACGTTTTCTTTCTTCATCACAAATACGAACATTTGTGGTGTAAAATTTAGCAGCTAAAATGTTGTTTAATGTCGTCCGGTGTATCGAATTTACTTTGGATTAAAAATTTTAACCTTTTCGATCAGTTCACTTCTTTTAACAAATGATAAATTCTTTCTTTTCGAAGCCATAATAAAAAAAACGAGTGTTCTTATTTGACGCGTTTGATCCAAATTAAACAAAATTTTCCTTTTTTTTTAATTACATCTTAATTTTAGTACACTTTACAAACAAAGAGAAAACTCTAACTAATAAACAGATAGATATTAATCTGATGACTTTTGGGAGAAAGAGAATTGTGGGGGGGGGGGGGGGGGGGGTACAGCCGACGGTGATTCAACGTAAAAGAGAAATCAGGCTGAGGGAAGGGCAGTGTTGAGCACTCCGGGGAGGGACATTATAGAGTTCCTGGGGGGATATTGCACTTTTTAACCATTAAAAACCCAAAATCTTAAATTTTCCGGGGGGGGGGGGAGACGTTTTATTGCTCGAAGGCGAATGTCACCCCGGGCCACCCCCTGGATTCAACAGTGTGGAAGGGGAGGAAAGTAAAGGTATCAATTCACGTCCCCAGCGTCTGAGAGACTACTTTCTTTGAGCCCGTTTGCTATGTTTCTTTCCACTTGAAAAAATTGTTACAAAAGCTAATTTTTAAAAAAATGCCGAAAACAGCATTTTAAGGATTGAAAAAAAGCGACCATATAACCGATACGCGGGAAAATAAAATGACTATATAAGCGGTGCGCTTTAACACATATCTCTTATTAAGTTAGACGGGACCTAAGAGAACTGACCATGTAAGCGGGGTGACCTTACAAGCGGGTGCCCATATAGCCGGTACTGACAGTATAACAAAATTTGTTCATCAGCTCAATCTATTTAATTGATAATTACATTCAAAATATTTTTGCTTAAATATTTTATAAAAATCGTTATTTTTTCAAAGTATTGTTGAATGGTAAATTTTATTTAATTAGGAAGCAGTCAAATAATAACAAAAATAAAATAAAAATTACATAATTTCTCTTCGTTATAAAATGTATTTTAATTGAAAAGAGTTATCAACTAAAATTCTTTCATCTGTTTTGAGCTCGAAAATGCCACTAAATTATTTCTAACGAAATCCACCTAAAAGAAGCCTTATCGTTTTTAAAACATGAAAGTAAAGAAAATATGAACATAGAAAAAAGCCATTTAAAATGTTAATTTATTTGTAAGGATAGCTGCGTTATGTGTATTAACAAAATTTACAATAACTTGGGATATAATTGCCGAAAGGCCAAAAAAGAGGTGTCAAAATATTCGTACCGTAAAATACCGTTAATCCGCCCCCCCCCAAATATGACGGAAAATCGTAAAATTAGAGGGGGCGCTTACACAGGATTTTTCCGCGATAGTTTCACAAAATTTGCAGGGATGAATCATGATAAAATGAATGAATCATGAATTTTGATACTTAAAGCACAACTTGAAAAAATTTGCGTTTTTGTTTAAAAAAAAAAACGTAAATTCTGTCGAAAAAACGCAGAAAAAATGAAAAATTTGTAAAAAAAAAAGCATGAAATCAATTAAAAATTCTCGAAAAAACGTACATTTCATCAAAGATTCGTGATTCATTCATTTAATTATGGTTCAACCGTTCTCAAATGAACCATTTTCAGCAATTTTTTTTTTTGAGAGGGAGGGCGCTTTCTCGGGAGTTTTTGAAAATTTCAAATCTTTCATAAAGTGAGGAGGGGGCGTTTGATCGGGAAGGGCGGATTAACGGGATTTTACGGTAATTAAAGAGGCTTGCTTTTAATATTAAAAAAAAAAATGATTTTTTGAGGATTTTAAGGTAACCATTCAAAAAAAAAAAATGTAAAGTTACTAAATTTTTTCTGGGAAAATGGAATTTCTAGAACTTTTTATGTAATGGTGACAGCAAAAATTCACGTAGCAGAATCTGTTACAGGAATTTTGTTGTTGCACTTACATGAAAAATTCTAGAAATTACAGTTTTCTGGAGAAAAAAAAATAGCAACGTAATGATTTTTTGTTTAACAGTGCTGATTTTTTATATTATAATAGTATAAATCATACTGTTTAAAGTGAAGTCAACTTTATAAATAAATATTCTTTACTTATTTTTTTTTTTAAATCTGCAATTAAAAACCACTTTTAAATAACAAAAACTTGTACTTTTTGCAAAGGAAAAACTTTTTATGAATATTTTATACATATATTCGTTACAAAAGTTCATTTCTGATTGACCGGAGATATGTGTAAAAGATTCAAGCAAGATTATACTTTGATATTCTTAATTATACTTCATATGTACTTTAATATATATTTTATACATGCTTTATACTTTATACTTTAATATATTTTATTTCATATATATACTTCATACTTTATACTATCATATATACTTTAATATAGTTTACTTCATATATATATATATTTTATTTTAAAAATACGTTATATTAATTTATTATTACTTTTTAATACTTTATATATTAAAGTGTTATCATAATTTAATAACATAGAAAGGCATACCAATTTATCTTTGAGATTGTCAACGATTTCCGAAGTTACAGAATATTCAGTCACTCTAAAAAATAGAAATTTAAAAATATTAAAGAAACATTTCACATCTGAATGTAACAGGATCAAGAATCTATCTTTTATTACAAAAGAATTGTTTTACTTTTTATTTAAAAATAATAATGGATATAATACGTTAAAATATACATATAATTTCGTAAAAGATGTTGAAAACATATCAAAATACAGTAAAACCTTCTTAAAGCGACCACGTTCCGTTTGTATAAAAATTGTTCACTCTGAGATATGGTCTCTTAATTGATGTCATATTTAAATCTATATTTAACTGTTGAAATAAAGGTAACAATTCATGTTGCTAAAATTTTATTTTTTCACATTAGGAAAATATATAAAAAATTAAGTATTAAAAAACCAAATTTATTTACATAAATTGAAAAATAAATACATCGACGTTTGCTTTGATTTTACGGTTTTCTATTTTATAACCTTTATTTCATAGTCCTTTCAAAGTTCAGTAAATAAATGCATTTTTTTTACATTTACAAATAATGACGATTTCATTACTTTTTTATTTTTTGATAGTTTGACAAAATAGGGCAGAGAAGTTTATTGACCGTCATTAATTCGTCATCAAAGTTAAATCATTGTCTAAATAGGAACAAAAGGGTTTAAGTACCGTAACATTACCGGAATAAAAATAAATCTAAGCTTAGTTTAAAAGCTAGATGAATAATGTGCTCTCCTGATTTTTTTCTGTAATAAACCTTTCTTCAACAGAAGAAGAAAAAACGGAATTTGTTTCATAATCTTAAAAAAGAAAAAAAAAAAAACTAGTCGTTGGGGGGCCACCGTAATACTTACCCATCATAATATAAAATATGAAAATAAAACACGTGTCTATGGCAACTCCAAAATAAAATTTAAACGCATAAATAAATAATTTTAACATGCAATAATGCTCCATTAATGAATTGCTGATGAGCCAATTTTGACTAATTATATAAAGCGCCAAAATAATCGAGTAGTACCGGATTGCGTAAAAGAAACACCCTTATAACTCAAAAAATAATAATCATATTAACTAAAAATTTACTGTGTTGGATTAAGCGTCTCATTTCCAATAAAAATATACCTGTGAATTGAAATCTGAATGAAATACAGGGTCATGAAAAATCGAAGAATTCGGAAAACAGGATTACACATATCTCGACAACTAATAATCCGATCGACCTCGTTTTTTATGCAAAATTTGTGTTATTTTATTGCCTTTTACGCCCAGTTCTTAAAATAAGAAATTTCGAAAATTTTTATGTACCTTTCATCAGAACAAATTTTTCGAGAGTCCGGAAAAAATAGTTCCGGATAATCGAGGTTACTGATATTAAATAGGTTTCATCCCATTCTTACATACTAAGTACATACAAAATTTCAAGTCTCTATCTCAATTTATTCGGGAGATAGAGCGGTTACAGACAGACAGACAGACACACAGACGGACGGACGGCAATTTTTTTTTTCTAAAAATATGTTTTTCGGAATCTCCAGTATCCGAAACGTGTAAATCCGTCAATTTTTTTTTTCGATTTTCAAAACGATTGCAAGACTTACCCTATACTACGTATGATGGGTAAGTAATAGGTTACTCATGGAAGGAGGTGGAACTGGGATGGTCTCTGAATGAAGGTAAAGTTATTATTAAGCCTATCGGAATAAATTTTATTCCATGAAAAAAATGGTTGTTCAATGAGTTTTTTTTTTTAATGGAGGTGGTCGAACAGGAAGACAACTGTATTACTTAATGTAACCTTAA
Organism: Maratus speculifer; assembly: GCA_964019185.1. NCBI lineage: Eukaryota > Metazoa > Arthropoda > Arachnida > Araneae > Salticidae > Maratus > Maratus speculifer. The sequence goes on along the minus strand of OZ025296.1, from coordinate 339,069,723 downwards.
GATCTTTTGAACACACACAAGTTTATCTACAAATGATAAATATAACTTACTATATAAAAACACACATAAAAACCAAAATAAAATAATACGCATGCCGAAGCTAAATTCAGTCTATTACTCTAAAGAGGGGTGAAAAGATCAAGTCGTATTTTCAATAGCTCTTGAAATACCAAGAACATTTACACCTTCGCGACAAGAAACTTTTGCTTACATTTAGTCTTTTGCCACTAATTTTTATAAACAGAAAATTTTCTCTGATTGAATTCCAAAAATGTTTTGATTAAATAAAGAAAACTTTACACTTAAAAAAAAAAAAAAAAAAAAAAACTGGTGAGAATAATGAAGTATTCTGAGCATTTAAAATGGCACGTATACCAGTCGCTTGTCCCCAATTGGTTAAGGAGCATTGGAACTCCCCAATCCCGAAATCCCATGGGAAATTTTTGAAGCCGATTGCAGAATTCAATTTGAAAAACTCATTACCCGATATAATTATTAAAATACAGTTGTTTACACCATCAGAAAGTAGACGTCAGATGTCTATGATCTGCTCTTTTAAAAAATGTCTTACGTATATTTTAAGTATTTTTAAAGAGATGATAAAATTTAGTAAAATAGAAATTTCAGAGTTTATAGGATTTTTTTCACTTATTTAAGATTTAAGGATACAATTTTTAAAAACGTACATCATCAAAATTTGGTGTATACTAGGTATATTCACAAACTAAGTTCCGTTTCTATTTCTATCCGCAGCAGCGCTGCTATCGCAGTTTCGAGCATGGGCGGCTGTTACTCTGACTGAAGGAGAAGAAATGTACGCCATTTTCAGATCGCTGCTGCCAACGTGTTATTTGTAGTGCTTCTTTAGAATGTCAGCCTGAATTGAAAATGCCGCCGCTTGTGAATTCAGATCTGTGATTCGTTTTATCAATGCAAAGAAAGTTAAACCAAGTGAAATTTATCGGTAAATCTGCGAGGTTTATGGACAAAATGCTATGAGTGATTCAATGGTTAAAAAAAGGTTCAGACAGTTTAATGAAGGACGTAACGATGAAGAACGAAATAGACGCCCGTCTTTGATTACTGATGAATTGGTTCACGCAATTGAAGAGCAAAACCATGTTTACAATTAGTGCTCTTGCTATGGAATTTCCGAAAATCTCACGATCATTATTTCATGAAATTGTTACTGAAAAACTGAAATTTCGAAACATATGGTTGAAAACGCAGGCGGCAACCTTCTTTAAAGAAAGCATACAAAACCTTGTGGCACGCTATGATAAGTGTCTACAAAATTTAGGAAACAATGTAGAAAAGTAGTTTCAGAGTTGTAGATTTTTGTACAATAAATATTATTTTAATATCTGTACACGTTTTTTATATATATAACCAAACGGAACTTACTTTCTGGATATACCACGTATTTGGTACTGAGTCATCGAACTTCAAAGTTTTGTCGTTGGCTAACACGGATTTCGTGATTGGAAAGTTTCAGCGCATGGAGCCTTAAGAGAGTTCTGCAGCACAATTTAAAATATTTTACTTATTGAGTTAAAATTTTGAAATTGTTTGTGTTAGTTTGTGATGGTTAACAACTAATATTTGTAAACAAAATCACATGATTAAATTTCCCATAATTTAAAAAAAAAATAATTGAAAATTTTTTTTTAAAGTTGGATAACTTAAAATTATTATAGCTCCAAATATTATTTGCAGAATTTCCAATTTTTTTTCATATTAATAAACATAAATTTGTAAATTTTAATTTTGATTCAGCATTTTTTAAAAATATTAATTTAAATAAAAATTAAAAATATGTAAAGTAAAAGTTTGAAAAAAAAATTATGTAACTTTTTTCTTTAATATCGTATTTTCAAATGTAAGTATATATATTTTTAATTTTCTGAATCAAAACTAAAGTTAAAATACCGAAAAAAAGACATTTTTCCAAGTTTGAACTTAAGTTAAAAAGAATTGTATTAAGTTAAAAAAAAATTTAAGGTTGTTTGTTTTCAACTGCTCCACTCAATAAGCGCAAAACGTTTTGACTCCTTTATAAATTCATTTTTTAACAGAAAGACATGAAATTGGAAGGCCTGACTATGGAAGTGATTTCGAATCGAACTTACTTTTCCATTTTATGATAATTAAATTACCTAACCAGTTATAAGCGATTTCGATCACGTGATCACCCGTTTTTTTACCGGTTTTTCTGCTTTCGCAGGGAAGAGTGTTCAAAAGCGTCAATTTTGAAGGCTTGTTATGAAACATCGATTGGGTTTGTAAGCAGAGAGAAAACTAAGTGAAATTCGATAGTTTCTGAACCACAACACCTGCTCTTTCCATGCAATCTGTTCAAAAATAAATTAAAATTTATTTCACAAAGTTCTCTTTTTTGATTTAAGAACACCATTAATAAAAGTAAACGCATCATACAGGGTGTCCACTCTCAACGGTGGCCAATGGCTAATTTCTAAACCGTTAGTCTTAGGCATATAGTTCCAGTTGCAAAATTGCTTTAAAAAAGGTAAAGAATTGTTTTTTAAATGATTTAGGTCAAAAACAATTTTTATCAAAAAATTAAGGAAATTAAATTTTTATACGGTCCCCCGGTCCTAATAAGTGATACTTAGTAAAAATTTCCCAACACTCTAGCAAGCAATTCAGAAAAGGTCCCATTCATCTAACATTAAAATTGACCTAGTTATGAAACTTTAAACTTCATGACTTAAACCACTTTTCTATAGATGAAAACGGGTGAGTTCAACTAAGCTTTAAGGGAACGCACACTAAGTGCTTAAAGTATTGTAAAGGGCATCCATTTCAACGCTATCCAATGTCTACTTCCTAAACCATTTATCACAGACATATGTTCCAATTACAAAAATGTTTTAAATGAGATAAATAAATATTTTTAATGCGATTTAACTGAAGGTGCTGTCACCGTATAAGTTTTACGGTAGTGTTAATTTTAATTAATTAACTTCTAGATTGGTTATTAAATAATTGAAGATATAAATTTCAAAATTCTCTTTATCGAGAAATCAAATTTGGGGAAATCGCTAAAAACCTTTAAATGCGTCCATTGGTTTTCATTATAAATTTGGAGATTGTATGTTACAATAGTGCAGAATTGTATAGACTGATAGAGTAAACAAAAGCGATAAAGGCGAGTTTTGAAATTCACATCCTCAATTATATTTTTACATAGGTTTTATTTTGTAAGCAAATGAAGCTGTTTTTTTTCGTGATTTTATTTTAAAAAGGTACGTTATTTTAATAAGCTTTTGTTTTTCTCGTAATGCTCGTATGTAAGTTTTCCTTGCTCAAAAATTTTATTCAAATTTTAACTCGCTTCCAAATATTTGATCGAGGTTCAATTCGCATACTTATTTATATCCAATGACAATGTAATATTAATACGATTTTAGGTGCGTACCATTTATTTATTTTATAGGAATACATCAAATTCTATTAGGTTACGTAATCTAATAGAATTTTAAATATATATCATTTTGTAACGAATTGTGACTGTTACTTTTTATAATTTAATTTAACAAAATTTCTGTTATTTTTTTACTTATATTTTTAACAAAAATTGTATATTTTGCTTTACTATGTAAACCTCAACATAAATTCAAAAACAATATTGCAAAAATTATTTTACTCTCGTAAGTTAAATTTGCTATCTGACGTTTATTTTTATTTCCAGTAAATTTGTGACTGACCCCTATTTTGCAGCAAAAAATGTGCTTCAACTTTAAACAGCTACACTATATTGCCATTGATTATTGGACACTTGCGATTTTAGACATTTTACTAAATATCTAGAAAAATACATGAGGAATCATCTCGAAACTCTTAGTGTATAAATATAATAGTATACGCCATACATCGCCGTGAAGATTTTTTACCGAAACTCCATAGGGGACCGTCAACAAATTAAAAAAGAATGAATATCTTTTGAATAACCCTGTCAAAACTAATGTAGCAAAAGTGCTCAAACTCTAGATTATGATTGAATGCCTTATTGTAATACACTGTGTTCATTTTTATGCAAATAGCATGCATACTCGCAGAGTAATTAAGGTTTTTATAAAAATGCTCCTAAATTTTTCCAAGTTTTTTCCTTATAATTTTCAGAGTTCTTAATATAAAATAATATTTTTTTTCAGAAAATATCACAAACAACATTGCACACAGTACCTTGTAATCAGAATTAAAAAATAATGAAAATTGTGTACAAAATGAGTAGGTTTACTAAATAATTTTTTACTGCGCATGCGTCAACGATATCAAAATTTCATTTGCATATTATGTTAGTTAAATGTATAGAGCAACTTTTGTGAAAGTCTCAAAATCATAACTTGAAAATTCTGAATGGGACTTTTTTTGTCCTTCTTGTTAGAGTAGTGGTAAAAATTTACTAAATATCACTTATAGGACCGGGGGACCGTATAAAAATTTAATTTTCGTAATTTTTTAGTAAAAATTTTTTTTGACCTAAATCACTTAAAAAATACTCCTTTACCTTTTTTAAAGCATTTTTGTATGTGGAACTATATGTCTATGACTAACGGTTTAAAAATTAGCCACTGGCCACCGTTGAAAAAACCATTGCTAAGAAGCTAGATTTTGAAAGTAAGCCAAAACGAACAAATTAATATTTCATATTTCAGTTAAGATGGAAACATGATTTAAATGCCATTTTGAGCTGAAAAAAATTAAATATATTTTATAATCTAGTAATACTTTTTAAAAATTTGAAATTTTTTATCTCCCTTCAACCAAAATCGAGGGAACATTATGAGAAATTACATCATTAGAAGGGGTGTAACACCTTAGTAAAATCTCAATGGATCCACGAATTGTTGAAAGATAATGGTTAGGTGTCGAAAAGGTTATTTTAGGTTTTTCGAAGTTTATTTTAAGAACCCACACTATTGGTTGGAAAAGACCCAGATGATAATGTAAAGTCTTTGGAGGCATTCTTTTCAAATATCTCGCTCAAATTTTAATATTTTAACGTGATTTTTTTTTCTTTTTTCTTTTCTTTTCTTTCTTTCTTTTTTTTTTTTTAGGTGCGTTCGTAATTATGTAAATACGTAGCACCTATAGTGGTCGTTCAGTCCGTCCGTCTGTCCGTCTGTCCGCATATAACAACGCAAAAACCACCCAACCGAATCGTTTGAAATTTAAAATACATAATTATTACATAATTTTGTCGGGTCATTTCAAATTTTATGAAAATCGGATGCATAGATCAATTACAGGGGCAATCAAAAGTATTCCATTACATTACGGTCAATGGGGAAAATTTTCAAATGCATTTTAATCGTTTGAAATTTAAAATACATAATTATTACATAATTTTGTCGAGTTATTTAAAATTTTTGATAATCGGGTGCATAGATCAATTACAGGGGCAATCTAAAGTATTCAATTACATTATGGTCAATGGGGATAAAGTTTTAAATGAATTTTAATCGTTTGAAACTTAAAATACATAATTCGCCCAATCCAAAGTTGCGGGTGTGACATTTACACAACTTAATTTAGTCACCAGCAAAAAAATTTTTGAGCATTGGTTTCAATTTGTATGAATTTCAATGTAGACCACTTACACATACATTTAACCAAATCTGAAAATTGTCCGATGTATCATTTATTTATAAAAAAAAAAAAAAAATAAATAATTCCCGCCTGTTGCGGGTGTGACATAAAAAGGACATGCATTTTCATCTTTCAGTGCAAAAATGCATCACTCTATGAATTATGACAACTGAGTGAATTGATATTTTTATATATTAGACAATAATACTTAAATAATTATTCTATGAAAAAATTAAATTACTTACTCAGTTCTTGCTTTTGTGGAAAATTTTCAAAATTTTTCGTTGCGGGTGTGACGCCCTGTTGCGGGTGTGATTTGTACAGCCAATAAAATAATGACACACACAAACATTTTGAAGGCAGATTTTTTTAAATTAAAGAATTAATCAATATTACAATAATAATACCTATAGAGGAAAATATAAAAAAAAATTTCATTTCCAATCTTGAATTTATAATTTCTGGTGGTGGTAGCTTTTTTTAAAAAAATGCTCTTTTTTTTCCTAGGATGCATCTGATTGACTGGGCCAAATATGCACGTTTTCTTAAATTATTTTCAAACATTCTAATTCTATATCGTCACCGTCCATTTGTCTTATTTGTCCATCAAAGATTTCACTTTTTTAATGTCGAGAATAAAACAACTTCTACAAAATCTCCAACTGCACATTCATCGTTGGATATTATATCCTTGTCAAAGTATGGATACATCTAACTGACTGAGCCAAATATACACATTTTCTTGATTTTTATTCCGAAACTGTTATTCTATAATATCCCCATTCATTTGTCTTATTTGTCCATAAAAGTTTTCACTTTTTTTTTTTTTTTAAATGTGGAGAACAAAACAATTTCTACAAAATCTCCAACTGCAATCTTATCATTGGCTATTATATTTTTGACAAAATATGGTAACAAATTCTCTTGTGATCACTTTCTGAAGTTATTGCTACATTACTTGTTCCTACGTCAATAAAAACAACATGATGTATCGATTGAATGTGGAGATCCGATTGTGCTTAGTGCCAGCATTCATGAAGCATTTTCACAATATCTTCTGAAATTTCACATTCAGCAAAGTTCTTTTATATTTTTAGGATTTTTTCTACACATATGGCAAAATCTGAAGCTGAATTTATAGTTGCAGAGCGTTGCTAGTGTTACCATTTTCTTGGCAACTGCACCAACCCCATCGACAACTCCTTTACCATGAGATGAAATGCAAAAGGATTGCCATCCTTTACCATGATTTTTAAAAATAGTCTCTTCTTTTCTCTCCTTGCTTTGTCTCTTTCCTTCTCTTGTTGTAGATATGCTTCATATTTAAAAGGGTTTTCCTTAATCTTTTTTCAATGATATCATGATCTTTCTGTACGCTTCATTCTCTGCAAAAGAGAAGAAATTAATGTGTAAACTGAATAAATATAGCACTTCCAGTCCAAAAATATAAGCTTAACAAATTTTTAATAGTTATCCCTTGAAATTTCTAATCTTACATAAAGTTAATTATGTTAAATTTTGGTTAATTTCAAACTGACTATATACATTTTATGCTAACTTAATAAACATCTTAACAGTTTCTATTATTCTTACTTCTACTTTTTATTTAATTTGAATTAAAGAGAAAAAAAATCTTCCCCTAATATTGATTTACTTATTTTAAAAAACTAAATATATATATATTAGATAAATGCTATCAAATAACAAAATTAAAAAAATGTATATAAAAAACAAAACAAAATTAACAAATTTAAAGAAAATTGCTAAAATATTGTTTCGTAATTTTCTTTTTTTAAATTTCTATAAAAATCTTACCTTTTAAATTAATTTCTTAATCATATATCACTAATAAAATTATTTTCTTGCAGTAAAGCAACAATGTTATCAATCCAAACTGAATAAATCATCTGCACACAGTGTCACATGCTCAGATGATGCAAATTTTTATTTATTAACTGGAATTCCCTCTATTAAATCAAAGGGTATAGTTAAAGCTGCTAAGTACATGTTTTCCAGCATATTATTCTTTTATAAATTTACATATAATTTGTTCAAATATGCATTTGTAATCAATTTTAAAAGACGTTGCGGGTTTGACTTTAATTAAATGTCACACCCGCAACGCTCAATAATTATAATTAAAATATTAATTAATTTCTTTTGTGTCAGTAATTCAAAGTATCTTAATAAACTATTTTTGAATATAAAGTTTCATAACTTTAAATCAAAAATATTTTTCTGCAGAGATATAAATGTAACTTTTTGTTGCGGGTGTGAGACAATAATTAAGAGTAATTAAATATGCTTACCTTTTGTAATGAAGATTAGTGAACACTTCTCTGCAGACAAAAGCTCTCAATAATAGCTGTCAGATCATATATATCCAAGTTTGGAGATTTTCAGAATGTTTGTTCAGCTGTACGAGACCATGAAATGTAAAGACTTTTGCCGCAGTCTATTTTATAAAGTCATAGTGTCACTTTAATTATTAAAATAAGTATGTTAATGACAAAAATTTAATTCTTTTTTGATAAAATATGAAATAGTACACTCTTAACAGTTAATATGCAAAATTTCAATCATATTTAAAGAAATTTAAATTTTCATCCTCATGTCCGTTTTTTCGTGGATTGGGCGAATTATTACATAATTTTGTCGAGTTATTTCAAATTTTTTGCTAATCGGGTGCACAGATCAATTACAGGGGCAATCAAAAGTATTCAATTACATTATAGTCAATGGAGAAAAAGTTTCAAATGTATTTTATGCGTTTGAAATTTAAAATACATAATTATTACATAATTTTGTCGAGTTATTTCAAATTTTATGAAAATCGGATTCATAGATCAATTACAGGGACAATAAAAAGTATTCCGTTACATTACGGTCAATGGGGAAAAATGTTTCAAATGCATTTTAATGGTGTTACAGTCATTCGAACTTAATAAAATTAAAGCATTCAACTATAAAGTACATATTATAATATACATTTTACATAATTTGTGGTGGAAAGAACATTTGTTAATGATTTATAAGGCCACACAAAAGTATTCCATTACATAATGGTATAGGGAGACCATTGTTTGATGAGCGTTTTAATTGAAATTTACTATTTACAATTTTATGAGATTGATATATGAGACATGAGAGTAATATTTTTAAAACTTCGTTATCGTACGAACGCACCTCATTTGCTACGCTTCACGTGTAATTTCCAACTTTTTTTTGCGTAGGATAGCTGAGGACGATCCACAACCGGCTTAGTTTTTACTTTTTCGATTTTGGTTATATTCTTTTTATATTAGGATAGTTTTAGTTTCATAATCGGTTCAAACTGGATCTAAAAGTTAAAATATTAAAAAAAAAAAAAAAAAAAAAAAAAAAAAAGATACCAAAATCGAAAAAGTAAAAACTAGGCCGGATGGAAATCGTCCTCAGCTATCCTATGCAAAAAAAAAAAAGAAAAAAAGAAAAAACCGTCAAAATATTAAAATTTAAGCGAGCTATTTGAAAAGAACGTCCCCATAGACTTTATATTATCATCCGGGTCTTTGTCAGTTATTAGTGTGGACTTTTAATATTGTTAATTCAATCTGGATAAAGTAGTACTTGGTTTGTTTAAGTTTATGATCAGATAAGTGTTTTTCAGTCTTTAAATTTTCGAGGCGTCATGCCAATATACACTTATGTCCAAAATTAAGATCACGTACATAAAATCTATAACAACTGTTGAACTATTCACTTTGTTGCCATTAAAATTGGCGCAGAAGCATGTTATAATAGGTGAAAGAATGTAGTAACACAACAATATGGAAAAGATTTTAATTGTGAATTAAGACATATGATATATCAAAAGAGTTAAATCATGAGCCAGAGATGATGTTATGTTAAAATATGAACCCCTTAAGGGTGTATTCGAAAAAACGCCTTTTCACCTTCAACAGCTCGAAATTTTCCGATACAATTTCAGACACATTTTTAAAATTAGAAACGTGAAACTGGCTGAGGGGATTTTTAAAGAGACGTATAAGGTGCCGTGTGATGTCTTTTTACGCTCATTTGTCATTAGAATTTGATTTATAAACAATTACCTTCTCAGTATGAACCTTTTTTTCGATCCCAGATCTCTCGCTTCGGAAATATCGGTTCAAAATGCTGTTTTTGATTACTTTTTTTGAAATATTTTCTGCATTTATCAAAGAATTGACGGCACCTTGTGTACTTTCTAAATAAGACAATTTGGAAGTTTGATGCATTTGAGAGCAAAAAATGACTTTAAAAATAAATCGGAAAAAAGACAGTTTGAATCGAAATACACCCTTAAATGAAAACATCTCTTCAAGACATTCTGTGGCGATAAATATGAAGGCCGTATAAAACAAAAAAATGTTTACGTTTTCATTTTTGTATGTTTCGTACATTTTTGCTGCAACCCATTTTAAAATAACAAATATATCTAGTTAAAAAAGATTTATAAGAAACAAATTGCTATTTTATTTAGTTCTGTTCTCTATTTCTTTATTTTTAGCATTACTTATATAGTAGAACCTCGACTTATCGTTTTTCAAGGGATACGGCGAAAAAAAAAGATTAATGCAGATTATTAACTCCATAACATGAAAAAATACAATGTTTATGCATTGCTAATACACTCAATGTATACAGCATTCTAATAAATACTAATTTGTTGCTAACTAAACTGTAAAAACAATAAATCGTATTTATAGAAAATTGATATTTATTTTTTAAAAATCTATAATTTTGTTTGGTTTTTCAGTCATTTTTTTAATTAAAAAAATAAACATTGAAGATGTACAACATTTTTCTGATAATTTAATATGCATGTATAAAAGCTCATACAGTTTCAAATGCCGTAATTGCATCAAGCAGACTTGGAACTGGTGGCTCAGGTTACATGATCTTCTGCTTCTTCACCATTATTTTTACTTTTTTGCATTATCATCACATATTTCTTCTATGTTTAGGACACCACATGTCGCAACATCTTGATCAATGGAAACATAATCGCATCCTCTGCTACACTGTAAAAAAAAAAAAAACTCCCTTACTTTACACCAAAAAGGGTGGCAACTAATTTGCCACCCCAAATGGTGTAATGAAATTCCACTTGTAAATTGGCGTAATGAGTCCCCAACTATCAAATGGTATAAATAAACACCATTTTTAGTGACAACTTAGTTGCCACCATGTTTGGTGTAAAGTAAGTAATATGTTTAAAATGTACGTTATAATAAATTGTCTCAATTAAAGGTAAGTTTAGCAACCTCTTTGTGTGAATCTATTTATTTTAAATTATGGCTGTATTACATTTGGAATGTAATTTTTAAATTATTTTTTATTTTGCTACCATTTATTAAAGTACACTAAATGGTAAAAAAGGAAATTTCCTAATATTTACATGACTTTAAGAGCAAAATAAAAAATAATTTAGAGATTACATTTTAAATTTAATACAGCCATAATTTAAAATAAATAGTTTGACGCAAAGAGGCAGCGAAACTTCCTTTTAATGGAGGCCTTGAATGAAATAACTTTAATGAAACGAACTAAAATTTCCTATATTTGCATGCTTAAAAATATCTTTTTCATAGGTCAATAATGCGTTCAGTAAGTTAAAAAACATTATAATAACGAATTTTTTATGAAAATATTTTTTGTTAAAGTTCGGGCAAACGCTATAGTCATACGATATAAAATATTTTTGTAATGAAATGTATAATTACTCGTAACTACACTGTAAAAAATCTGCGCAATGTTCTTGATATTTATTGTGTAACATTCCTGGGTTTTCTCGGATTATTTCTACTCATACAAGAATACCGAGAAATCTTGTGTAATACCTTCCACAATCTCGTGTAACTTTTCGGAATAGTTGAGAAAGTGGGAATTACTGATAAACTGTGAAAGATTCCGAATATTTTCTGCGTAACATTCCTTATTTTTAGTAGGCATACTTTTTGAGCTTTTGTGTAACTTTTCGGATTTATTCTAAAATAGAAATTATTGGTAATCTGCGTAAAGTTACATATGTTTTGTGTGTAATATTCCTTATTTTGTGGTTAGTATATTAATTACAAAAAAATCGTTATTTTGCGTGCCTGTCATTTTATTATCCCAATTGTGAAAACACTATGGGATCTTGCGGTATAAAAAAATAACACGAAGGTGCGAATACCCTTCTAATTGTGCATCTCAAAACTCTTGTTAAAATTTTTGCCCTGTACAGCTCCTGAGCTATATTTTACATGTAAAAACTAATTTTTGTGTGTTTATCATTTTGCTCGCTTAGTTATGAATCGAATATGGAAACTAGAGTCACGGATTTTTACCGAAGCTTTAACAACGCATCTAATTGTGATTCTCGAATATTTTTTTCCCAGTTTAGACTCTGAAAACTCTTCTTGGTTTTTATTTTCATATGAACTGCTTTTTTGCGTGTGGGTCATTTTGTTGCCTCAGTTGAAGAAAAAGACTATGGTATCTAGAGCAACTAACTTTGGAATGAAAGTGCGTATGCCCATCTTATTGTGCATTTTGAAACCTATTTTTCCTAATTCTACCAATGATCGTTTTTCAAAATTATTTTATCAGTGATTATTTGACGAAATTCTCGATCTTAGTATCGCAACTTTTTTCTCCAAATACCTACTATTTCCGATCAGTAATATTCGCCTTATTTAATCAGCAGTCCAGTTTAGAGGATTTTTTTTACAATGTCTATCACTATTTCCGAATAGTAATCTTTCTGTCATTAAATAAAGCGATTATTACTATTCGGAAATAGTTTGATGCTCATATAAAAAACTTAATATCTAGGTATATGCATTCGCGTCGTAAGCGAGATCTTTTGTCCAAAGAATGAATTTTGTCCTTTATCTTATATTAAATGAAAAATTTTTACATTTGTTTAAAGAGCGATGTTCTGATGATGTTGGAACTGGAGTAAATTCAGGTACTAATCGGTATTACGTCTTAAGCGAGTTCGACTGTTCCCCAAAACAATAAATCTAGCATAAAATTATTATAAACAAAATCAACGCTTGAAGGGGAAATGGGAGAAGCTCTGGCCAACTATTTTATTTTTCAAAATATTGAGTCTTCAACATGAAATTAAAGTCATATCAGTAGAGAAATGTTTAAATTTTGTCCCCCTCCGCCCTCCCTTCTTTAGTATCTGCAAGCAACATATGTCAAAGAGGATGAAAAGGTACAATTTTAAGTTACTTACTAGAAAATATTACTAATTTTGTGGCAAGGTTATTGTGCCTAAGTGTGATTCATAACTATGGTAATGTTTTATTTACTTTAAATATTAATACAGGAATCACAAATGCTATATAATAAGGCATTCGATTTTTAACGAAAATGTAAGCATTTTTCTGCATTGATAACATTTTCTTCGAGATTTTCGATCAAATAGACATCGTTGATTTTATAGCGCCCCCATGTTTCTTAAATTTAGCGTATTTCCCAAAATTGCCTCTCAAATTTTTAACTTTGAAGATCAAATATTCTCACTAACGTAAAGAAACTAGGTCTGTTTCATTTAACTGATCAATAAACTGTTAATAAAGGCGCCCAGTTTGTGGAATAGAATTTAAACAACTACCAGGTAAGTTTGTGTGGTATTCTTTACACAGTGTATAAAAATAATTAACCCGGGAGAACGCGCGCTTACCCAGGATACGAATAGTTTAATTTCGTCACCAATAAAATCAAATTATAACAGTCACTTTAATTAGACGGAGATAATTCTTACAAATTTTGCGATAAAATAGGTCGAAGAATACTTAAAAAAATGAGTGATTGCAATTGCAAAAACCATACGCACTCCGGGTCTTTTAGGCCCAGCGTGCGTCCTCCCTGGTTAAAGCAAATTTCATGTTTAATTAAGTTGTCGTAAGTCGCATAATCCCCGATTTAGAAATGTTCTTTAACTTAGCACTTAAGTATGTATTTAAGCAAGTTAATTTATATGCATAATCAGACTTATATAAAATAAAAAATTCTATGCATATTATCATAAGCTAAAAACTTTCTGTAAATTAAATGAAAAGGATTAAGTGAAAACTAAACAAATTTATACAATATCAATTAAAATCTTAATTTAAGAAAAAAAAAGTTACATAAATTAGGAATTGCTGGATTTTTATCAGGTTTTTAAGGAAGTCAATATTTCAATTATCATGCTGAATTTTTTAACATTTGTCAGGCATTTTTTAATGTTATTTTCTTTTTAAAAATTCTGAATAATTGAAATACTTTATGTGTGTATGTCTTTATTACACATACATGTGCATAATTACTTACAGCAATCTTTCATTTGTATGTTGGTGCAAAATATAGATAAAAATTAACATTGGCCACTGGCAGTTACTCAGATTTTTAATTATTGACCATTAACAAAGTTACACACACTTCATACAAAATCATATGCAGTGTTCGTACAGTTCTAACTATCAACATTGTAGCTTATTAATATTTTTTAATTTTCATTCGGTAGGATTACACTCAACTGAAAACTGAAATTATATCTAACAGAAAAATATGAAAGTAAGAAGTTACCGTAGTCAAATTAACAATATTTAAAATGAGCTTGGAAATCCTCATTAACGTGGGTGTGCATTGTGGGGGAGAGGGGGAATTGACAAATCCCAAATTATATTCTATCTAAGTAAACAGGCATCTAAAACTCTTAGACAATAATATTAAAATTAAAATTTATTAAATAAATGCTACATTAGAAAAACTGCTCTGAATCCGCGTTAAAAGGCGGCGTAACATCGAGGATTTCTGAAACTTAATTTCTAAATTTGAATATATTATGTACTCAAACTTAAAATACGCATTATGACCATATTGAAAAACAAGAGCTCGGAAATCCGCGTTAGCAAGCCTTACAAAGCCCAACTAAAATCCACGCAAACGGAGCTCCTAAATCTCGCTTAAAAATAATTTTCAAAATTAAAATTTATCAAATTAACATAAAGCTGCATAAAGAATAGAAAAAGTACTCAAAACCACATTAACAGTGGATGGAGTAACACCGAGGATTTCTGTGATTTGATTTAAAATAATAGAAGTTTAATGTTATACAATTCAACAAACTTAAATACAAATTAACCAGCATATAAGAAACAAGAATTCTGTAAATACGCTTCCAAAAGTAATTTTTAAAAAGCATATCGAATTATTTATTACCAAAAGAATTGAAAAATAACCTGAAAAATAAACCGGTACTTAACATGCATAAGCTTACTTCCACATTTAAAGCGCAAAATATCGCTTTGAATTTAAATCTTATTACATCTATTGCTATGATTTGCTGAACATTTTCAGTGTCACTCAGTATATCTTGAATCTAACATTCTTTTTTAACATCTTTATTTTGACAGGGTTAGCAAACGCATTTTGATTATTTCACAACACTACTTTTATAAAACATCGGGACAAATTTTATGAGTGTTTCAAGTGAAGGGGGAGTATGGGGGAGGTTTAAATTTTGCTGCAATTATTATGATAGTTAAAAAATATAATTAAGTATCCGTGAGATTAATCCATCTTTCTGTTAAATATGTACCCAAAATTTGAAACTATTCGAATAATTTTATGGAAGGAAAATGCAATAAAAATGAAAGTGGAGGATTCTACCCCCCCCCCCCCCAAATATTTGACCTATAAACCCCTGCATTAACACGTTAAGTGCCATGTCATTCACCGGTGACTAACATTGAAATTTCCGTTTCAGCCGCGTCAGTTGCCCGTGACCGACAGTGTAAAATTATAATGTAAAACTAAATATTATATTGTTTTAAGGAATTGCTGAAAATTTATTGAAAATTTTATTTTTTTAAAGGATATAATTAAGAAAGCGGAAAGTTCAGTGTCACTCATCCGTGACCGACGTGGAATTCAACGTGCTAAAGGTGTAATTTATCCTTCTAATAAAAGGAGACCAAATTTTAAACTAATTGGTTCTCGACAAGGAAAATCTAGATAAAGCTGAATTAATTGGAGAGGAAGGGTTTCTTTTACACATGACCTATACTTGACCTAACATTGTTGATTTGATCAATCTCGCTTAATTTTCTAATAAATTGATACCCAAACTTCAAGGAAAATGGATAATTCTTTTAAAAAAAGTTTTTGTTTAAGCCTATTCAAGAGGGGGGGTGGTGCTTACCAGTCACTTTATATTTTATCTAGAACCCACCAAAATCCGAAATAATCAGCTTCGCCAAATAAGTGAAATTTTTTTAGTAAACTTAAGCGAGTTTGCGCAGGAACATGGGTCTTATATAATTCAGATTCATCCAAATTTCGGGTTTAGCAGTTTTTTAGCAGATTTTGTCAATTGACACACTTTAATTTGCACAGGAGTGAGATTCCTGAATTAAGTATATTAAAAGCGATATTGACTTGGAATTGCGTTCCAAAATTAATTTTGTCATAAATGAAATTAATTATATTGTATAATAAGTCGGAGAAAGACATTTTAAAAAATTTCAGGATTAGACATTAAAGTTACACATTTCTGGATTTTTTTTTTTAATTTCAAAATAAACTACGACCCCTGTTTTAAATATTTCATACTGTATAATAGCATGTTTAATTAGCTCAGATAAAAAAAGATCTCTTGGCAATTAACTATACCCCCCCCCCCCATTAGCATTAAACAACCTTTGAACCAAAAAGAATTATCTACTTTCTTTCCTAGTGTTTGGGATAATCGCCAATTTTGACTCCGAAAATTATAAACGAATTTTTCTCCTTTCATCCCTGGTATCGAAATATCTTACAACCATCTTGTTTTGCGAGTAGTACAGAGGGGTTTGGTGACGCAAAATGCGTCACACAATTTAGTTTTTTTTTTTTTGGGGGGGGGGTAATTCGAGAAAAAGTACATTTTTGGGAGGGGGGGGATTTTTAAATTCTTAATATTTCCCTTTTTTACTGTTTCACTTAATTTTTTTCACCATTGAATTTCCAGAAATGTTCCTGTGTTTTCTTTCTTTAAATTCTAGATAAGAGCAATAAGAACTCATTGTACTATACTCAACTCGCTATCTTTTGTAAATCTTGATTATTTTAATATCACTTTTAATTTTTTTCAAAATTGAATTTTCAGAAATGTTCCTCTGTTTTCTTTCTCTAAATTCTAGATAAGGGCAATAATAACTCGGTATCTTTTCAAAGTGCAGTGCAGTAGATTATAAGTAGAATATATTTTACAACTGATATGCTGTTTAGGAGGGGGGGGTCAATGCTAAAGAATGAAATTTTTTTAGGGGGGGGGATTTGCGTCATTGGGTTTGGGGGGGATGGTCACCACTGGTACCCATCAAGTTTGGAGACTCAGGACGGTAAAGTTAATCTTCACGTTTTTTAGTGTTACTCTGCGGTGAAAACTGCTAATTTTATGCTATAGTGCACGGAGCTAACCAAAAAATATATGTGAATGCAGAAGCGTAAATGAACTTATATTGTATATGAATATCGAGGACAGTGGCAAAACTGAGTTCCGCAAAACCCTGCGACGTAGGGGGGGGGGAGGGGTTGGAAGTAATTGTGAAAAATATACATCTTAAAAGATCATAAACGATTGATCATTTTAGGATTTTAAGAACGAGTCATTTGTATTGAATAACGAATGTATATTTTGCGTACTCCAAACCTGATCTGCGCGTAAAAAATCATATCCACAAGACGGATCACGAAATGGGGATCCCGTTTTGTTATGAGAAATAGATATAGATTCTAGGAGGCCTTGTGGAAAATTTTGCAGAATACTAAAAACTATAGTTGCACTACTGATTGGAGATTTCACAAAATCAATATATAATTGAGAATAAAATGATTCAACGAAGTATAAACCTATTTTTATCTAATAAATTCAAAATTTTCACTTAAAATCCAAAATATTGCAATACATTTTTCAAAATTGAACAAAACCCTGTATATTTCATGGACATTCATTTTTGACCATGCGCAATATGATAACAGTGTACTTGCAAAACCCCCTTGTTTAAAAGATATATATTGAATATTTTGAAACTTTTTTTTAAAACATACTGGGAATATACAAAAGCTGTTGTAGTACTTTTTGTAATGTTATTAAAGCCTTTTGTAGGAAACATATTCAAGTATTCTATATTATCAAGCTAATGCATAATACACAGTGTTTTTGAAAATAAGAATAACTTCTCCAATAAACATTTTGTTTTTTCCATAAACTGAATAAACAATATTGTATTCAATAGTTTAGAGAATAAAATGATTCAACGAAGTATAAACCTATTTTTATCTAATAAATTCAAAATTTTCACTTAAAATCCAAAATATTGCAATACATTTTTCAAAATTGAACAAAACCCTGTATATTTCATGGACATTCATTTTTGACCATGCGCAATATGATAACAGTGCACTTGCAAAACTCCCTTGTTTAAAAGATATATATTGAATATTTTGAAACTTTTTTTTAAAACATAATGTGAATATACAAAAGTTGTTGTAGTACTTTTTGTAATGTTATTAAAGTCTTTTGTAGGACACATATTCAAGTATTCTATATTATCAAGCTAATGCATAATACACAGTGTTTTTGCAAATAAGAATAACTTCTCCAATAAACATTTTGATTTTTCCATAAACTGAATAAACAATATTGTATTCAATACTTTATGCATAAAAAATAAAAATTAAAATATGCTTCTTGTTTCTTTGTAGCCACCTTGGATAAAAATAAAATCTGAATGTAGTGATAGTTCATTAAAGGAAACAAATGGAGACTTTGAACAGCAGAATTAAATTCAAGTATTGAAAGCAACTCTTTGAATATTAGCAGTCACTTGTATATTAATGCACCCATGGCGCGAGGATTTTCAGATTACTTCACATCATTTTTCTTCTACTCTAACTAAATCTTTAAATGAAGATTGCTTGCAGTGGACAGAAAAAAGTGAGTTACTGAACCATTTAGCTTTAAGAATTTGCAAATACACAGACAATTCCTCTACAGCTGAACGAAAGCAAGTAGAAGATAAAATTTTAATTGAAAGTGTGGAATTTTTACAGAGTGTAGTTTCGACAATCTCTTTATAGTTTTGTTATAACATAAAATATTCTCTCAAAGGCACTGGGACTTACACTTTCATTGAACTAAAATTGTTGAAGTTGAAACATGGTAATGTAGTTCCCAGAAAAGTAGTTACTTTATGTGAAAAATTAAGCAAATTGTGATAAAATTCTAGATTGTAATTTTAAACCATAATATCAATAAAGTTTTGTGCATATTATGAAAGTCCTGTGAATTTTTATTTTTGATTGTTATTTTTTAATTGTATAATATTCTCGATATCTTAAGTCGAAGGGATTCTAAAAAAGAAATATGTGATAGCTAATTGTTCAGATAAGTCATCTACAGGAATTTGTAATATCAAAGAGAGAAATGTATTTTATTTGAAGTATCAGGAGTACACTGTATTAAGATTTTCAATTTTTTTTAAAGGTTATCTTCTTTCGGCAGCTAAATATTCTTTCTTTCCCTTGACATCTGAAATTGAATTTTGTGCTTTAACGAAATGAATGAATCTCTTTAAATACGCTAATGCTTAAATTACAATTAAAAAGTTATTTTTGACTATAACTTTAAAATCTCTTTCAAAAATTTCTGCATATTTTAACTTGCCTTGAAAATTTGTATAATTAAACCTTAATGCTTTAGATAATCTTTTAAAAGAATTTTGTACTGTATAGCACATGCATAAAAAACCTTTTTTCATTGATTGCTGTGATATTATATTAATTATTTAAGGAATAGAATTATCAAAGGTAATTGATCCAATTTAAGTGAAGATAGTGGGGGAAGTGGGGGAAGCTTCAAATAACCACATACTTCCCCAAAAAGAGCAGATATTCAGATACTGTAAAACATTTTAAGAATGCTTTGATAGATTAAATATACCATTTTATGTCAAATGACTAATCTGTTGTATTACCCAAATGGCAAGTTATTAATCTATTTAAATTATTAAATAATATGGCAAAATTATCTAAAGGTTATTTTAAAAATACACAGTTGCTTTGTACGAGATTTTGTCAAAAATGTATACTTTGTGTTACATTATCTCTTAATTTACACCTTCAAATTGGTATATTGAGCTTGATATAAAAGTGGAAAAATTTAAACATGTCTTTTAACAGATCATAGCACAATATCACTCATTTAGATATTTCTTTTGTTTCTGAAGTGTATATTTATCATAATTTATCCTTGCATATTCTAATCAATTTATTTTTGTAAAAGTAATCTTAATATATCCATGATTTAAAAATAGATTTTACTCATATATATCCTGTGTTTTTTCAGATTTGTGTTGTCAACAGAAAAACTAAAACAACTAATTAGAAATATTTTCATTACAGTGTTTAACTTTCAGCTGTGCAATCATCGTTCATATTCTCAATAAAGATTACTAACTCATTAATCTGTATCATGTTCAAGAACCAAATTTAACTATAACTCTAAGGCATCTTAAAACTCTTTGAATAGCATGTTGAAAATTAGAATTAAGTTATTAAAAAAAGGCCTTAACATACTAGATTATAGATTTCTGAACTTTTCAGATTTGCATAATCTCCCAGACAAATTTTTGGTAAAGTTCCTGTGAAAATCTGTGGCAGAATTGCTGCCACTGGATATCCCAGGAATATTTACCGTATTCCGTGAAATGTTTCAGATCTTTTCACAATGAAAAAACTGAACAGAGATTTTATGCGTAAAGTTCCAGGCTATAGGTTTCAGAGTTTTTCAAAATGAGGGAACATAGATGAATTTTCATGAGTAATGTTCCAGGTGATAAGTTTCGGAATAGCGGAACCTAACTGAGATCTTATGAGTAGCATACCATATTAAAGATTTCGGAACTTTTCAGAAAGGTGGAACCTAACTGAGATTTTATGAGTGGTATTCCAGATTATAGGTTTCAGAGCTTTTCAGAATGGAGGAATTTAACTGAGATTTCAAGAGTAATGTTTCAGATTGTAGGTTTCAGAATGGTGGGACCTAACAGAAAATTAATGTGCAACGTTACACATTAAAGGTTTCTAGACTTTTCAGAATGGTGAAACCGGACTGATATTTCATGAGTAACATCCCAGATTATAGATTTCCGGATTTTCCTGGCATGTGTAAGTTTCCTGGCATTTTTTGAATTAAATTCCTGGAAAAACCTGTGGCAGAATAGCTGCCACAGGTTTTCTTAGGAACCTTACGCAAAATTTTTTACAGTGTATCACTATAAGTTTAATTCGGAGTTTCTAGTTTTATTAAGAAAATAACAAAAATAAGCTACATTTGATATTAAATTACCTCACAATTATACAATTTAATGCATAATATAAAAAAAGCTTAACTATGCCAGCTATCAAATAAACAAAGCTGTATAATAAAAAAGTTGATTACAACTGTTATACTAAAGGCATACTTCCCGTTAAATTCGAACATGTCGCCATTGTTCTTAAAATGGCAGTGCACTAACACATTATTAAAAAGCATTATCTAATTTTAAAAAAAGCCACATGCAAACATTATTTAGTCTTAAATCTTGCATCTACAAAGAATAATATTAATATTGCTTACCGTTTGTTTACTTTTCCACCTGCTATCCGTAAGTTAGAAAGAAGGATTAAATGCGAAGTAAAATGGCGGCGTGTCGTCTGCAAACTTATGAAATCAAAACAGAAAGATGATATACAGTGTCTCACAAAAGTGATGGGACACTTGTGCTTTATAAAAAGAAACTGCAATAAAATAAATAAACAAACATGTGCAAAATTTTTTTGGGTGTGTTTCATATTTAAAGTTAGTAACAATTATTACATAACATACATTTTGTCAAAATATTAAAATACTAATTTAGTAAAAATACAATTGTTCAGAACGGAGCAAAAAATGGCTCACATAAGTGATGGGACACTTACTTTTCCATCAAATATTTATCCAAAAATTTTACTTTTTAAAAGGTTTTAATATTTTGTTGGATTTCCTTTTACTTTTAAAACATGATTTAATCTTTTTGGGATGAATTCGACTAATTTTTTTGTGAATTCTGAAGTGATTTTACCCCATTCTTCTTGAAGAACCGATTTTAGTTGTTGTTTGAAAAAAATGGTGTGTTTGCGAATTCTTATTTCCACGTCTTGCCAAATATTCTCTATGGGATTTAAGTCTGGAGATTGTGGTGGTGTTTTTATTATTTCAGGACAGTTATATAGCAGCCAGAGTCTAACGTTCAGAGCAGTGTACTTGGGGTTATTGTCCTGGTAGAATTTAAAATCGTTATGAAGGTTCAATTTTCGTGCTGAAGATTTCAAATTTTGCTTTAAAACATCAATATACTTGTATTGATCCATTATACTGTCAATAAAAACAAGATTACCAACTCCAGCGGACGACATACACCCCCATACCATAACTCCCCCTCCACCATGTTTTACTGTTGGTACCAAGTTCTGTTTGCGAAATTCTTCCCTGGGTTTTCTCCACACCAAGATTCTACCGTCAGAAACAAATATATTAAATTTACTCTCATCAGCAAATATAACTTTATTCCAGTAATCAGAATTCTTATTTATGTTGGATTTTGCGAAAGCTAGTCTGAGTTTTCTATTCTTTTCACTTACGAAGAATTTTTTCCTGGCTACTCTACCGTGATATCCAGCAGATCGAATTACCCTTCTAATAGTCTCAGGATTAACAGTTATTCCATATAATGCTTGTAAATCAGCAGCAACTTTTGAAGCACTATTTCTTGGATTTTTTTAATATTTCGAACGATAATTCGCTTTATTGCATTTGATAGCTTTGATGGTCGGCCAGGTCTTCTTTTATCCTGAATCATATGATTATTTTTATATCGTTTAATGATATTGAAAACTGTTGAACGACTCAAGTTAACTGTTTCAGCAGTTTTTCTAATAGATTTTCCACGTTCAATATGCAAATTAATAACTAATTTTCGAATTTCAGGCGAAGTTTCTTTTCGTTTAGCATTCATGGCTACACAGAGCTAAAAAACACAAAAATTCCAAAACAAACTGGAGAGAAATACTGCAGACGATTTTATAAATTATTGCCAATTGCTTTTAAATAAAAATAAAACCCCAAAAGATATTTTTATTGCTCATTTCAGACGATTTTTGTTGCATATATAATGGTGTCCCATCACTTATATGAGCTATTTTTTGCTCCGTTCTAAACATTTGTATTTTTATTAAATTAATATTTTAATATTTTGACAAAATGTATGTTATGTAATAATCTTTACTAAATTTAAGTATGAAACACACCCACAAAAAATGTGTACATGTTTTTTTAATTTATTTGATTAGTTTCCTTTTGTAAAGCACAAGTGTCCCATCACTTATGTGAGACACTGTATGACTCTGAATTTGGTATTACCGTTCAATAATTGCGACTAAAGAATAAAATACCACCATTCCAAGATTATTCTTACATTTTTTTACGGAGCTACTACCGAAAATAGTGTAGATTTAAAGTTTATTCAGCAATTCATAATCCCGATTTAAATGTAATATTGCTCCTTTGTTTTTACAGTGTATATACAACCATCTACATTATCGTCGCCATCATAAACACAAATGAACTATTCTTGGGATAAAAAAAAATAATTTCAGTTTGTCATAAGGATTTGCATGATTTTCAATTTCATTTCGGTAAGAAGAAAAATTTTACAACGATGAATGCGGAAAATAAACTTTTTGAAGCGATGATTGCGGGTTTCGTTAACATTATTAAAGTAAAATTTGTGCAGGGACCATACAAATAAAACGATCAAAGCAGGAACGATAGATTGGTGTTTCACTGTATTATACGTGAAATTTTTTTAACCCTTTCCGGCGCACTACTCTTTAAAGTTGGAATTTAAAGAAAAAAAATTAGGCAATCTATTTAGGCCTAGAGGAGTACACAGGTATTGTTTTGTAAAGATTGCACTAACCATTTTAATTATACAGCTGTTGCCGAAGTGGTAACTTCCCATAAGTAAAGTATTGATAAGCGCAGTGAAAAGAGCATTGCTGTGAAGCACGTATTACAGTAAAACATTTTAGCTATTATTTAAAAACAGTAGAGTTTGATCTCTGTCGTGCTGCCATCTAGAACTCATAAGAAAGATTTAAAGTAGCCATTAGAGTAGTTTTTGAAATATTCACGGAGTTTTTGTGTCTTTAAACAGGGGGAACTTTTGTTGCCGACCCGGCAACACTGCGCGTTAAGGGGTTTTAAAGCGTGTATCCTATAAGTGACACGGGGATAGAAGAGGTTATACTATTAGAAATAATGAACTTATTGAACAAATGTTAAAAAAAAATTGTATGTTAAACATGACAAATGATATGCGTTTGTACTATAACTAATATTATAAATATTCGGATCTTGGTTGCTCTGGGCTGTTGCATTTTTATGCAAAAATGCATGAAAAGGAAATTATTACGATCCTATATAAATTTAATTTAATAATACAGAACTAATGGGACTCCATTTTAATTAGGACATCATCGACATTGTAACCTAGAATCGCTACTTATCATGGGATATCATTGAATTAATGACATATGATTGAATTTAATAGACTGAAGAAAATTTTTATTAATATTATTTTAAGTTTTGATTTCTTTTTCGCAAAATTTGAAATGACTGCAATGACTATATACATTAAATTTTAAATCATTCGGTTGGTTAATTTAGTGCTGTTACATGCACCGAGACAGACTGACAGAATGATGTGATAACGACTATAGTTTCTAAGTATTTATGTAATTACGAATGTACCTAAAAAAGGAAAATGATTAAATTTAATTGCTAATTTCAAAATAATATTATATTTGTAAGTAATATTAAAATACTTACTCACATCCTTCAGAGCAGCTGGATTCACATTTTGTCAGCAATTCTTCAGAAATATAATCACCTAAGAAGGAATTGCATTTTTAAATACAAGTTAATGGTATTACTTGGTTATCCCGTCAACCAATTTCGCCAAAATATACAAATCGCCAAACTCATTATCAAACTATACATATTGAAAAAGAAAATTAAATAACGAAAGAAACAAATAATTAATCGAATAATTAATAAAAATACAAATAAAAAGACGAAATAAAAATCACTGAATGGCATTTTAAAAACGTCTATCATATTTAATGTCATTGAATGTGATATTCACGATCATCCATTATTGGCATTTAATCTTATAGTTTGGCGATAGATTTTTGGTCGACGGGATAACCAAGTAGTATCAAGTTATTTTAAATTTCAGCGATTTATAAATTTGTTAGTATAACTTTCAAAATTCATATAATTCAATTACAGGGGTGTGTTTACCGGGTGCCCCAAAAATGACTGATGGATTTTAAAATTCAATAACTTGCAAACGGTGACAGCTATTTAAAAAATTTTTGCAGGAGGGTTATGTATAATGTCAGGAGTTTTTTTTATCGTAATTTTTTATTTTAGTTCGAATTTCAAACAATAGGTGGCGCTGACGGCGATTGAAGGCCAGATGATCAGAGCTGAATGAAGCGTCGACCTGGACTTCAATCGCCGTCAGCACCACCTATTGTTTGAAATTCGAACTAAAATAAAAATTACAGTTAAAAAAAACTCTTGACATTATACATAACCCTTCTGCAAAAATTTTTTTTAAATAGCTGTTACCGTTTGCAAGTTATTGAATTTTAAAATCCATCAGTCATTTTTGGGACACCCCGTATATGCTGTATGTCGATTCAATTTTACAGGAGAAATAGATTTACAGTAAAACCTCCCTCAAGAGACCACGTTCCGTTCCAATAAAAATGGGTGACTTCGAAAGGTGGTCTCTTAACGGAGGTCTTGTTTAAATCCAGATTTTAATTGTTTAAAAAAGGTAACAATTAAAGTAACTAAAATTTATTTTTCACATTTGGGGTAAATATAAAATTTTAAATATCAAAACAAAAGTTAATTGCATAAGTTAATTACAACAGAGTTTAAAACATGAATACATCGACGTTTGATTTGATTTTACGGTTTTATCTTTTATAATTTTTATTTTCAAGTCCTTTCGAACTGCAATAAGTAAACGTTTTTGGAGGGCTGGGGGGTGGGGGCGGTAACAAACAATGATGATTTCATTACTGTAACTATTTCTTTGAGAGCTTCCTAACAGAATAGAGCAGGGAACTTTATTGATCGTCATTCGAAATAGGTCATCAGAGTTATATTTATTGCCTAAAAAGTTACAAAAGGGTTTAAAATACTTAAAAGTTCCAAAATATACATACTTTTTTTAAAAATCTAAACTTAATTTCGAAATTTGATGAATAAGGTTTCTCTCCAGAATTATTTTTCTAATAAAATATTCTTCCTTCGACGGGAATAAAAAAAAAAAAAAAAAAAAAAACGGAATTTGTTTCATTTATTTCTTTAAAGAAATTAATCGCTCATGGAGGGAGTTAAACTGGGATGGTGTCTAAATGGAGTATAATTAGCATTGAGCTTATGGGAATAAATTTCATTCCATGAAAAAAAAAAAAAAAATGCTCGAAAAAAACCTCTGAGTTAGTAGTTGAGATAGAATCACTGTAAAAATCGTAAATAACCTGGATAGAAGCGTCATTATTTGAGCGATTTACTCCAAAAACTAACGAATACTAATTTATATCAGAGACTAACTGAATCAGAAGTTTTATGAAAATTCGTGCCTTAGTTTCTGAGATAAAGCTATTGCGATGATTGTGAATAATGCTGCATAGCAGCACCACTTTTTGGGCGATTTGCACTAAAAGGTAATCCACTCCAATAAAATCCGCTACCCAAAAACTAAACGAAACTGAAGTTTTATGAAGATCCGCCCATTAGTTCTTGAGATATAGCTATTACTGAAATCATGAAAAATGCAGCATAGCAGCGCCATCTGTGGGGGTGATGTACACCAAAAATTAATCATTTCTAGTTTATATTAAGATCTAACTGTATCTAAAGTTTTGTGAAATTCCGTGCATTAATTCTTGAGATAGAGCGCCCGCAAAATTTTTGTTACACACAGAGTGACAAACAGACTCACAGACGTTTTGGGGTTCTCTGACCCTTAAAACGTGTAAATACGTCGAAAACCGGAATTAGAAAAATTTTCACGAAACCAATACTTTCTTATTTTAAAGATAGAAGAAAGTAATAATGGGTTCTAAGTTTAACAAACAATTTATTTTTTCAACTAATTTTCATTAGACTTACGTTCATTATGCGGACAAAGAGTGAAATTATTCGGATAGAAAATAGCCTTATTTAGACATCCACGTTGATCCAGCTTTACATCTATCAAGCAGAATTGCATGCAGTCCTGCAAAAATTTAAAAATTTACAATTAGGAAACTACATTTTATATGTAATAAAATTGAAAATAAACTGTGTAGCATAAATTTATAGCTATAATTACTTTTTTCTAACATAAACAAGTCAGACTAATTTGATATTTACTTTTATTTATTATAAAACTAACATTATGCCCATTCTCCACATCAAAAAAAAAATATATATATATAATTCAAATAACATAAAAGTAACAAGTTGGAAATTGCATGTGAACGTAGAAAATGAGGTGCGTACGTACGATAACGAAGTTTTAAAAATATTCAGATCTTGCTGATATAGTAGAGCGTACTTCGGATACAGTATAGTAGTCCAAATCTTTGTGTTTCTGTAAATATGCTGGAAGTAATTTTTATTACACCTCAGCAACGTATATCTTATTCATAAAATGTGAAATAGTTGAATATAATTAAATCACGCCCCAAACAATGTTTCCCCGTATAGCATTATCTAGTGGAATACTTTTGTGTGGCCCTGTAATTTAATAACGAAAATTCTTTGCATCACAGATTGTACAGAATGCATATTTTAGTATATATTTCATAGATTCATGCCACTTATATTATGTTCGAATGAGTGTAACATCATTAAAATGCATTTGAAACTTTTTTTTTTTTTCCCATTGACCGTAATGTAACAGAATCCTTTTGATTGTACCTGTAATTGATCTATCCGTCCGATTTTCATAAAATTTGAAATGACTCGACAAAATTATGTTATAATTATGTATTTTAAATTTCAAACGATTCGGTTGGGTAGTTTCTGCGTTGTTATATGCGGACAGACAGACGGACAGACGGACGGACAGACAGACGGACAGACAGACGGATGGACTGAGCGACAACAATAGGTGCTACGTATTTACATAATTACGAACGCACCTAAAAATTGAACGTAAAAAATTTTTCAGATCGAAACAAGAACCGAAACCAAAGTTTGGAAATCTTCCAATTTTTGCATGAAAACGAAAATGACCAAAAAAGTTTTGTAAGTGATTAATAAATTTATAAATGCACATAATCTATACATGTAAGAAACCAGGCTCTTTTTTAGTCATCAGTCCTGAGCTTTCTACTGGTCAGATTTAAATATATATATATATATATATATTATTATTTTTTTTAATGAAAGTGGTTCATTTGTACATGTACCCGATCTAGCTATTTTTGAAATTATTTCCATGTTTATATTTCATTTTTAAAAGTCTTTCACGATATTTCTTCATATTGGTGACAACTGGGTTACTTTCCTTGTTGAACAGACAAGGGAGACATGAACGGAAACAATGAGAGTTACCATATCATTACAGATACCCTTTTCGTATTACAATTAAAAATAACATTTAAAATTTTTTTAGAATCGAAAATGGCGTCGCTCAATAAAATAACACATTTTTACATTTCAGTATTTGTTTATTCCGCTAACGCCGAGATTTAGACGCTCGTTCATCTCAGATGTTTTTAGTGAGTAAAAATCATGTCATAGCGAAAATAAAATTTAAATTTTTTTGATCTGATAAAATTAAATATTTTACTGCGAATACGTCTAAAAGTAAATTTCTGTATTTCGCCTTTTCCTTACAGTCTTGTTGCCATCTTTAGTTTCTTCTGATGAAGGAGGTGTTTTTGGAACATCCCCAATTTATAACTTATCGTCAACGGCAACAATATCCTCAAATGTTAGTTTTTCCGGCAAAACAACATGTTGACCCTTGCTTTAGATTGACTATTGAAATCTCCATTTTCAGGATTCTCGGAAAGATCGCTAAATCAAAATTCGAGTGTTTTACAAGTAGTTAAAACGAGCGAGAAAAATCATTCTGAATATTGTAAAACGGTCGGGACGTGATCCAATGGTCACTGAATCGCGAGAGATCGCTAAATCGGTGGTCGTAAGTTCGCTAAATCAAAATTCGAGCAATTTACAAATAGTTAAAACAGGCGAGAAAGAACATTCTGAATATTAGAAAACGGTCGGGACCTGATCCAATGGTCACTGAATCGCGAGAGATCGCTAAATCGGTGGTCGTAAGTTCGCTAAATCAAAATTCGAGCAATTTACAAATAGTTAAAACAGGCAAGAAAGAACATTCTGAATATTGGAAAACGGTCGGGACCTGATCCAATGGTCACTGAATCGCGAGAGATCGCTAAATCGGTGATCGTAAGTTCGCTAAATCAAAATTCGAGCAATTTACAAATAGTTAAAACAGGCAAGAAAGAACATTTTGAATAATAGAAAACGGTCTGGACCTGCTCCAATGGTCACTGAATCGCGAGAGATCGCTAAATCGGTGGTCGTAAGTTCGCTGAATCAAAATTCGAGCAATTTACAAATAGTTAAAACAGGCGAGAAAAAACATTCTGAATATTAGAAAACGGTCGGGACCTGATCGAATGGTCACTGAATCGCAAGAGATCACTAAATCGGTGGTCGTAAGTTCGCTAAATCAAAATTCGAGCAATTTACAAATAGTTAAAACAGGCGAGAAAAAACATTCTGAATATTAGAAAACGGTCGGGACCTGATCGAATGGTCACTGAATCGCGAGAGATCGCTAAATCGGTGGTCGTAAGTTCGCTGAATCAAAATTCGAGCAATTTACAAATAGTTAAAACAGGCGAGAAAAAACATTCTGAATATTAGAAAACGGTCGGGACCTGATCGAATGGTCACTGAATCGCGAGAGATCGCTAAATCGGTGGTCGTAAGTTCGCTGAATCAAAATTCGAGCAATTTACAAATAGTTAAAACAGGCGAGAAAAAACATTCTGAATATTAGAAAACGGTCGGGACCTGATCGAATGGTCACTGAATCGCGAGAGATCGCTAAATCGGTGGTCGTAAGTTCGCTGAATCAAAATTCGAGCAATTTACAAATAGTTAAAACAGGCGAGAAAAAACATTCTGAATATTAGAAAACGGTCGGGACCTGATCCAATGGTCACTGAATCGCGAGAGATCGCTAAATCGGTGGTCGTAAGTTCGCTAAATCAAAATTCGAGCAATTTACAAATAGTTAAAACAGGCGAGAAAAAACATTCTGAATATTAGAAAACGGTCGGGACCTGATCGAATGGTCACTGAATCGCGAGAGATCGCTAAATCGGTGGTCGTAAGTTCGCTAAATCAAAATTCGAGCAATTTACAAATAGTTAAAACAGGCAAGAAAGAACATTCTGAATATTAATAAACGGTCGGGACCTGATCCAATGGTCACTGAATCGCGAGAGATCGCTAAATCGGTGGTCGTAAGTTCGCTAAATCAAAATTCGAGCAATTTACAAATAGTTAAAACAGGCGAGAAAGAACATTCTGAATATTAGAAAACGGTCGGGACCTGATCCAATGGTCACTGAATCGCGAGAGATCGCTAAATCGGTGGTCGTAAGTTCGCTAAATCAAAATTCGAGCAATTCACAAATAGTTAAAACAGGCAAGAAAGAACATTCTGAATATTGGAAAACGGTCGGGACCTGATCCAATGGTCACTGAATCGCGAGAGATCGCTAAATCGGTGATCGTAAGTTCGCTAAATCAAAATTCGAGCAATTTACAAATAGTTAAAACAGGCGAGAAAAAACATTCTGAATATTACAAAAAGGTC
This sequence comes from Maratus speculifer, assembly GCA_964019185.1. Lineage (NCBI taxonomy): Eukaryota > Metazoa > Arthropoda > Arachnida > Araneae > Salticidae > Maratus > Maratus speculifer. Next base: position 339,039,046 of record OZ025296.1, on the reverse strand, counting down.
GGGACCTGATCGAATGGTCACTGAATCGCAAGAGATCGCTAAATCGGTGGTCGTAAGTTCGCTAAATCAAAATTCGAGCAATTTACAAATAGTTAAAACAGGCGAGAAAAAACATTCTGAATATTAGAAAACGGTCGGGACCTGATCGAATGGTCACTGAATCGCGAGAGATCGCTAAATCGGTGGTCGTAAGTTCGCTAAATCAAAATTCGAGCAATTTACAAATAGTTAAAACAGGCGAGAAAAAACATTCTGAATATTAGAAAACGGTCGGGACCTGATCGAATGGTCACTGAATCGCGAGAGATCGCTAAATCGGTGGTCGTAAGTTCGCTGAATCAAAATTCGAGCAATTTACAAATAGTTAAAACAGGCGAGAAAAAACATTCTGAATATTAGAAAACGGTCGGGACCTGATCGAATGGTCACTGAATCGCGAGAGATCGCTAAATCGGTGGTCGTAAGTTCGCTGAATCAAAATTCGCGCAATTTACAAATAGTTAAAACAGGCGAGAAAAAACATTCTGAATATTAGAAAACGGTCGGGACCTGATCCAATGGTCACTGAATCGCGAGAGATCGCTAAATCGGTGGTCGTAAGTTCGCTAAATCAAAATTCGAGCAATTTACAAATAGTTAAAACAGGCGAGAAAAAACATTCTGAATATTAGAAAACGGTCGGGACCTGATCGAATGGTCACTGAATCGCGAGAGATCGCTAAATCGGTGGTCGTAAGTTCGCTGAATCAAAATTCGAGCAATTTACAAATAGTTAAAACAGGCGAGAAAAAACATTCTGAATATTAGAAAACGGTCGGGACCTGATCGAATGGTCACTGAATCGCGAGAGATCGCTAAATCGGTGGTCGTAAGTTCACGAGTCTACTGTATCATTATACATTATGTTCTTTGAATAGGGGAAATAATTTTATGTGTGACACAATTACAACTTTAAATACAATTCAGTTTTACGTAAGCTCTTTCCTATCAATTCAACAAACAACGGTCTTGCACACAAGAATATAAAAGAATATAAAAAGTACAAAAAATATTTGAAAATACATAATACAAAAATCATTAAAATAGTTAAATTCATCATACACTTTTTGAAAGGGGTCCTCTTCCGCCGTTCTTCTTCCATAAGGCTGTGTAATCTACACAGTTAGTTTCATACGGAGGAGGCAGATTCTGTTTATGTTGCTTAAATAAATAAAATACAATATGAAATTCTGAAAAGGATACAAAAAATAAATTTAGCATTTATGATCAGAAGAAATTGTAAGAAAAAGTATTGTAAAATCGGATATCTTATTACGAGTTGCTTTTCGAAGTCAAAAATAGAATTTAACCTAATTATACTCGGGCATTCAATCATGTACCATACTATAATTTTAAAATAGACTACTAATTCATCACATTTTATTAATAGATTATTTTAAAGGGACAAAGGAGCTTATTTTTTTCAATCGCACTTTAAATCAGGGCTGCAGAGTCGACGAGAAAAATGGACAACTCGAACTCCGATTCCGAAAAATTAACGACTTTGATTCCAACTCCGGACTGGGTAATACACTCGTATCGCTGATGGTTAAAATTATGAGGAAACGCAATAAAAATAAGGCGAAAATTTCACTATTTTGCCATTAATTCAATTCTTACAGCGCTGGATGAAAAAAGCCCTCCCCCCCTCCCCCCCGAAAAAATCTTTTTCCAGATATTTTAATTTTGCCTGCCACGAATTCGAAAAATTCACCTATTTAAGTCTAAAGAAGAAAATAAAATAGAAAATTTACTATTTCGGATCCGTGGGCTTAAAAGGGGGAAATCTCTACAATTTTTATGTTAATTTGTGAGAGGAGGAACAATTTACAACTACAGGAGAACAATTTTGACGGAGAGGGAAAAAAAATGCATAAAGACGAAAATTTTACTGTTTTGAAAATAATTTGGGATCTACTAGAGTTTTTAATTAAAAACGATTTTCATCAACTGTGTATGCCGGACAATATATTGAAAATCTTTCACTTAATTAGCCCGATACAATTCAAAAATAATAATTCCTTTTATAGATTTAATATTACATATATAGTCGACTCTTGTTAATTCGAAATCGGATAATTCGAATCTTCGCTTAATTCGAACTAAACATGAAGTCCCGAAATTTTGAATGGCAGAATAACATTAAACATTTTCATTAATTCGAATTCATTTTATCTTAACTTCGTTTAATTCGAACTAACAAGAATTCTGATTTTTCATTCTTCCTTTCTTTCTCACGGGTTTCAGATCATTTGAATAACTTTCTTTCTTTGATTTTTGTGAAAATTGTTCCGAACGAGTACACATGTAACCCCATGCATTTGATATCCACTTTCTTAGTGCCTTGCCTGTCCATCAGTGACGCTTTAAATTTTTCTTCCATTCACTGTAAAAAATTTTGCGTAAGGTTCCTAAGAAAACCTGTGGCAGCTATTCTGCCACAGGTTTTTCCAGGAATTTAATTCAAAAAATGCCAGGAAACTTACACATGCCAGGAAAATCCGGAAATCTATAATCTGGGATGTTACTCATGAAATATCAGTCCGGTTTCACCATTCTGAAAAGTCTAGAAACCTTTAATGTGTAACGTTGCACATTAATTTTCTGTTAGGTCCCACCATTCTGAAACCTACAATCTGAAACATTACTCTTGAAATCTCAGTTAAATTCCTCCATTCTGAAAAGCTCTGAAACCTATAATCTGGAATACCACTCATAAAATCTCAGTTAGGTTCCACCTTTCTGAAAAGTTCCGAAATCTTTAATATGGTATGTTACTCATAAGATCTCAGTTAGGTTCCGCTATTCCGAAACTTATCACCTGGAACATTACTCATGAAAATTCATCTATGTTCCCTCATTTTGAAAAACTCTGAAACCTATAGCCTGGAACTTTACGCATAAAATCTCTGTTCAGTTTTTTCATTGTGAAAAGATCTGAAACATTTCACGGAATACGGTAAATATTCCTGGGATATCCAGTGGCAGCAATTCTGCCACAGATTTTCACAGGAACTTTACCAAAAATTTGTCTGGGAGATTATGCAAATCTGAAAAGTTCAGAAATCTATAATCTAGTATGTTAAGGCCTTTTTTTAATAACTTAATTCTAATTTTCAACATGCTATTCAAAGAGTTTTAAGATGCCTTAGAGTTATAGTTAAATTTGGTTCTTGAACATGATACAGATTAATGAGTTAGTAATCTTTATTGAGAATATGAACGATGATTGCACAGCTGAAAGTTAAACACTGTAATGAAAATATTTCTAATTAGTTGTTTTAGTTTTTCTGTTGACAACACAAATCTGAAAAAACACAGGATATATATGAGTAAAATCTATTTTTAAATCATGGATATATTAAGATTACTTTTACAAAAATAAATTGATTAGAATATGCAAGGATAAATTATGATAAATATACACTTCAGAAACAAAAGAAATATCTAAATGAGTGATATTGTGCTATGATCTGTTAAAAGACATGTTTAAATTTTTCCACTTTTATATCAAGCTCAATATACCAATTTGAAGGTGTAAATTAAGAGATAATGTAACACAAAGTATACATTTTTGACAAAATCTCGTACAAAGCAACTGTGTATTTTTAAAATAACCTTTAGATAATTTTGCCATATTATTTAATAATTTAAATAGATTAATAACTTGCCATTTGGGTAATACAACAGATTAGTCATTTGACATAAAATGGTATATTTAATCTATCAAAGCATTCTTAAAATGTTTTACAGTATCTGAATATCTGCTCTTTTTGGGGAAGTATGTGGTTATTTGAAGCTTCCCCCACTTCCCCCACTATCTTCACTTAAATTGGATCAATTACCTTTGATAATTCTATTCCTTAAATAATTAATATAATATCACAGCAATCAATGAAAAAAGGTTTTTTATGCATGTGCTATACAGTACAAAATTCTTTTAAAAGATTATCTAAAGCATTAAGGTTTAATTATACAAATTTTCAAGGCAAGTTAAAATATGCAGAAATTTTTGAAAGAGATTTTAAAGTTATAGTCAAAAATAACTTTTTAATTGTAATTTAAGCATTAGCGTATTTAAAGAGATTCATTCATTTCGTTAAAGCACAAAATTCAATTTCAGATGTCAAGGGAAAGAAAGAATATTTAGCTGCCGAAAGAAGATAACCTTTAAAAAAAATTGAAAATCTTAATACAGTGTACTCCTGATACTTCAAATAAAATACATTTCTCTCTTTGATATTACAAATTCCTGTAGATGACTTATCTGAACAATTAGCTATCACATATTTCTTTTTTAGAATCCCTTCGACTTAAGATATCGAGAATATTATACAATTAAAAAATAACAATCAAAAATAAAAATTCACAGGACTTTCATAATATGCACAAAACTTTATTGATATTATGGTTTAAAATTACAATCTAGAATTTTATCACAATTTGCTTAATTTTTCACATAAAGTAACTACTTTTCTGGGAACTACATTACCATGTTTCAACTTCAACAATTTTAGTTCAATGAAAGTGTAAGTCCCAGTGCCTTTGAGAGAATATTTTATGTTATAACAAAACTATAAAGAGATTGTCGAAACTACACTCTGTAAAAATTCCACACTTTCAATTAAAATTTTATCTTCTACTTGCTTTCGTTCAGCTGTAGAGGAATTGTCTGTGTATTTGCAAATTCTTAAAGCTAAATGGTTCAGTAACTCACTTTTTTCTGTCCACTGCAAGCAATCTTCATTTAAAGATTTAGTTAGAGTAGAAGAAAAATGATGTGAAGTAATCTGAAAATCCTCGCGCCATGGGTGCATTAATATACAAGTGACTGCTAATATTCAAAGAGTTGCTTTCAATACTTGAATTTAATTCTGCTGTTCAAAGTCTCCATTTGTTTCCTTTAATGAACTATCACTACATTCAGATTTTATTTTTATCCAAGGTGGCTACAAAGAAACAAGAAGCATATTTTATTTTTTATTTTTTATGCATAAAGTATTGAATACAATATTGTTTATTCAGTTTATGGAAAAATCAAAATGTTTATTGGAGAAGTTATTCTTATTTGCAAAAACACTGTGTATTATGCATTAGCTTGATAATATAGAATACTTGAATATGTGTCCTACAAAAGACTTTAATAACATTACAAAAAGTACTACAACAACTTTTGTATATTCACATTATGTTTTAAAAAAAAGTTTCAAAATATTCAATATATATCTTTTAAACAAGGGAGTTTTGCAAGTGCACTGTTATCATATTGCGCATGGTCAAAAATGAATGTCCATGAAATATACAGGGTTTTGTTCAATTTTGAAAAATGTATTGCAATATTTTGGATTTTAAGTGAAAATTTTGAATTTATTAGATAAAAATAGGTTTATACTTCGTTGAATCATTTTATTCTCTAAACTATTGAATACAATATTGTTTATTCAGTTTATGGAAAAAACAAAATGTTTATTGGAGAAGTTATTCTTATTTTCAAAAACACTGTGTATTATGCATTAGCTTGATAATATAGAATACTTGAATATGTTTCCTACAAAAGGCTTTAATAACATTACAAAAAGTACTACAACAGCTTTTGTATATTCCCAGTATGTTTTAAAAAAAAGTTTCAAAATATTCAATATATATCTTTTAAACAAGGGGGTTTTGCAAGTACACTGTTATCATATTGCGCATGGTCAAAAATGAATGTCCATGAAATATACAGGGTTTTGTTCAATTTTGAAAAATGTATTGCAATATTTTGGATTTTAAGTGAAAATTTTGAATTTATTAGATAAAAATAGGTTTATACTTCGTTGAATCATTTTATTCTCAATTATATATTGATTTTGTGAAATCTCCAATCAGTAGTGCAACTATAGTTTTTAGTATTCTGCAAAATTTTCCACAAGGCCTCCTAGAATCTATATCTATTTCTCATAACAAAACGGGATCCCCATTTCGTGATCCGTCTTGTGGATATGTTTTTTTACGCGCAGATCAGGTTTGGAGTACGCAAAATATACATTCGTTATTCAATACAAATGACTCGTTCTTAAAATCCTAAAATGATCAATCGTTTATGATCTTTTAAGATGTATATTTTTCACAATTACTTCCAACCCCTCCCCCCCCCTACGTCGCAGGGTTTTGCGGAACTCAGTTTTGCCACTGTCCTCGATATTCATATACAATATAAGTTCATTTACGCTTCTGCATTCACATATATTTTTTGGTTAGCTCCGTGCACTATAGCATAAAATTAGCAGTTTTCACCGCAGAGTAACACTAAAAAACGTGAAGATTAACTTTACCGTCCTGAGTCTCCAAACTTGATGGGTACCAGTGGTGACCATCCCCCCCAAACCCAATGACGCAAATCCCCCCCCCCTAAAAAAATTTCATTCTTTAGCATTGACCCCCCCCCCCTAAACAGCATATCAGTTGTAAAATATATTCTACTTATAATCTACTGCACTGCACTTTGAAAAGATACCGAGTTATTATTGCCCTTATCTAGAATTTAGAGAAAGAAAACAGAGGAACATTTCTGAAAATTCAATTTTGAAAAAAATTAAAAGTGATATTAAAATAATCAAGATTTACAAAAGATAGCGAGTTGAGTATAGTACAATGAGTTCTTATTGCTCTTATCTAGAATTTAAAGAAAGAAAACACAGGAACATTTCTGGAAATTCAATGGTGAAAAAAATTAAGTGAAACAGTAAAAAAGGGAAATATTAAGAATTTAAAAATCCCCCCCCTCCCAAAAATGTACTTTTTCTCGAATTACCCCCCCCCCCCCAAAAAAAAAAAAACTAAATTGTGTGACGCATTTTGCGTCACCAAACCCCTCTGTACTACTCGCAAAACAAGATGGTTGTAAGATATTTCGATACCAGGGATGAAAGGAGAAAAATTCGTTTATAATTTTCGGAGTCAAAATTGGCGATTATCCCAAACACTAGGAAAGAAAGTAGATAATTCTTTTTGGTTCAAAGGTTGTTTAATGCTAATGGGGGGGGGGGGTATAGTTAATTGCCAAGAGATCTTTTTTTATCTGAGCTAATTAAACATGCTATTATACAGTATGAAATATTTAAAACAGGGGTCGTAGTTTATTTTGAAATTAAAAAAAAAAATCCAGAAATGTGTAACTTTAATGTCTAATCCTGAAATTTTTTAAAATGTCTTTCTCCGACTTATTATACAATATAATTAATTTCATTTATGACAAAATTAATTTTGGAACGCAATTCCAAGTCAATATCGCTTTTAATATACTTAATTCAGGAATCTCACTCCTGTGCAAATTAAAGTGTGTCAATTGACAAAATCTGCTAAAAAACTGCTAAACCCGAAATTTGGATGAATCTGAATTATATAAGACCCATGTTCCTGCGCAAACTCGCTTAAGTTTACTAAAAAAATTTCACTTATTTGGCGAAGCTGATTATTTCGGGTTTTGGTGGGTTCTAGATAAAATATAAAGTGACTGGTAAGCACCACCCCCCCTCTTGAATAGGCTTAAACAAAAACTTTTTTTAAAAGAATTATCCATTTTCCTTGAAGTTTGGGTATCAATTTATTAGAAAATTAAGCGAGATTGATCAAATCAACAATGTTAGGTCAAGTATAGGTCATGTGTAAAAGAAACCCTTCCTCTCCAATTAATTCAGCTTTATCTAGATTTTCCTTGTCGAGAACCAATTAGTTTAAAATTTGGTCTCCTTTTATTAGAAGGATAAATTACACCTTTAGCACGTTGAATTCCACGTCGGTCACGGATGAGTGACACTGAACTTTCCGCTTTCTTAATTATATCCTTTAAAAAAATAAAATTTTCAATAAATTTTCAGCAATTCCTTAAAACAATATAATATTTAGTTTTACATTATAATTTTACACTGTCGGTCACGGGCAACTGACGCGGCTGAAACGGAAATTTCAATGTTAGTCACCGGTGAATGACATGGCACTTAACATGTTAATGCAGGGGTTTATAGGTCAAATATTTGGGGGGGGGGGTAGAATCCTCCACTTTCATTTTTATTGCATTTTCCTTCCATAAAATTATTCGAATAGTTTCAAATTTTGGGTACATATTTAACAGAAAGATGGATTAATCTCACGGATACTTAATTATATTTTTTAACTATCATAATAATTGCAGCAAAATTTAAACCTCCCCCATACTCCCCCTTCACTTGAAACACTCATAAAATTTGTCCCGATGTTTTATAAAAGTAGTGTTGTGAAATAATCAAAATGCGTTTGCTAACCCTGTCAAAATAAAGATGTTAAAAAAGAATGTTAGATTCAAGATATACTGAGTGACACTGAAAATGTTCAGCAAATCATAGCAATAGATGTAATAAGATTTAAATTCAAAGCGATATTTTGCGCTTTAAATGTGGAAGTAAGCTTATGCATGTTAAGTACCGGTTTATTTTTCAGGTTATTTTTCAATTCTTTTGGTAATAAATAATTCGATATGCTTTTTAAAAATTACTTTTGGAAGCGTATTTACAGAATTCTTGTTTCTTATATGCTGGTTAATTTGTATTTAAGTTTGTTGAATTGTATAACATTAAACTTCTATTATTTTAAATCAAATCACAGAAATCCTCGGTGTTACTCCATCCACTGTTAATGTGGTTTTGAGTACTTTTTCTATTCTTTATGCAGCTTTATGTTAATTTGATAAATTTTAATTTTGAAAATTATTTTTAAGCGAGATTTAGGAGCTCCGTTTGCGTGGATTTTAGTTGGGCTTTGTAAGGCTTGCTAACGCGGATTTCCGAGCTCTTGTTTTTCAATATGGTCATAATGCGTATTTTAAGTTTGAGTACATAATATATTCAAATTTAGAAATTAAGTTTCAGAAATCCTCGATGTTACGCCGCCTTTTAACGCGGATTCAGAGCAGTTTTTCTAATGTAGCATTTATTTAATAAATTTTAATTTTAATATTATTGTCTAAGAGTTTTAGATGCCTGTTTACTTAGATAGAATATAATTTGGGATTTGTCAATTCCCCCTCTCCCCCACAATGCACACCCACGTTAATGAGGATTTCCAAGCTCATTTTAAATATTGTTAATTTGACTACGGTAACTTCTTACTTTCATATTTTTCTGTTAGATATAATTTCAGTTTTCAGTTGAGTGTAATCCTACCGAATGAAAATTAAAAAATATTAATAAGCTACAATGTTGATAGTTAGAACTGTACGAACACTGCATATGATTTTGTATGAAGTGTGTGTAACTTTGTTAATGGTCAATAATTAAAAATCTGAGTAACTGCCAGTGGCCAATGTTAATTTTTATCTATATTTTGCACCAACATACAAATGAAAGATTGCTGTAAGTAATTATGCACATGTATGTGTAATAAAGACATACACACATAAAGTATTTCAATTATTCAGAATTTTTAAAAAGAAAATAACATTAAAAAATGCCTGACAAATGTTAAAAAATTCAGCATGATAATTGAAATATTGACTTCCTTAAAAACCTGATAAAAATCCAGCAATTCCTAATTTATGTAACTTTTTTTTTCTTAAATTAAGATTTTAATTGATATTGTATAAATTTGTTTAGTTTTCACTTAATCCTTTTCATTTAATTTACAGAAAGTTTTTAGCTTATGATAATATGCATAGAATTTTTTATTTTATATAAGTCTGATTATGCATATAAATTAACTTGCTTAAATACATACTTAAGTGCTAAGTTAAAGAACATTTCTAAATCGGGGATTATGCGACTTACGACAACTTAATTAAACATGAAATTTGCTTTAACCAGGGAGGACGCACGCTGGGCCTAAAAGACCCGGAGTGCGTATGGTTTTTGCAATTGCAATCACTCATTTTTTTAAGTATTCTTCGACCTATTTTATCGCAAAATTTGTAAGAATTATCTCCGTCTAATTAAAGTGACTGTTATAATTTGATTTTATTGGTGACGAAATTAAACTATTCGTATCCTGGGTAAGCGCGCGTTCTCCCGGGTTAATTATTTTTATACACTGTGTAAAGAATACCACACAAACTTGCCTGGTAGTTGTTTAAATTCTATTCCACAAACTGGGCGCCTTTATTAACAGTTTATTGATCAGTTAAATGAAACAGACCTAGTTTCTTTACGTTAGTGAGAATATTTGATCTTCAAAGTTAAAAATTTGAGAGGCAATTTTGGGAAATACGCTAAATTTAAGAAACATGGGGGCGCTATAAAATCAACGATGTCTATTTGATCGAAAATCTCGAAGAAAATGTTATCAATGCAGAAAAATGCTTACATTTTCGTTAAAAATCGAATGCCTTATTATATAGCATTTGTGATTCCTGTATTAATATTTAAAGTAAATAAAACATTACCATAGTTATGAATCACACTTAGGCACAATAACCTTGCCACAAAATTAGTAATATTTTCTAGTAAGTAACTTAAAATTGTACCTTTTCATCCTCTTTGACATATGTTGCTTGCAGATACTAAAGAAGGGAGGGCGGAGGGGGACAAAATTTAAACATTTCTCTACTGATATGACTTTAATTTCATGTTGAAGACTCAATATTTTGAAAAATAAAATAGTTGGCCAGAGCTTCTCCCATTTCCCCTTCAAGCGTTGATTTTGTTTATAATAATTTTATGCTAGATTTATTGTTTTGGGGAACAGTCGAACTCGCTTAAGACGTAATACCGATTAGTACCTGAATTTACTCCAGTTCCAACATCATCAGAACATCGCTCTTTAAACAAATGTAAAAATTTTTCATTTAATATAAGATAAAGGACAAAATTCATTCTTTGGACAAAAGATCTCGCTTACGACGCGAATGCATATACCTAGATATTAAGTTTTTTATATGAGCATCAAACTATTTCCGAATAGTAATAATCGCTTTATTTAATGACAGAAAGATTACTATTCGGAAATAGTGATAGACATTGTAAAAAAAATCCTCTAAACTGGACTGCTGATTAAATAAGGCGAATATTACTGATCGGAAATAGTAGGTATTTGGAGAAAAAAGTTGCGATACTAAGATCGAGAATTTCGTCAAATAATCACTGATAAAATAATTTTGAAAAACGATCATTGGTAGAATTAGGAAAAATAGGTTTCAAAATGCACAATAAGATGGGCATACGCACTTTCATTCCAAAGTTAGTTGCTCTAGATACCATAGTCTTTTTCTTCAACTGAGGCAACAAAATGACCCACACGCAAAAAAGCAGTTCATATGAAAATAAAAACCAAGAAGAGTTTTCAGAGTCTAAACTGGGAAAAAAATATTCGAGAATCACAATTAGATGCGTTGTTAAAGCTTCGGTAAAAATCCGTGACTCTAGTTTCCATATTCGATTCATAACTAAGCGAGCAAAATGATAAACACACAAAAATTAGTTTTTACATGTAAAATATAGCTCAGGAGCTGTACAGGGCAAAAATTTTAACAAGAGTTTTGAGATGCACAATTAGAAGGGTATTCGCACCTTCGTGTTATTTTTTTATACCGCAAGATCCCATAGTGTTTTCACAATTGGGATAATAAAATGACAGACACGCAAAATAACGATTTTTTTGTAATTAATATACTAACCACAAAATAAGGAATATTACACACAAAACATATGTAACTTTACGCAGATTACCAATAATTTCTATTTTAGAATAAATCCGAAAAGTTACACAAAAGCTCAAAAAGTATGCCTACTAAAAATAAGGAATGTTACGCAGAAAATATTCGGAATCTTTCACAGTTTATCAGTAATTCCCACTTTCTCAACTATTCCGAAAAGTTACACGAGATTGTGGAAGGTATTACACAAGATTTCTCGGTATTCTTGTATGAGTAGAAATAATCCGAGAAAACCCAGGAATGTTACACAATAAATATCAAGAACATTGCGCAGATTTTTTACAGTGTTGTGCTTGATCTTTTAATTGGTTTATATATTTACACATTCTAATTTAATATTAAGTCATATTCAGATGATAACAGACGAAATAAATTTGAAAAACGCTATAAAATTAATTCCTTTGTAATAGTACCATTTTAAGCATGTTTTCATTTCATATTTTCCATAATTCGAACTTCGGATAATTCGAACATTTCTTGTGGTCTCGACGAGTTTGAATTAACGAGAGCCGACTGTAATTGGTATAATTTCACTTGAAAGTGTATAATAAAAAAGATGGAGTTGGAGTCGGCTTGTTTTTAAGAGATTCCGACTCCGCAGCCCTGATTTAAATGCGATTCTTAGTTACACTATAGGAATTATGGCATATATTTATTACAAAAAAAAAAAAAGAAATTTTCCTGAATATTTTATGCCTTATGAAAAAATTTCAAAATGCTCCATCCATATAAAAAAAAGTCCCCATCTCATTCCATATAAAAAAAAATCCCCAACACTTTTTATCCCTCTTTGATTTAAATAAACAAATAAAATTGTGCATAGGTTTTGGAAACTAAATATAATTGGAAAAGTTAAAGATAATTAAATGCAGAAGCAAAATGAAAAAATGCTGACAATTTCATAAAATTAAAAAAAAAAAAAATTCTTACTTCTATGTTCAAATATTTAAAATATATTTATATCATAGTTTTATTTATATATGTAAAGAAAACAGGCATAAAAATATATTGGATACTTTAAGGGATATGCAAAGCGCATGGGGATTTTTGAAAAGTTCTTCATTACTCTTTAAATATTCAGAAAAATTAGTTATTTTTATCCAACTTTTTTCTTTTATTTTTTTGTGATAAATATACGCTATAAGTTATATAGTATTTAAGGGGGCGTGTAACTATTTAAACCATTTATTCAATTTTGATTAATACTGTAATATATGTGGTTGCACAATACTTAATATTAAAAATTAAAAAAAATTAAAAAAATTGTAGAACAGATTATTTTATTCATTTTTTCTATTAACTTTTTAAAAATCACTGCTACTTTTATAAATATGAATATTTTTGCTTCGATTTTTCCCCACATTCAACAGAATCTACAACATAGAACTATGCATAGATTTTTAGATGTCTGGGATTTTACATTTAATATGGTTTTTTTTCTCTCGTGTATATTATAAACCGAAGAAAATTGAACAAATTCTTAATTTAAATATTTAAAAAAATAGCTATAAACTCGAATGTTGATTCATTTATGTTTAGCCATTTTAGTAATAATAATAATTATTATTATTTGGTTCACTCTCTTTGCGCTCTTTGCGATTCTTTTATTTTAAACAGATATTTCACTCTTTAAATTTAAGATAAAGGTTACTTTCATGCAGTGTTGCCAGATTGGGGATTTTGTCCCCATTTTGGGGAATTTTTCGGGGACAAGTAAATCTTGGGGACATGTTTGGGGACTATGAACATATTTGGGGAAAAACTTGGGGAATTGTTATCACAATTTCAATTTTTACTTTCAGACATTAACCAATACTAGATTTGTCTCGAATTCGATTTTGGTTTGGAAAACGAAAATAAAATATAGAAATAATATATATAAATCATTCGCGCGGTCGTGCTCACTGTTTATATGTACTATAGATTCATCATTATCTGGACTGAGCTATCCCTCCTCTGAATTTTCAGATAAGTGATTCAGAATTTCCTGTCAATACGGACAGAAACACCAGCACAGAAATACATTTCATTTAATAGTATAGATTTATACAAAAAAAAAAAAAAAAAAAAAAAAAAATCCATAACTTTTTTTTTTTTTTTTTTTTTTTTTTTTTTTTTTTTTTTTAGCTTTGAACATACATGAAAAATTCTGTTGGGATTAAATATTTTTTTATATGAATGGGGATTTAAAAAAAAAGCTTGATTTGGGGAAAAATTTGAGTTTAAATTTGTTAAAAAATTTTTATAACAGAAAATTGAAAATTGGGAACTTGCCTTTTTCAGTAGAAATTGCGTTGGGGACTTTTTCTGAAAAAAGCCCTGATTTGGGGAAAATTTCAGAAATTTAGGGGAAATTGGCTTTCGACAATCTGGCAACACTGCTTTCATGAAAGAACCGTGTGTAAAAAAAGCGTAAAAATTATTCGGAAGTGGTAATATAAATTGAATTTTATGCTAATACAATATTTTCTAAAAATCTCCAAAAATGCTTCCTTTAGCTTATTGTCATATGAATATGAAGTGCGCAAAACAACAACGTTCGTAAAGTTTCAGGTAATGAAATATTCGTTAAACTCTAATTAATCTATTTAAATAGCTATTGTTAATGTTATTAGGGTAAAAATTTCTTTTTAAAAAAAATTCGAAAAAAAAAAAATCGGTCCCGAAATGGTTAAAATAACAATTAGATCAAATTTCAAGTTTCGAGTTTTAACTACACTTGATAAATCGCAATTTAGAGGTTTTTAAAACGTTTTCCAGAACCGTTTTTTGCTCCTGCGTTATTACGTCGAGTTTTGTAAAACTGCGAGAGTTTATATCTTAACTGCTATTTAAAATGTAAAGTTTCTACCCCTATCAACTCCAAAAAGAAAATTGTAATTTAGAATAACTTAGAATGTTTTTAAAAGTTTTCTCCTTATCTAAAATTTAAATTTCGAATTTTTTTTAGATATTGTTCTTAGCAAGTCTTACACACCAAAAAATAACACCCATGCCAAATTTCAAGTTTCTAGCCCTAGCGGTATGACAGAAATCTTAATTTTAGAACATTCTATAACTGGCAATCATTATCATTTTCCTTTTATTATTCTTTAAATCAGCTTGATAGTTTCTAAGATTATACTCGAAAAAAAAAGTGTAATGTTTGTATAGATTAGCAAAATTATGATTTAAAAAATTTTCAAATGTATATTTTGCATGACGAAGTGAATTAAAGAGAAGGGTTGAAATTGCTTTATTTAAAAAGAGTATTATTAAATGTTATACATGTGAAGTTTTTTTGTGATACAAAACATATGAAATTCATTGGAGATGTTATAGATAATTTATACACATTCATATTAAAAGATTTTCTCGATATTTATTTCTAGCACACAAAATCTTCATTTTGACACTGATGAACAAGATAGATGCACAAATTACAGTCGAGGCAAATTGGCTTTTCAAGGACAAATGTTTTTCTTCCCATTTTCACTTCGTTGTCATGGCATTGGAGGACACCAGTTTTAACCACAGCACTTCCGCAAAGAAAAAAAAAAAAAAAAAAAAAAAAAAAAAGCAGCGTAATCAAAAAAGGATGGGGTAATACTCATCAACTGTATTTCTCAAAAAGGTGGAAAAAAGGAGAGTGGTCAATCGGTCATGTAGTTTTTACCATAGTTACTCACCTGAGATAAAGGCAGAGAAGTAACACATTCATATTAAAAGATTTTTTCGATATTTATTTCTAGCACACAAAATCTTCGTTTTGACACTGATGAACAAGAAAAAACGGAAGGAGAACATTTGAAAAGCCAAATTCTCCTACTGCAACTATAAATAGGACTACGTTAATAAATTTAAATAATTATATAACCTCCCTCCCCCCAAAAAAATAATTATTTTTGAAATTTATTTGCTGTATGTTGTTTTTTAAAAATTTATTAATAACAAAAAGATTGTTCTATGAATCACAATGACGGTGATTTTAATTTCATATGAATTTGCAAAACAAGTGTTACAACATTTTAAATATTACAATGAAAAGAAGAACATACGTCTTGAATCTTTTTATTATCGTTTGTAGCAAAGGGCCTGTGCAAATGTAACGTTATCAATTTTTTGGCAGTTTTGGACCCCCATGCCCCTATCAATATCATACGTTATCATCCATCGATTCCCCTCCATCCAGTAAGCATTTTCAGAAAGAATCACGTTTTGAGCACCAGCCTTGGCTAGTTGGCCAAAGCGAGAATGTTCAGCTAGCTGCATCGCCAAATACAAAATAAACTAAGTTCAAATGTGTCATAAAACATATGATTAATAGAATTATATTTATTACAAGAGAATCTTTACTACTGTTTTTAATTAACTTCTCAATTTCTTCGAACATAGTGAGTTAAGGAAATAATATTTTTGAATTGAGAGAAAAAAAACCCTATGTTTAGATGTTCTGTGAAATTTAAAGCACTTTAATCTGAAAAAGCTCTTTGTTTTAAGCTATCTTTTAATCGTAAACAATGGTGAATAACATTTCCTCATATTATAGTCTTTGCTCGATAACATTTACGGAAAAAAACTAATGAACAATAAGCGCGATCTCTTTGCAGAAGGAAGGGTTGCAATTCGCTAGGCGTTAGACGTCACAAACAAGAGAGGGTGCATAGCATTGACTTCATCTCCACGCCAATCGTTGTTCTAGCGATAAGGTGCTCAAAACGTGTTTCTTTCTGAAAATGCATCCGGTAAGGATATTGTTATGAAAATGTAAATTTTTTTTATTTATAGAATTTATTTTATTTATTAAAAGTAATATACAAAACTGGTTACATTTAATTTTTTCATACTTTTATGATTCAAATGAAAAGAAGTCTATAAAATATTACTTTTCATATAAAAAAACTTACATCATATAACAGTTAGAAAAATATTTGCTATTTAAGTGTATTTTTTAATAGCTTTTTTTTTACTTAATGCATTCAATAGTAATAAGGTCCTGTTGCACTTGCCTCGAATGGAGGAGGGGTAAGTGGTAGATAGAAATTCTTAACAACAAAAGAAATGGGCAACATTCCTTCTCTTTCTCTTTATTTATTAGAAAATCAAGCTTCATTCCAAATTTACTTCACATATTGTTTTTCGAAGCATAAATATTTGTATACACATATGAAGAAGAAGAAGAATGTCAAACGTTGGGTTATTAAATGTTTTAGAATAAATAATTTTATAATAATTTAGTGATTTTTATTTGTATTTTCGTAAAAATAGATAACAGACTAAAAAAAGATATACTAGTTTGCACCATAGACAAAGTTACAAATAAAATGAGAAAATTTTGATTGGATCAAAAATGACATTGATATCAAAAGACAAAACCCCTCTTCCCCTAGAGATATTATACGATATCATATACTGGACCCCCATCCATCCTAAAATAATAATGTTATATTTGCATAGTCCCAAAAGTTAAACTCTCAACCGCATGCGTTACATTTCCGCTGAAAAAAATACAAGGATTCAAAAAATATTACTGAATTCTTTTCTCCCAAGTATTATGAATGAATTCATTTATTTACCATCGTTACATGTAAAAGAATGAATTCATTTATTTACCATCGTTACATGCAGTCTGTAGCTATATCCGGATTCCAAAATCCTATTTTCAGCAATCGGATTCTTTAAGCTTCGAGAGTCGTGTACAGATACGTAAACGCCTACCAAATCTCCATGATAGATGTATTCTTCTGGGTGCAGATTGAGCCGAAAACTATAATCTACACAAATAAAAGATTTATTAATTTCTAAAAAAAATTATTGACTTTTAACTGGGAGGTGAGTACTCTGAGACTACTAACAAGTTTCCTGTGAAGGATAAAAAACTACTAAATGTGAAATAATTTTTTTTTTAATTACTAGGTTGGGTTAAAAGTTCTGGGAAATTTGTGAAAGTTATGTTGTTATGCTCAAATGAACAACAAAAGCAACAAGGACTATTCTTCAAAGTAGAGACCACAATAGTCCATGACTTTTTGCCATATTCCGGGTTTGCTGGAAGTACCATGGGGGCTCCTCGGAATGGAAAAGCTCTTGACATGCTTCTCCGACTTCCTTAAAGGATTCAAAACGACAGCCCTTGTAAAAGTTTTGGCTGTTGTATTGATCAGAAGAGGCCACAATCGGATAAAGCCACGTCTGGACCGAAATTCCTGAACTTCTTTAGATATACCACTAGTACTACAACATAAAAAACAAATTCTGTCAATTATTAGATTAAAAATTTCCCAGAACTTTTCGCTCAACCTAATAAAAATAACATCATTTTCAGAAATCTTTTGTGTGTGATAATTTATTTTTTGAAATCTGAATCTCTTAAATCTTTCGTATTTGTTGTAATTTAAAGGTACAAGGTTCACGTGCGTAAAATTTGGAATATTTAATAAAAAAGGTTATTTTATCGGACTGACAAATAAATGCAATGTCTCAGACTTCACGTCTTCTGTTATAAATTACATTTTTTCCACCGCAGTTACGGGTACCATTTATAAATTTACACGTTTTGCTTATCAAACATTCAAAAAGTAAAATTAACATCTGTTCAATTAACAAGCACATATACACATAAGAAACTTAAACAACTAAGAAATGATTATAATATGTACAAATTAAAGACGTAGTTTATGAAAGAGTTATTGTGTAAAAGAATTTAAAACCATGTGTGTTTAATGTGCTGTTTAATGTGCTGTTTAATGTGTGTTTAATGTGCTGTAGCTTTTGTTCTACGATTTGCAATTTAAAAAAGACGCTTCCTCAGAGCAGAGTGAACATAGCACAAATGAGGAATGGAAAGATTAATAATACTGAAGGTTAAAAAATATTTTTTTAAAGCTCAAATTTCTTTTTGTAAATGCTGGCAAATTTGACATGGATGCTATAACGGTTATTTCGTTATATGTGTTTTCTTCTAGCGCCCACTCCCCCATTTCAATTCAAATATTTTCTTAAATTGTGCTTGGTTTCCCTTATTCATTCCTGCTATTACACTTTTCGTACATTCAAGTACTTTGAAGTTTCAGTTTCCCATTTTTCATGTCAGATAAATTCCTGCAAATAACTAGCCGTTAGAAATAATTTGCAGCTGTCAGTTATGTGATGTAATATTCCTTCTTCCTTATTTGGTTATGATTCTGTGACACGATTAAAATAGCACTTAAATTGGATTCTTCTCACGAGAACTGGCGCCACATTTACATTTTATCATTCTGATTCTTGAACGCAGTAAATGTAGCTGCTATAACCACTCTTTATTCTAGCCTTTTTGTACAGACATAACGATATCAATTTCTAGGGTGTCAGCACTCTGATTTGTTCTACTGCTATGCACTTTTTCTGTCCAGATGTAACTGAAATTGGTTGTTAGCCACAAAAATTTCGCAAGCCTTTTTTCCCCGGTGCGGATTCAAAAATAATACTGATCACCGCAGTAAGCGGGGTGTGTTTTTGCTGCCAATGAGTACGTTGTGTCCATTGTGCATAGTGCGAATTTTTGTATATTGGTGACATTATATCTACGCCAACTCTGTGTGCGTCATCTCTGATCAATTGCACTTCACCTTTTGCCACGAACCAAAAAGGTTCTGATTTTTCGTGGAGACACTGTTCTCCTCTGTTTTTGTGTACCTCTCCCTGTATTCATAGACTCAATAAATAACTGACTTTATAACATCTGTGGGGTTTTCGTAACTATGTACGGAACTTGTGCGTTATTCATTTTACGATCTGTTTCTTCGCCTAGAGTAACTTTCTGTAAACAATCATTGTTATAATTCCTCAATCGTCTTCACAGATGCAATCAAAAAGGTAAGAAATATAGATGTGTATTTTCGAACATTTTGTGAAAACAGACTTTTTAGTAAGTTCTAAATTAAGAATAAACTTTGATAATCAAGGAAACCTTCAGGGATAAATACACGAAAAATCCAATACCTTAAAACTACGATAATCACAATTTCAGAGTTCGACAATGCAACTTTCTACAGATGATCTGAGAATCAGCAAAGACTGTCAGACATAATATGTTACTTTGACGTAATCGTTGTAAAATTTCACAGTGCTTTGAATGAGAATGCGCGATTTCTTTGGCGTTTGTCAAAGAAAAACGTACTTTTTGCCAATACCGAAAGAAATGTTAACAAATCTACCAAATGAAATTGTATTTGGTGAAATTCTATTTAATATGACATTACTTTTAAACCATGCCAGTCATGAAGTTTTGATTTCAAAGAGGCATAACTGGCTTTTAAAGAAAAGGTTGCTATGCTTGATTTTCTATGTGATACAAACTTTAGAAAATGTTACTTCTTCATCTAAAATGTTAAAACACTTAAGCATGAATGATACATGGCAGCGGTTCCCAATCTTTATTAATACCTGAACCACTTTAAAGTAAGAAAAAAATTTCGAGACCCACCCAATATCAAAGTATATCTAATATCAGTATGGAGATTCCGTATGACCTCTATAAGCTATCAGCTATCCTATCCTATGAAAAAGGCAAATTTTTGTTGGAAAGATACATTATCAACAATACAAGAATTAGGAATTCCAATATGTCTAATTTGAACAATAATTAAAACAATAAATGTAGTGAAAAATACATTTATTTACTATCGAAACATAACTTTACAATCAGTGCGATTTTGAAATTGATGTTTGCCGATGAGGGCATCTATTTCAGAGTTAAAACTGGTTAATTTCAACCTTTAGTCATCTTCTACACGCACTTTTTTCTGTACTTGTTTTTCGAAAACAGCAAAGTAGAAAAAACATGTTTACAGGGGTACATTAATGTCATGTTAAACCCAATTAAGGACCGCAAAGCTGATTCACACTTTTCTGGGTATTCTGCTCCTATTATCATTCAGACAGAAATTAAGACTTTTTTAGGGTTGCCATCACAATTACGCAACAACTGACATATCTCACAAAGCAGCCATAACATAATATCGATTGACTCTTTAATGCTATTATTCACCATCTACCTCAACCTAGAAAAAGCTTGATCGCAAATGAAATTAACTATGACATTTGATTGGACATTATCAAGGGGACGTCCAATCAGCGACCGAGGTTTTCGATGTAACTCGAGGTCGAAGTAGTTGGTGAATAAGAGCGTTAGAAAACACCGTCTTCTCACGAAGTTTCAGTTTCATCTAATAGCTTTCATGATTATTGCGGTTGTAAAACATTATATTTGGTATATTTTTATAAACAGGTGAAATAAAAGATATATTTTTGTGTCAAATCTCGATTGTTCCACGGCCCATAGGTTGGGAACCGTTGATGCTATCCGATCACCCATTTGTTAAACTATATTTCTATAAACTATATTCTTCTACAAAATGCTCATATTGCCAAGACTAAATTGGAACTTCCAAAATTTAAAGAGCTTGATAAGATAGTAACATACATTTACACACACTGGGTTAGTTAGGAAATCAAAATAACGCCAAACACGCAGGTCATCCATAACGTGTCTACATAATCAAGAGTACAAACGCTTTTATTGCAAAATAACTATAACTATTATAATGCAATTTTTAAGTAAATTTATAAATGTTTGTGCACTTACAATCTGACAAAGAGAAATTCTCTGGATCTATATTAGGCTCGTCAGTTAAAGAAAAAAATGTAAAACACTTGTACGGTAATCCATCGCTAGAAACTTGAATCATAATGCTGTCTCTAAAAAGACAAAGTAAATTAAAATTAAATCCAATCATTAATATCATTAAACAATAATTTAAAATAACTTCCTTTGTGAAATCTATATTAAGATAATCAATTAGGTAATTAATGTAATTTTAATTTTGCAGATATATTTTATACAACTCACTACAACTTGTACTCATTACAACTTTCATACCAACTTGTCAACCCATTTCCTTATGATCTGTTAAATGTACTGGGTTTGTAAAAATTTGTTACAACTTGTACAATCACTTAAAAAACAATAATAAATTTTAAAAAAATAGCATTTACACGAATGTAATTAGGGAAACTTCAGATTTCTTTTACTAAGATTAGAAAGATAAAAGTACAGTCGAGTCTCTCTATAACGAAACTCCATACATCGAATTTCTCTATATAACGAATTTTTAGTAGGAACGGTTCCCCTTTCGCATGATTACATTAAAAACAGTCTCTAAATATCGATCTCCATATAACGAATTTTTTCATAAATTTGTCTTAATTCACTCAATTTTAAAAGGCTTCGAAATCACATGGAATCAATTTTTCATCACTTATTTTTGATTTATCGTCAGTGCTGAGTTTTTTTTTTTTTTTTTTTTTTTTTTTTTTTTTTTTTTTTTTTTAATTACTCCTCTGCTTGTTCTTTAAATCCAACGAACTCATCCCATCTCCCACACACCTTTCCACATACTTCTCAAAACAGAGTCAATTGGATTGATGCACATGTAAGAGAGGAATCAATGAGAGCCACTTAAGAGAGGCTTTTAAATGGAGAGGAAAATGTTAACTACAATATTTCATTACTTGCTAAAATTTGAGCAATTTTTTTTTTAGAGCGTAACAATTTTAAAATCAAAACAACAAAAAATCACAGTTTTCTTCGTCTGAAATTAATGCGAGTCTTCCTTATTTGATTTTCATTAAGCCTTCAAAGAAATGTCTGTTCTCTTTTTTGAAACAGCTTAAATAATTAAGAAATAAAATGGTAGGTTAATATTTACTTTTAAACATTTCAAATTATTAATTGAAAAGATCAAAAATAATATTTGTTCAAATTTCACACATTAAATACGATTTTTAACATCATTCTCTATACATCGAATATCTCTATATAACGAATTTATTACTGGAACGGTGGATTTCGTTATATAGAGACTCGACTGTATATCCAAAAATTACCAAATGTGAGCTGACACGCAATACATGAAGTAAATTTATGCAAATCGTGTAGCAAGAAAAAAGGTTCTATGTCCAAATCACAACCTTGACAAATGTATCGCCATGAAAATAATAATAATAATAATTTATTGGAAATAAAGATGGAGAATTCTTCAATTATTTTGCTGATTTAGTGAACAAAGCGTTATGCTAATGTCAAAATATCACGTAAGTGATTATTTTATTTGAATGAAAACAATGAGTTATGAAGGACTAACTCTTTATTCCGATTCATTGAATCAGCAGTTCACTTATGAATACGATGCCGAAAAGTTCCAAAGAAAACTTTTGGCAAAAAACATGCAATTTTACGTCTTTAGGATTTGTGACTCTGAAGCAGTTTGCTCCAACTGCTTCTCAGTAGCTAAGGTCATGTTCCATTTATTTTAATAAATTTCAATGTGTGTTCGCTTTGAAGAACGGAAAGCCAAATAGGTATTGCAATCTATCTATATTATAAAGGCCAAACGTATTCGTGCGTAACGCATACGTCATTTTGTGAATGGCAACACTTTCAAATAAAATTCGGTATTGCAATTTTTGCTACTACAAATTTTTAAACTTATAAATATCGCACATTTTCAATTCTTATACCATCGTGTAGGGAAAAAATTTACTTTTAAATGAAATTTGTTTCAAAGCTGTATCTTAATTTGTTTTAGAAATATAATTTTTTTTTTTGCAGTTTTTAATACCGCTTTTCTAATCGTGGCAACAGGAAAAGGGTTGCTTTCATTCCATTTCTATTAAAAGCAAAGGAATAAAAGGGAAGAAATTGATTATAGTATCTTTATGTTGCCATTTTTTCATTAAAAGGGAAAAAAATGAAATTTAAATATCTTTTGTTATAAAACCCGGTGAAGTTTGATTTCATTTACAAAATTTGATTTACACTTAAAAGAATATCAAAAGTTTAATATCTGTTTCAGCTAATAGCATTGAGACTTCAAGTTTTTAATCAAAAGGATCAAATTAAAATGCCAGTTTTTTCTGAAAAGATGAATACAGATACGAAATGTGTATTTGTAAATTTAGATATGATGAAAATGATGCCGGATTTAGACTTTACAGAAAAAAATTCTATAATTGAGTCAAAGTTGAATGAATTTTGCTTTCTTTCATTTTGGAATACTAGCATAAGAACCTAAATTGATATGTTTATCACAAAAACAGATCTTTATTATTTTTTCTGCTTACATGTGCGATTGAAGTTTAATTTTAACAATTTCTACAACTGAGTTTTATAAAAATAGTATTTTATTAATTTGATGTTAAATATCGTTTGTTTAAAAGTTAGACTTACCAATATAAAATGCATTTTTTACTATAACTAATTTTGTGAGTTTATTATAAATCAATGAAACAGTTACTTTTTAAACATTTTCTTTCGTCGAAATTCGACGGGTTCTACCTTGTACTAACAAAAGAACAAAACGCTCTGTCTGTGTGTGTGTGTGTGTGTGTGTCTGCGATGGGTAGCAAAATTCTTAATAAATATTTTTCGGGTGTTTTTGTTTGTTGTTACTATTTGAGTTATTATTTGCTTATCCATGTAAGTCATCCCTTAAAAGTTTTAAAAACCTTCTTAGTGGTTTCCTCGTCTTTTTTCGTCTTTCAAATACAGCTTTAAGAACCCACAATAGTCACAGAAAAAGTACGCAAAAAGACCCGGATGATTATGTAAAGTCTATGGGAGCGTTCTTTTCTAATATCTCGCTCAAATTTTAATGTTTTTACATGATTTTTTTTGCATAGGCCAGCTTAGGACGATCTACAACCGGGCTAGTTTTTACTTTTTCGATTTTGGTTTCAGATTTAAAAAAAAAAAAATATTTCAACTTTCAAAACCGGTTTAAACCGGTTCTGAAATTAAAACTCTCATAATATAAAAAATATATGAGCAAAATCGAAAAAGTAAAAACTAGCCCGGTTGTAGATCGTCCTAAGCTAGCCTATGCAAAAAAAAAATCATGTAAAAACATTAAAATTTGATCGAGATATTAGAAAAGAACGCTCCCATAGACTTTACATAAATCATCCGGGTCTTTTTGCGTACTTTTTCTGTGACTATTGTGGGCTCTTAATCTGTTGTAGAAAAAATATTTTAAACAGAATTAATTTCAAAATGTGTATCAAATAAAGTGGCGGGTAGTATAAGAAACAAACAGGAGAAGAAAATTTTAATTAAGATTATTTTTACCCGTAAAGCATGGTGACGTCACTGCAACGTCGTTGTGAAGTCACATTGTGACTTTGTGACTATCGATTGTCGATGTGACGTCACGTGACGTCGATGTGAAGTCACAGTGACTAAAATGTGAAGTCGTTATTGCCGTTTTAGGGCTTTTTTGTGACGTTCCACAAAGTGGTCACAATGTGACAAATTTGTGAAAAATGTGTCATTTGTGACTAATTTGACATTAACATTGTGACGAAACTGTGACAAAAGCGACGATATTTAAATTGCCAGAAACATGTTTTTTAAAGTAAATAACATGTTTTGAAGGATATTTATAAATTTCTAAAGATTTTTAAGGAAGTCATATCTCAGTCACAATGTGACGTCACTGAGTGGTGGCATTTTGGTTACAAATGTGATGTGACCAAAGTGACTCACAGTAACGTCACTGTGACCATGCATGCTATTAGGATATAAGCATTTTTATGAAAATACAGAGAAGTCCTCAAAACGTTTAGAGGGTTAAGAAATGATTTAAGCCCCTGATAGTGCCCTAAAAAAATACTCCAGAAGAAACATTCAAAACACAGATGATGGAAATTTGAATACCGACTTCAGATTTTTCGAGGTGAAAAGCGAAAGCTCATTGAAGTGTACTAAAATAAGTGTTGCTGATAAAAAGATTGACCATTTCCAAAACACTATAAGAGGCTAAGAATATATTTATTTTCCTAATTATTATTATGTATTCATGGAGAAATTCTATGTTCTCTTAGCATCGCATGTCTTTATTAGACTTTCCACGAAAGTCTACCAGGCCACTAAGCACAAACACTGCCTTTCCTCTAGAATCTTTTTTGCATTCTTCCAATGGGTGACTATTGGTGTGACGTCATATACCACCATCATGTGACCTTTCTGCTATGTTTATATTTGTTTGTTTTGGATATGAATGAAATCTGGTAAATGAATCAAACGAACACCATGGAAAATGAGCTTCTCTTAAAATAAATAAATAAATAAATAAATAGAACAAAATTAAAGGCGAAAAAATGTTCAAAGCGAGCTTTATTAATAGTTTTTAATTTAATATGGATTCAATGGATATTTTATTTACTGCGGCATCCGTAAGAGCTGAGTTCAATAAAATAATGTACGACATGCATGTATCAATATGTTCTAATAATGAGAACAAGAAGAATAAGAAAGATGAGTATAAGAAAACATTTTCTAAATGAAATTTCATTTATCATTATTAATTTTTTACTTTTAAATATGAACATCTATATTTCTTGTACATTTAATATATATTTAATTGGAGTAAAGTTTTCATCGCTAACTTCGTTTTAACTTCGCTAACCACCATTTTATAATATAATCATTTTGGCACATTTGTCATATATGCACCACATTAGCACGAGTGCAACAAAATGACGATTTTATGCCTCATATGGTAACCCGGTCATTGTTGTTTATTTATTAATAAATTGTTTATTTGCTTTATATTTTCTTTTATAAATTGATATAAATTGTTTTGTTTTATAGTTATTAATTAAACTTTTGTAGTTTATTATTATTTCCTTTTTAAAATAATAGAAAATAATTTAAAAATATATATGTAACTAATATTCGATAACGAAGTTTTTGCCAAACTGGCGTAAGAAAAAACATCGCGCCAATGTGGTGCGTATATGACATTTGTGCCATCATTTTTTAATAAAAAAGCGATGAAAAGAAATATTTTCTTAGCAAAATTTATCTCTCAACTTGTTTGTGCACCCGTACGCTGCACAAAATTTCGACATCTTTATTAATATTTTTATGCTAAAAAATAATAATCGCATCCATACATTCGAAAGGAAATCCCAAAAGTAAAATACTACCAGCAAGTGATTTCAATCTCGAACCCACATTCCCAAATAAGACTATTGATCAGTTTCAACTAATGTCACACCCTAGACATCGACTCGATAGTCTTTATCTATCTATCAATTTTTCTGGTTTTTCTACACATTGCTTGTTTAAGCGATTTTTTTTTTATATTTATATCCAGTGTCATTTAATTTTCTACTGATTTTATATGTTATGAATACGGTTCTTATTAATGAACCGAAACATGTCAACTCTTTAATTTAATTTTTATTTGTGACACCTTCTAAGTAAATAAATATGAAATGTTTTTATACGTGAATGAAAAAAAAGGTGAAGTGATTTTGTTTTAGTTTTTGAAAAAACGAAAGCTAACAACAGTTTTAACATTGATTTTTTTTTTTTTTTTTTTTTTTTTTTTTTGATTAGGGAAAATTGGTGGCCAAATAGTTGAAACTGATCTATAGCAATAGGTCAGTTTCTACCAGATAAGGAACAGTCTTGCACATTCGCTTCTGATTTTTGTATTTTGCTTGTTAGAAATCAATGTTAAGCTAGTTTAATTCCGTATACATTGCTTCCACTCGATCCAATTTTTGAACACGCCCTTTTTCAAGAAAAAAAAATTCTTAAACGTGCTATTACATGTAAAAATTTCTAGCGACAAAAATTCGCCTGCATTTTTTTTGTTATCTAAATATTTCATTGGCTTTTCGAGAAAAGGATATCCATCATCCGGGTTTCCAAGTATTTGATTGGCTGTTTCGGGCGACTCCCTTGGTTTTAGGCGTTAAAGACACAAAATAGTGGCTTTTCTTTCCCAGCGACTCCCCTGGAGCCATAGAATAACATGGAGAAGCATGGAATTTGAAGCGCCTTTGCCTCCTCGTGTAATAGTACTTTAATTTCCGTCTAAACTTACCACAAAAGGCGATTTTTTCATGTGTTGTTGAAAAAAGTATCACAATTTATTTATTTTTTTTTAAATACTGGTTTTCAAAAAATGAATAAATCATACGTTTAAATTTTTTTAAACACTTACTTGCACACAATGGATTGCTCATTTTTTACTATAGTACATTTTTCTAGCAATTCCCACTGCGACTGGGGTCCCACAGCTTGTAGAAATTCATTACTTTCGTTATTGATTTCTTCTTCAATACCGTACTTAAGCATCTAGAATTTAAATTTACAAAAATAGTTAATAATGTTGCTGAGTAAATAATGATAAGAAAATCTTCTGATAATATGCAACAATACGCTGATTTTTTGCACGTAGCGTGGGGGATATTTCAGCTCTGATTTCAACAAGAAAGGAAAAGTCATGCGCCAAGCATAGATTATGAAGCACTTTCCAATGCATTCAGAATAATGCAACAAAACTGATGAAAAAGTTGTATATGCTTGTAGCTATTTTTTATGCTCGAGGAGCCTACGAAGCGAGAAACTTGAAATTATTCTGTTTGTGGTGAAAAAAAATGGGAACTTTCTTTCTTTCACAAAACTATGAGCTGAACAGATTTTCAGAAACTGTAAAATTCATTCGTTTCGACAAAAAAAAAAAAAAAAAAAAAAAAAAAAAAGCGAGAAGAGTGTTTGCTTACAACTGACAAATTTGGATTAGCTTCCGAAATTTTGAAGCTCTTTATAGATAACTGGCAAGCTTGTAAGAAACCAGATGAGATGAGAATATAAGCATAGATAAACGACTGTTTCCCACAAAGGCAAGATGCTATTTTCGACAATATATACCAAATAAACCGAACTAATTTACAATTAAGTTTTAGTTAGCTGTAGACGTGCGAAGTTATAAATGGCTTTCCTTGTGTAAACAAAGATGAACTTAGACCATCAGGAGTACCTTTGAATAAATTTGTAATTTTGAATCTAGTAAAAAAAAACTATGTAAATTGTGGGACAAATATAACAACGGAGATTTTTTTTACAAGTATACACATCGCAAAGAAGCTAATGACAAAAAAAAAAAAAAAAAAAAAAAAAAAAAAAAAGTCTAGTTGGAACTATGCGAGCAAATAAAAGAGAATTACCGAATATAGCTAAAATTAGAAAAGATAATATGGCTCTTTTCTCCACAAAACTCTATAAATCTAATAATATTGTTCTAACAATTTATAAAATTAAGCTTCATAAAAAAGTATTACTTCACAGCTCAAACCATAAATCCGTAAAAATTGCTTCTAATCGAATACAAATTCCTGCAACTGTGTCGTTTTACTGTGAGACTAACAAGGGCACCACCAAACATGGTGCTCACAGATTTTAATGATTTTTAAGTATGTTGTAGGGGTTATACCACTAATTATTCAGCTGAAAGGATTCTTTCAAATGGGCCTTGGTTTTTGAGAAATTGGGAGGTCAAAGTTTAGCGTTTATTTCAAATACCTATTAGTATTGCCTTTGGTCAGCAGCTCCGTGGCTCCGAGGTAAAGTGCTGGACTCAAGACTCGGAGGTGGCGGGTTCAACTCCAAGCTGGACCACCTTTTTTTTTTTTTTAATCTTTACATACTTTTTACATGTCACATATTTTAAGCTGAATTTGGAATTCTACAGCTTTGAACTTATTAACATTTTCTTATGTGGGTTGTTTATTTTTTTTACTTTTATTTTTCTTACTTAAAAAAATATGGTTCAAATGATAAACTAATTGCACTTCAAAATTTATAAAATAAATAAAAAATGCTTATATAATTAGAATTTTCAAAAAGCATAAAAAATTTTGAATATTTTAAAATCCCTTTTACTTTAAATATTAATAATTTTGCTCAATTACTTTTTTCAGATTTTCAAATGAATATTACACAATACTGTGCATGGATTTTTAGACAATCTATTATTACATTTAATATACTTACATATATATATATTTATGTTACTGGTATATGCAGTGTAAAAAGATTAAATTTAACACATAACGCATCTTTATACACACTTTTATTTGGAAAAAATTATAATTATAACCTGAAAACTGATTACATGAGTATATTTATCGCATGTATAATACAGAACCAATATAAAAAAAAATAAATCACCATATCAAATACAAAAAAAGGCCTTAGCACTTTTAAAAGATGAAAGTGAAGAAATTATGCACACAGAAAAAAACCGTTTAGAATCATCATTTGCGTAGGGAATTTGCGCTGAATGTATTAACAAAATTTACAGTATCGCGTGATATATTTGTCGTGTGAATAAAAATAAGTAATTAAATTATTCACAATTTAACAGAATCTTACTTGATATTTAAGAGCAAATATTTATTTTTTGATCAACTTTTATATAAACCTTTTCCTTAAAAACTTAACGTTTATGATTTTTTTTAATTAATAGTTTTTTCAAAACTTATTAATCTAAACGCAAATTTGAACTAATTCGTGACTGAAATCTCATCTTTTTAAAACTCGTATAAATTTACATAACCTATATTCCTTAACTAGTTCTGCAAAAGAAACTAAATGACGACAGCAAAAAGAATTTCTATTTTTGCGTGATTTTACCGAGAAAATAAAAGCAGACGAATAAAATAAATACATATATTTTTTTTTATCTATCGTAAATATTATTTCATTAGCAAACGATTTTCCCAATTTAGTTGATTTTTTATGAATAGTGCTTTAATTTGTTAAAATAAAAAATATATGTATTATTTTAAATATAATCCTTCATTTCTTATTTGTGCAAACGATAAATGATATTGAGGATGAACTTTAGAAATAAATGTATTTAAAGATCAGTAAAAATTTGGAAAATATTTTAACACTACTGCAATAATATTTTATTAGACTTTCGAAGGTATGCATTATTTGAATTAACTAATCATATAAATGTCTGAGCAATTGCACCTGAAAATTATTTTGTATAATTTATACAAAAAAAAGGATAAATTTTCGTTTAAAAAATTCCACAAAAAAGGCGATAGAAAAGAGAAAAATTATTATTTCAGAATTGTGCTTAATAAAAAAAGAAATTGCATAATAATTGACAAAAAAAAAAAAAAAAAATAAATAAATAAAAAAAAGATTCAAGGCATAAATTAGTTATGCCGTTTTGTCAATAAAAATATTAGTTTAAAAATTGCAGATAAAAATAAATTTCCATGAAATAAATTCGGAAATATAAATTTACTTTATTAAAAAAAATATCAAAAAGTTCAAAGCTGTAGAATTTCCAATACTGCTTAAAATATGTAACGTGTAAAAAGTATGTAAAGATAACAATAATATGTAATTGTGTAATATTCATTTGAAAATCTGAAAAAAGTAATTGAGCAAAATTATTAATATTTAAAGTAAAAGGGATTTTAAAATATTCAAAATTTTTTATGCTTTTTGAAAATTCTAATTATATAAGCACTTTTTATTTATTTTATAAATTTTGAAGTGCAATTAGTTTATCATTTGAACCATATTTTTTTAAGTAAGAAAAATAAAAGTAAAAAAAATAAACAATCTACATAAGAAAATGTTAATAAGTTCAAAGCTGTAGAATTCCAAATTCAGCTTAAAATATGTAACATGTAAAAAGTATGTAAAGATTAAAAAAAAAAAAAAAGTGGTCCAACTTGGAGTTGAACCCGCCACCTCCGAGTCTGGAGTCCAGCACTTTACCTCGGAGCCACGGAGCTGCTGACCAAAGGTAATACTAACAGGTATTTGAAATAAACGCTAAACTTTGACCCCCCCCCCAATTTCTCAAAAACCAAAGCCCATTTGAAAGAATCTTTTCAGCTGAATAATTAGTGGTATAACCCCTACAACATACTTAGAAATCATTAAAATCTGTGAGCACCATGTTTGGTGGTGCCCTTGTAAGTTTGGAGTCTATGTAGTTGACCAAATGGCCCGGAGTACAGCGTAAAAGATCACATAGATTGCCTTTGCAAGTAGTTTATAATACTTTAGGCTTGCTAGCAATCAATTCGTGGATTTGTTATGGAGACTTCTGGTGAAAATATAACCAGAAAAAATATTTTTTTAATTATTCGAAGAACTCTACAGTAAATATAGGTGCTTCAGAAAAGCAGCCACCTCCCAAAAACAAGAACGGAAAACAATGGAGCGTACTTCGGTAAACTTAAAAAAAATTATGAACGAAAATCTCGACAAATTCAATTGTGCAACAAAAACAGAGAGATTTATACCTAGAATATATGCAACAAATATGTTAGTAGTAAGTGTTTATCAAAGATAATATATACTTGTAAAATTTGTGCCTTATAGTTATTTCATACATATCAAATGTGCTATGCTATAAATGCAAATAGAAACTTTTTTTTAAATAAAAAATTAATGAACCTCTATATTGAATGTTAATTTTGTTAAATT
This sequence comes from Maratus speculifer, assembly GCA_964019185.1. NCBI lineage: Eukaryota > Metazoa > Arthropoda > Arachnida > Araneae > Salticidae > Maratus > Maratus speculifer. The sequence goes on along the minus strand of OZ025296.1, from coordinate 339,007,010 downwards.
GTATTCTTTTATTTACATTAACTAAGTCAAAACATACAATGAAAGCCATGATAGTAAATCCGTCAATTTGACGGTTGCGGTAAAACTAGGTATACATATAACATCGGTAGTTCTACACTGTAAAAAATAAAGAATTTTATCACATTTACTTCGGTTGTATGAGATGTGAAATAAGGTGTAAATGTATTATTTTTGAGTGCCAATACCAAAATAAATGTTACGTTACACTTTCAATGACCTATCACACCTCTTTAAAAAAAATAGGCGTTCTGAATCACTAGAAATCGTTACAATTCGTTCTCTGAAAGACTTTATTGAATTCATCAACACAACGGCAGGTGTTTTTTTAATCCAGCGACAGCAAGTCGGTGATTATGTAATCCAGCGCGGGGGGTGGGATTATTGGATATGCAAAATGGCGCTTGGTTGAAACGTTCTGTTTTGTTTTGTGAATATCGATTATATTTCGCAGTAATAAAATGATTAAAAAATTGCTGACGTAGTTCATATTAAGAACTTTTATCGACTTACAGCTTTGATTATTTCAATTAGTTTGGACAATTTAAGAAACCAGAAATAATCTATTCTATGGTGAATTAGAGTTTATTCTAATGATGGCCGTCAGCTGCAACACAGTGTTGTTGCAAAGTTTTGGATTTTTTTCAAATAAGTAAGTGACGTTTATTTTCTTTCTGTTTTGTATACAATCACTCTTAATTCTCTGTAAAAGCTTGTATTTGTGTTATATTTGTTGTACGTATATATATATTATAAATAAATGCATGATACTTGCAAAATGTGATTTTGCAGTCTAGCTATTTCGATATTTTAAAAATGAAAATTAATAATAAAAGAAGTCGTAAAATTGTCACTTTCGTATACAGAGCCAAAGCTCTGTAAATATTTAGTTTTGATTTTATAGTGTTTTACTGCTTTAAATTCCGCATAACTTGAACTAACACGAAATTAAATAAACATAGTGTTATATCTTGTTTTAAACATTCATTTTTTCAATTTATATTTGTATTTTGATGTGTTTTTAGATTATTAGAAGCAAAAATTTCATTATTTTTATTTCGTTTATATATATATATATATACACACACACATATATATATATATATATATATATATATATATATATATATATATATATATATATGTGATACTGAAAGAGTTAAAGACATTGTCATGGTTTTATTTTTCTATTTATTAAATTAGTAAAACATAATTAAAATCATCATTAATGCCTATTTGAATTTGAATACATTTAATGGAAAATCTTAGAACTTCAATGAAAGGGGGGGGGGGCTGCCGGTATGTTCATTCAGAGCTGTGTGAAACGGGGGGCGAAGGGGCGGTCGCCCCGGGCGCGGAAACTGAGAGGCCGCCAAATTTATGTTATTATCGTCTTCTGTTTCTTCGCTTTTTTTGTAAAAAAAATTATATATATAAACATATTGGGATTTTTTGTGTGAAAAAAACATACATTTTCAAAATAGTATGTTACTTCATTCTTGAAATCCGGAAGTGGTCATACAATACTGTTAGATACATTTTTTCACATATGTTTTCCAGATCACCTTTGCCAAAATATAAGCGCAATGTTCTTTTATAGCATTTAGTTGTAATATTAAATCTTTTAAAGTTTCAAAATAAACGAAAAACATGTATTTAATAGAATTTATTTGTGCTTTTACACTTTTCATTTTTGTGACACCTGTGACAAACAGTAATGAAACTATACTGAAATTTATAGGTGCTGCAGATACATTCTGTCCCCTCCCCCCATCAACCCCTAAACACACTATGTGACCCATAGAACGATGTTTTTAAATATGTAAATATACTAAATTACATTGTTTAATAACTGAGTATTTTGTTTAAAATGCATGTTATAATAAATTACCTTAATTAAAAGGGAGTTTAACAGCCTTTTTGCATGAAACTAATTATTTTAATTTATGGCTGTGGTAAATTTAAAATCTAATCTTTAAATTATTTTTTATTTTGCTGTTAAAATCATGTAAATATTAGAAAATTTCCTTTTTTACCATCTACTTATATAGTGTACTTTAATAAATGGTAGCAAAATAAAAAATAATTAAAAAATTACATTTCAAATTTAATGCAGCCATAATTTTTAAAAAATAGCTTCACGCAAAGAGTGTGATAAACTTCCCTTTAATTGAGACAATTTATTATAACGTACATTTTAAACACATTACTTACTTTACACCCAAAATGGTGGCAACTAAGTTGCCACTACAAATGGTGTTTGTTTACCATTTGATAGTTGGTGGCTCATTACACCAATTTACAAGTGGAATTTCATTGCACCACTTGGGGTGGCAACTTAGTTGCCACCCTTTTTGGTGTAAAGTAAGGGAGTTTTTTTTTACAGTGTAGTGTTACGTCCGTATAGTATCATGTCATCACAGCAAAATCTTTTCAATGTCACACTGCGACTTTTGCGATAGTCGATGGGAGGTCACAGTGACGTGGATGAAAATTTGGAACTAATACGGGCGTTTTTAAATGTCACCCTGTGACTACTTTGTGACGCGAAATTACCTAGTTTCTTAATAGTCATTGAATCGAGGTTCTGGTATCATTTGCCTACCTGTACTATTCGTTTAACTAGGATTGAACGTTAACATAAACGAGGCTCAATTTATTCGAATATTATGCAAGTTTTGCTAAGTATATTCTTTCCATTGCGCACATAAAATGTTACATAATTCAATAACTACTTGTGTTTATTACAGTTAAACGTTTATACCGTGATTTTGAATTTCAAAACATTTTGAAATTTCATATTTTTTACATATGAGAATCTGATGGTGACTTCCCAGGTTACAAACATAAATAAAAATTTAATTAAACATACTAATTATGTTTTAATTTTGATGTTAATCTCATTTTATATATAAAAACATTTTATAATTTTTTAAGAATTATCCATTCAAAAAAAGTTTTGAAAGGTATTTAAAATGACGCTTTTGTATAATGCGTATGCCAAGTGTTAATAATTAGAGACGTTGACAAAGATTTTACTAAATACAATAGTTTTTTTGGTTCTGATTGTTTCAGTGTTTTTTATTTTATTATATAACTATTAATGTTTTTTACTTTTTTGTATCTTCAATAGAAGAAAGTATTGTAATCGAAATTTTTTTTTCGAATTCCGGTTTTCGACGGATTTACACGTTTTAGGGGTCAGAGATTCGAAAAAACCTGTTTTTACAAAATGTCTGTCTATCCATGCGTCTGTGTGTGTGTATGTCTGTCCGTGTGTCTGTGTGTATGTCTGTGCGTGTGTTCGTATGTCGCTATTCTACCATCAAAAAGTGTATGAAGATATGCATAGAATTGAACCAAATTTTTTGCGAATGTTTTTGGCTGAGGCAAGCAGGTTCTCATTCAATTTTGAAATATTCCACCGAAAGAGGGAGCTGCAATAGTGATTTTTGTGCCATTTTCAATATTGTACCGACTAAAAGTGTATGAAGTTATGCATCGTATTGAACAAATTTTTTTGTGTAAGTGTATGGCTATGGCTAGTTTGTCCTCCTTGAATTTTTAAAAAATCTGCCGGAAGGGAGTCGTAATTTTTGAGCCATTTTCAATATTTTACCACAGAAAAGTGTATGAAATTATGCATAGAATTGAATGACATTTTTTGTAAAAGCTACGATGTAAACTACGATCAGCAGATCCTTCCTAAATTTGAAAAAAAAATCCGCCGGAACGAGGCGCTATAATCGCGATGTCTGTGAAATTTTTATTATTTACCATTAAAAAGTGTTTGATGTTATGCATAGAACTGAACTAAATTTTTTGTGTATGATTTTTTTTGGAGAATGGCGAGTATATACTTGCTGAATTTGAAAAAAATCCGAATATCGTTCTACTGTTCATTGGCTCGTGTAGATATGGAAACTCGTTTTTATTCCGATTATTTGACAAAAGCAGAAATTTAAGATGCAAATAGTTGGTATAGTATTGAATAATATTAACGCATTAATATGTGTAATTAAATATTAAAATGTTATTATATTAAAAAACATATTAAAATATTAAATAAAATATAACATAACTAATATTAAAATATTAAAATGTACATATGAGATAGAAAAAAGTTTTGGGATTGGTACATCCAACTAGTTTTTTCATTTATTTATTTTTATGAAGCTTTAATTTCGTTATGGAATATTTGTCGCAAAAAAAGGAATCTTAATTTCACTGTTTTAACTTTAAACAGGTTAACCTTCTCTAATTGAGATAAACGCGGTAGAGAGATCTTTCTTTTTTTTTTTTAAATCATAATCGAAAATTATCTTTAAAATCACAAAAATCAATAAAATAAGAGATTCTTTAAAAAAATTGCATTTGAAAGAACATTTTTTTCTCTATTTATCTTTGAATTGTGTAGTGTTTAGAAATTAGTATACAGTAGAAGCTCAATATTACGCAGTTGTTGGGAGACATGTTTCACAGCCACGTTATAATTTAACCGCAGTATATCGAAATGTTGTCAAAGAAGCGAATTTTTTTTTCCAAGCACCTTTGTCGTTCCAAGCCCAAACTCGCACTCTGATTGGTTGTTGCTCTTGGCACTGTTTTCACGTAACTTGGCGATAACCATACTTGGCGAAAAATACTTCGCTCGTAAGTGAACGAGTAAACCTAAAACCTAACCTACTCATTCTTATTCTTCCTTCATTTTGTGCTCTTGTGTATTATTATCTTGTGTTATTTTATAAAATGGCTAATACTTTACTTATTAATAAACGGGAAAAGTTACTTTGTACTTGTAAGGAAATCAAACTCCTCGACGGAAGCATCTATCGCTACGCCAAGTATGATTATCGCCAAATAACATGAAAACAGTGCCGAGAGCAACAACCAATCAGAGTGCGAGCTTGGGCTTGGAACGACGAAGGTGCTTGGAAAAAAAAATTACGCGTCAAAGAAAAGGTACAAAATGATGAAAACTTACTCGCTTTGTGAAATGTAATCAACTTTGTCATTCATTGAACACAGGATCAATCATACGTTATCTTAAAAAAAGGTCCATAAGTATTGTTTGGCGAAATGAGGCGTTTCATTTCTTTTCTGCATAATGCTTCACACTAGTAAGATGATGTAGATGAACACAATCTCAAGGAAGGTCTCCATACGGGTATACTCAGAAAATTCCGAAAAAATTACAGAATGTACTTCTCGTGTGGATATATACGTTCGTAAAATTTATTTTGGCGGAACCCCGATAGAATGTTCGTAAAAAAATAACGAACATTTCTTTTATTTGGCGATTTATTATCGGTTGGCGACAAAATAAAATTTCAAAAGGTCAAATACTTTTTAAGGTAAAAATGTTTCATCTTGAACTTGTTAAAAGAAATTTTATTTATATAACGTTAGTTTGTCAGCTTCAGGCTGTTTCAACTATATTTTTGTCATAATGTATTTAGAATGAAAATCATCTGTGAAATTTTATGAATTAAAACAAAATTTTAATTAATTAAAATCTTTCAATCATAAAATTAACTCCAATCTAACTGAGCTCTGTCGATTCAATTTTGTTGCTATGGAAACAAAGACATCTCCGATATTGAAATGTATTACTGCAAGCATTCTTCCTCTGGCCTTTATTTTGTCATACGCTTAAATATATGAAAAAATACTTTTCAATATGAAAGTATTTTTTATATAAGGAATTATTTTTAAAGTAATAAAATTAAATAACAGCAGCAAAAGCAATAGAAATATGCAATATTTAAAATACATTTATTTGTCAAACTCTCTCATTGTTCAAATTTAAATTCATTAAATACTATTAGCACGTATTCTGGAATTTAATTGACAAGAAATTTTCAGGTGCATTAAAATCGTTTGTTTTTGGCGAGGAAAAATAATGCTCGCCAAATCGCTTGACGCTTTTGTCTTTTCGCGCCAAATACTCGAAAGTATTTTATTTTTTTACTGAGTTTCTTTTGTAATTCCGACGATAAATTTGACTGATCCTTTACTACATACATGAGTAGTTTAATCAGTATTTTTTTTTTTCAAAAAATTCTGAGTATGCCCAGTATGGAGACCTTCCTTGTCACTCGTCTTACCTCTCCATCCACGAAATTATCTTCGTTAAGTATGAAATGACTTCACTAACATGTGGAACGTCGTCTTTCATTACCACATCACTTTCTATTTCATCATCATCACCTTACTTACTGCAATTTTTTTTTCGTTACAGCATCAATGATATCCTGATCAGAGGTCTCGCTAAGAGGTGGGGGGGGGAGACAGGGGAGAGCCTCCCCCCAAAAAAGTTTCCACATGTTGTTACAGTTGGAAAATTTACAAACTGAACTGGTAAATTAGTTCAAAACTTTAATAAGAAACTATAATGCACTTTCTACTTCTGATAGATTTGACGAAAGTTATCAATATAATTAAAAACATTATTAAGCTTTTTGCAAATAAAAACTATATTACATTTTCTAATTGCGATAACTTGGTAAAATTATAAAAAAAATTGGCAAACGCCAAGTATACTATTTATGTTACGCCAATATTATTCTAAAATAGATCATTTTTTTCGGGGGATATATTTTTCCCTGCGTTAAATCCGAATTTGCAGTATATCGGACAGCGTTATTTCGACCTAAAATTAGAAATTTATTACTCAGATCGTTGCCATCTTCGGTATGACATCAATGTTATTCAAAGACGTGTTTTTGCTTTATAATATTGACCAACGATCTAACTCAGGCTAAAGATGCCTGATATACTACTACGAATGTACAGTACATACGTGAAGATAATTTTTAATTGAAAACTAGTACATCTTTGATATTTAATATATTTCTTTAGATTTCCCTCCAAATACATAAATAGGTATATTTGGCACATTTTAATTAGACATATGCCCGTGGTTAATCGCGAACGATTTTATCCTTTATAGCAATTTTCTTTTATTTTGGTTATTTCAACAATTAAGAGCCCACAATAGTCACAGAAAAATTACTCATAAAGACCCGGATGACCATGTAAAGTCTATGGGAGCGTTCTTTTCTAATATCTCGTTCAAATTTTAATATTTTGACATGATTTTTTTTGCATAAAATAGTTCAGGACGATCCACAACCGGGCTAGTTTTCACTTTTTCGATTTTGGTTATATATTTTTTATATTATGATAGTTTCAGTTTCAAAACCGGTTTAAACCGGTTTTGAAAATTAAAGTAATTTTTAAAAAAAAATCTAAAACCAAAATCGAAAAAGTAAAAACTAGCCCGGTTGTGGATCGTCCTGAACTATTTTATGCAAAAAAAATCATGTCAAAATATTAAAATTTGAACGAGATAATAGAAAAGAACGCAGCGTTCTTTTCTAATATCTCGCTCAAATTTTAATATTTTTGCATGATTATTTTGCACAAGATAGCTGAGGGCGATCCACAACCGGGCTAGTTTTTACTTTTTAAATTTTTGTTTCAGATTTTCTTTAAAAAATTACTTTAACTTTCAAAACCGGTTTAAACCGGTTCTGAAACTGAAACTATCGTAATATAAAAAATATATAACCAAAATCGAAAAAGTAAAAACTAGCCCGGTTGTAGATTGCCCTCAGCTATCTTGTGCAAAAAAATCATGCAAAAATATTAAAATTTGAGCGAGATATTAGAAAAGAACGCTCCCATAGACTTTACATGGTCATCCGGGTCTTTTTCTGTACTTTTCCTGTGACTATTGTGGGCTCTTAAGAGCACACACTAGTCACGCGGTAAAAGGCGAACGCTAATGGTAAGTCTATGGGGGCTTTCTTTTCTAATATCTCGCTTAAATTTCAATATTTTTAAATGATTTTTTTTTCACAGGATAGCTGAGGACATTCTATTACCGGGCTAGTTTGTACTTTTCTGATTTTCGTTGTAGTTTAATACTGAGGACCCTCTAAATTTTGGATTCAGTGAAATTCGAGGTGTTGTGTCCTTTTTAGTCTTATAAAATCTATTTCAGCAAAATTCAGAAAAAATCAAAAACGCTTCACGTAATATTAGTGTTTAAGCTTTCCAATGATATGCTTTCCATATTTCTACTGCAATTATTCTGAGCAAAATTGGGAAAGATTTTGTTAAAAAATGCAACAGAAAACGAGTTTTAATTATATGATCTCCGCCTCAGCCAGTCTCCGCCTCTCTTGCCCTTTATTGAAAATTTGATTGGTTAACACCAATCCATTTTAGCAAATGAAAGTAACTTTTTTCCTTTCCTTGTATTTCTTTCTGTTATTGGTTTAGGTTAACGTGTTAAAATAACATCCCCTTATTTCAAACTTTGGATTTATTTTTTCTACAATTATTGATAAATTTTAACTAAAATAGTCTTGAAAAAAATCAACGACTTCTAATTTTTTTGTTTTTATAAAACTAAAGCTATTTTTAAGTTATAACTAACTTCCAAAGAAGGAAATTATACACTTCATTTGTATATATATATATTTTTTTTTCAAGTGCATACAAAAAAGTAGATTTGATACAAATTACAGTAAGCTCCTTTCTAGCAGAAAGGAAATTCTGATAATTTTAAAGGATGCTTATAATTGGAACTTTTGTGAAATACATAGGTAGTATTAAAAGGACACGGAGCTATATTTGGAATTTATAAATTTCCTTATACCGCTTGCAAAATATATGAGACAGGGGGGCAGGGGTGTGCAAAGAGAAAACTGCGCCAGGAGTAAAGTTCAGTTTGGCGCCCCAGTCCCTGAACTTTTTCTTGTGACAGACTAAATATGACGTTGGTAATAAAAATTTGGCGCCCCCTAAATTTCCGCACCCGGGCAACCACCCCCTTCGTACCCCTCTTTTTCGCACGGCACTGTGGAGGTACATTTGGAGGAGGCTTATTCAACACCGCGCCATCCGAAGAGAGGGGGGTGGCGCCACATTTATACTATCAACATCATTCTTGGGCTGTTACAAGAAAAAGTTGGGGGAGGGGGCGCCAAATTGAAACTGTGCCCCGGGCGCAGTTTTCTCTTCAAACGCCCTTGTGCTTGTTTTTGGTACTATACGATACTAGGCAGCCCGATTTCAGTGCAGTATTATTAAGTAAAACAATAAAAAAAAAAATAAGCATTTTAAGTTTGAAAAACAGTTTTCATCAAAAATAAGCAGAAATTAAAGTTGGAAAATTTTAAAGATTAGTAACTTTAAAATTGTTGATCAACTTGTTTAAATCTTTAAAGAAATATTTTTTAATATTTAATACTTTTAAGGAAAACGATACACTTTTAACAGTTGTTAAAAATAGAAAATTTATCCTGCGTGATACATTTTATTTTAATATAACATAAAGGTATATTTGCAAAGACAAGGATTTGCGAAAATTTTTCATTATTTATCATAATATAAAAGTAAAAATAATGAAACTGTAAGGCAAAATATAGCATTTTTATAAAGTGTGCTATTCAGCAAATTTTATTTTATAATACTTTTCAGAATTGTTTCTTCTTTGGAGTTTTTTTCGACGTTTAACAAATGCAGCATCTGTCTTTTACATTTTTTAAATCATACAATGTATCGTGGACAAGATTTGTCGAGATATTTACAAACTCTACAAGCTCGTATACATCTAATGAGTGACAATTCAATACAACATTGTAAAATTTTTAGACGATTTCGCTGTCTTTAGCAATTTTTGTTTGTCCTGGTACAAGGTTAGATCTGGAAACTCCTCAAAAAAAAGGGGGGGGGGGCATTTCAGAAATTTGGAGATTTCAGTCGGACCTGCGATTCGGGTCGGGACAAATTTTTTCATTGTGGATAGAATCGGGGCTAATTTTTTTACGTTGCGGATTGGGTTTCGGTCCGATTTACTTCATTTTTCTCGTTGTTCGTGTTAAATCCTACTTTTTTTGCTGCGAGTCGTGTTATATTTTACTTTGTTGCTGCTTGTTGGGTTTGGGTCCAGTTCTCTTTCTTTGTTGCTGCTGGTCAGTTTTGAGTTTAGTTCACTTTTTTTTTGTGTGTGTGTGTGTGGGGGGGGGGATGTTGATTACTATTTTATTGACGCTGGTTTGTTTTCGGTCAAGTTGACTTCTACTTTTTTTCTATTGGTGGAGTTGATTTTTACATTTTTCTTGCGGATCGAGTGGAAATCTACTTTTTATCTGCGCGTTGTTTTCGGGTCAAAATAATCGATTTAAAAATTTGGAGGTTCGGGAATTTTGCTGTGAGTCGTGTTTGTATCGGCTTGAACTTTTTCCTGTGGGTAGAGTTTGGGTCAGTTTGACTTACATTTTTTTCAAATTCGGTTCTGTTCCGGATAAAATTTCACTTCTGGGAGTCGCACTCTGGTTCATTGATTGGTTGGTTGAATGAGGTTTTATGACGCAAAGTTATTTTAGGATATGCTGCGCAAAGAACAAGGTGGGGATTCGGGTTGATTAGAAAGTTCGATTAAGGGATTTTTATTTTAAGCTGCGAGTTGGGTTATTAGCCTCCGATGCTTTTTCTTTCAGACAAGCTAAAAAGTGTCGTGTCAAACTTTTACTTACCTATCATACGTAGTGTAGGGTAAGTCTTGCAATCGTTTTGAAAATCGAAAAAAAAAATTGACGGATTTACACGTTTCAGATACTGGAGACTCCAAAAAACAAATTTTTAGAAAAAAAAAAAGTTGCCGTCCGTTTGTTTGCCTGTAAATGCTCTATCTCACGAACAAAGGGAGATAGAGACTTAAAATTTTGTATCTACTTAGTAAGAATGAATAGGACGAAGCCTATTTAATATCAGTAACCTCGATTATACGGAACTTTTTTTTCGGACTCTCAAAAATTTCGTTCTCATGAAATGTATATAAAAATTTCCGATTTTTTTTTTATTTTAAGGAAAAGACGTAAAAGGCAATAAGATAACACAAATTTTGCAACAAGAACGAAGTCAGTCGGATTAATAGTTGCCGAGATATTTGTAATCCTGTTTTCTACATTCTTCGATTTCTCATGACCCTGTATTTTCCTCAAATTTCAATTCAAAGATATGTTTTAATTGGAAATGAGACTCTTAATCTGATGCAGTAAACTGTTAATTAATATGATTATTGTTTTTGGAGTTATAAGGATGTTTCCTTTACGCAATCTGGTACTACTTGTGTAGTTCGGTATTTTACATAAATTGTCGAAATGGGTTCATCAGCAATTCATTAATGGAGCATTACTGTGTATATTAAAAACATTTAAATATACGTTTAAATTTTGTTTTGGAAGTGCAATGCATTTTATAAATAGTTTTCACATATTTTATTTTCACATATTGTATAATGCATATCCATGATGGGTAAGTATTACGGTGGCCCCCAACGACTAGTTTCGTAAAATGGCCGTTAAAACGAGACATTCATACAATTTTATTGTTAAAATGCATTTCCTTTTTCTCAGAGTCTATAAAAAAGCGTTTAAACTAAAGAAAAAATCCGTTTTTGATGTATCTAGTCAATGAAGAAGTAGCACGTCAAATTGTATCTCTTTATTATTCCGCAATTCCAATGTCTCAGAGAGAAATTGCTAATCAATTGGGTATTTCAAGCCGTTCACGCTATTATATTGATAAACACAAAAAAAGGAAGTCGGAGGCGAATAATCGGAGGCGAAACTGAATTCTGCAATGGCAAAATCTACATTAAACTTGTTTTCACTTTTTTACAGTAAGCCGGATAGATTTGTACTTCTTTGCTACGTATCCGATTTGAGCAGTCTGACTTAGAAATAGGTTTTACACTAGAGAGCATATACTAGATTTTCTTCTATACAAATTTTAGTATTCAAGTTAAAGATGTAAATTATATTTTATAATTCTATTAAAATACATGAATTCGTTTTCTTTCATTTCAGTTTCAGATGTTCGGGTAAGGGCTCGATTTGACATAATTTGTAATTTTTGGGTTCGGATTGATACATTATGAGTCGGGTTGACTTTAAACGTTTCGGATTCGGGACATTTTTTCTTTTAGCTTTTGACAAATTCGAATCTGGTATAAATTGGTTGATGACTGGATTTTTCAAAAGATAAGACAATTTTTCATATGAAAAACTATATGTTTGAATATTTACGAGTACATTATATCTATGTTCATTTTTCTACTTGAGCAAAAATAAAAATTATTGATATACACTGCTCAAAACAATTAAAGGATATTGCAGTTTTAGGTGGATTTTGTATCTGGGAAACTTTTTATCTGATTGATACATGGTCGACAGACATAGTAGGTTATATGAGAAAAAATTACACATGTTTGGCAGAAAAAAATGCATTTTATTGCGCATTTGTGTACAAAAGGAAAAAAACACAATTTGTGCATATGAGAAAAAAAGAAAAAAAAGATGTTTTCTTCAAAGAAAATCATTTTCAGAAGGGGTTATGGTTTCCACGGGCGGCCAGCAACGTTGAACACCTTTGAGGCATGGACTCAATGAGGCTATTAATGACGAGTTGGGGTATTCTGCCCCACTCTTTCAGAAGAGCTCTTTCCAGTTCTTGGAGAGTTTGTGGGGGTTGTTGGCGGCCAGAAACTCGTCTTCCTAGAGCGTCCCAAACGTGCTCGATTGGATTCATGTCTGGAGAACACGCTGGCCATTCCATTCGAACGATTCCTTCCTCGAAAAGGAAATCCTCCTCCAGGTTTGCCCGATGTGGCCTGCAGTTATCGTCCATTAAAATGAAGTTATATCCGATTGCTTCAGCGTAAGGGACTACAATAGGTCTGAGGATCTCATCCCTATACCGGCGACCAGTCAGAGCTCCATCTCGAATGATGTAGAGGTCAGTGCGCCCGTCAATGGAGATGCCACCATACACCAACACTCCTCCACCGCCAAATCTGACACTTTCGTGCACGAACGCAGGATTATTCCTACTGCCACGGTCCCTCCAGATGAAAATACGCCTATTATCCGGATGCACAGAAAAACGGGACTCGTCAGAAAACAGAATATTGCTCCATTCATTTCTCCTCCAGTTCACATGCTCGGTTGCCCACTTCCTGTGGACGCGACGATGCCTTGATGTTAATCTAACACATACCATCGGTCGGCGAGCATACAGACCTACAGCATGGAGCCAGTTTCGGACAGTCTGAGTTGAAATCGTGGTGCCTGTAGCCGAGCGAAGGTGTTGTTGGAGAAGAGTAGCGTTCATGTTTCGGTGTCTCCGAGCTGTTAACGCTAAATACCGATCTTCATTAGGCGTTGTTGCTCGTCTACGACCTTGCCCTGGTCTTCGGCCTGCACATCCGCTCTCCAAAAAACGGTTCCAGATCCTGGAAATGACACTTTGTGACACTCCAATGGTTTGCGCTACTTCGGCTTGAGTTTGGCCCCCTTCTAACCTACCAAGAATTCTCCAAGCTTCTGAATCTGTCAAATGACTTCGCTGAGACATCATACTCATCGAAACAAAGCAATCACTGAATGCCGATCACCATTGTCTTCATTCTCTTTTATCCAGTTGAAAGTCAAATTTCATTCGCTGCCGCTGAAGGGACGTTTTTGACGTCGAACTCAAAATGTGCATACTCCACAGTTTGAAAACCAAAAAAATTTGCATTTGTGATTCTCTTCTTCTATTTTCGACAAAAAAAAATTTCGTTTATATCTTTATTTTATATAAAACTTCAAATATCCTTTAATTGTTTTGAGCAGTGTAATTAAATGGGATACTTTTTCACAATTCCCTTCATATACAGATTGATTTTGTTTCATTTTGAATTTGTTGATCTGTTTTGTATCAGGTTATTCAGTATTGGGTCAGATTTTTTTTTTATTTATATATTTATCTAGCGAGCTTGGGTTGGGTTAAAATTAAATTGCTTTTGGAGCCTGGGCATGAAAATTTAGGTTCCGGCAGACCTCTAGAAGAACGAAGTCCACGCCACGCCTGAAGTGGAAAAAAAATAAAGTGTGGTCAAGTTTTGCAGAAAAAAGTAAGATCCGAACTCGGAACTGTTTCCGAAAGAGTGAAGACCTGACTCCAGAATATCTAGTCTCCTCCCGGCCCGGACCGAATGAATGTTATTTTGGCACGCCCCGGTATAAAATTCAAAAATTCGGTCCGAGCCCGGCCCGCACGTTTACACTTTTACATTTCTAGGCTTGGCCCGGCCCAGCCCGTACAGAAATCAGTGAAATCAATCCAGGCCCGGTCTGACCCGACACAATTTCTATTATTTCGAGAAAAAAAAATCAGATATTTATCATACAATTAAGTTTTTTTAAGATTACTACATTCATATTTATTGGGTGATTTTACACAAAATTTTACAGATAATGCACAATAAGAACATTAATGATTACTTAGGTTCTTAGCCTTTCAACATTCAAATAAAGATTCATTAGGAAATTAATATGGTTTAGAATAAAAGAAAAAAAAGTTAAAATTATCATAACTTTTGAAGCTGTGTGATAAAAAGTAGATTTATGAAAATGCTTCTTTATCATTTTGTCAAAGATTTTTTCAAATTTAGAGGAGCTATTTTTTATGCATTTCTGATTTCATTTCTTTTCGGAAACACATGAGATTAACAGGTGTTTTTATTCAGAAACAATGTAATGGAATGGCGTTGTCCATTATTTGATACAAGCAAATACAATGCGCAACACTCTGATACACAACGCACAGCACGCTATACAAAACGCTAATTTTCAGAATATTTATGAAAATATTGTGAAAATTAGCGTTTTGAATCGAATTTTCGGAAACGACAACATGCGAAAGGAGAAAATTTTGAAACCGCATGACAAGAATCTCTTATACCGCAACAAGTATATACAAATATCTTATTAACCAAAAACGGAATATGCTATTCGATTGCAAATCCCTTCAATAGTCAGGCTTGTCAATTTTGTGCCTTTACAGTTAAAAATTAGTCAGAAAATGTGTCAAATTTTCGTGTTGTTGAGAAATGAATTTAAGAAACACCAAGGACTATATTTCCAAAAAGTAAGTTAACAGAAATTCTTTATTCCTTTCACATATATATTGTCTGCCCTACACGTCTTACGAACAATTAAGGATGTATTTCGATTCAGACTGCTTATTTTCCGATTTATTTTTGAATTCATTATTGCTCTCAAATACACCAAACTTTCAAAATCTCTTATTTGGAAAGTACGCAAGGTGCCGTGATTGTCGATTCTTTGATAAATGCAGAAAATGTTGCAAAAAAAGCAATCAAAAATGGCATTTTGAACCGCTTTTTCCCTAGCGGGAGATCTGGGAACGAAAAAAAGGGTCATAGTAATAAGGTAATTGTTTATAACTCAAATTCTAATGAATTGAGCGTAAAAAGACATCACACGGCACCTCATACGCCCCTTTAAGAATCCCCTCAGCAAGTTTCATGTTTCTACTTTTAAAAATGTGCCTGAAATTGTATCTGAAAATTTCGAGCTGTTGAAGGTGGAAAAGCGTTTTTTCGAAAACACCTTTAAGTCTAGTTCTGACCTATCCCGACTATATGTAGAAGAACAGTACAAACCTGATCTTGGAACGTCTCCAGTTTGCCAAAAAATTATTAAACCCGTTTAGACACAAAGCAAATGTCCGATGCCGATCTCTACGCTGTACAAGTTACATTTATGTATTGATGTTGTCAAACTAGTATCTACTTGTGACGCACATTTATACTTATGGTCGTTAAACCTATATTCATTGAAAACAGTTCTCATTTTAACGTTTTTGCCGAAATCTTTATAACAAGCCGGCAGATCTGTTAAATTTTTTTGCCAGTCTGATACGGGCTGGTGCAGATCTCTAGATCTAACCAAGTCCTAGTCTCATGACTTAAAACCTGCACGGACCTACCCGGGCTGCGACAGCTTCGTCGAGTCCGATCAGGTCGCACCGTTCTCAATCTTAAACACGTTTCATTTATCCTGTAGACATCTAATACCATTTTGCCGACCCTTCATTGGGCTCAAATGGGGAGGGGGAGGGTCGCACCATCGCTTCTGGTATTCATCATATTAAAATCTTGATATTGAATCACACTTTAGCTTTTTATATGTCGACAGATGGTTCGTAGGAATTATTACATTGTTCTGCAATGAATAATAAATTTTGAAAGAAAACTTAACCGTAAAACACTGTAACATAAATAAAGCTAGACTGAGTGTGCGGTGTCTTCCTCTGAAAAAAAAAACGAATAGTGAAAAAAAAGAGACTCTGTAAGTGATAAAGAAAGCGGGATCGACGGGAAACAGATGACCAATTTCACAGGTTTAATTTGATTATGTATACGAATGGAATGTTTTTATGGAAATTCTTTTTAACATAGAGTATACACGAAACAGCATTTCACTGCATTTCATGTTCAAAGTAGTGAACACAATTTAAATACGCTAGGAACAGTTTTTCTCCAAAGAGCTTTTTACAATGGAATTCTTTTGTATAACTCTGTAATTGAATGGTAAATGCTTTTCACCAAATATTAAGCAAAGTTGCAAGCAATGTTAAGTCCATCTCAGAAGTTTGTATCAATTTTAATGTTTGTAAGAGAGTAACATTACTACAACAATACATTACATCGCGAAAAATTTTTAGACCACAGTATAATAGATTACTATGGAGATCCTAAGTGCTATACATATCATATTTTTTTATAACTACCTTTCAGAGTATCTCAGTAATGTATATGAATTTTACTACTTTTAAATTAGTATGACGCTCCTCAAAACACCGCAAATGATTTATCCACATAGACCATAATGTAGCGGAATAATTTTCAGTGATCCTAAATGTTTCTTATGTTTCTTCAATTTTTTAAAAAGCGTTCAATTTTTCAAAAGTAATTTTTGCTCCTTAAAAAACTTAGTTTTGTGCAGAATTTGCAAAAAGTCCTTAAAAGTATTTAAGTTTTTTTATTATTTGTTGATTGAAGATGAAAATCTGAGTTCTCTGAAATCTGATTTAGAAAAAATAATCTATATCACCATCCCCCCCCCCTTTATATCAAAATTTCGCCTCGCCTTTTGCTCTCATCACAGTCTTCAATATTACCCCTTCCAGAAGTATCGCTTCGCTGTTTTGCTGTCTATCTCACTGTATCCAGTTTACAGAATATAGCCATTTTGTTGTAACAATAAAAAATCGATCACAAAAATTCTTCCCCACTAACTGAAAATGAGATTTTCCCCTCTCACCCTATTGCTAAGTGCCTAAAATTTATTCATTGAAACTTTCTTATATGGGTGATTCTCAAAATAGGGGACGATTTCAAAAATGAAATCTTAAAAAAATTACTGTTAGCAAAATTTCTGAAAAAAATAGGTGTTGTTAATATAGTATTAGGTATACTTTCCATGTAGTCAGCAGAGCTAAATATTTAAAAATTAACTTAAAAAAATAATTAGTATTTTTTGAGCCATGCTAATGACAAAACGAATTGTATGGAATAAATATATTATGAAATTTTTATTTTCTTCCGTTTAAATATTTTTTTTCTATATTTATTAGCCTTATTTTTCAGCAAATGGTTTCCATTTTTACATATATACATATAAGGAGAATAAAAACATTACCAAAGAGCAAACTTTGTTACATGAGCAACATTCTGACACTAACAATGTAAGAAGCTGTCTTAGTGATTTCCCTACAGATTTAATGCATATTTTAGGGATAATAAATGTAATACCTAAATTTATACGTAAAATTAAACTTTGTAAAGGATACAATATAAGCACTGGTTACATTTATGTACATAGGAGTCTTTAGCATGGACAGAAAAACCATGCTAATTACACTGATATCTGCCCATGCTAATGACAAATTTTAATTTAAATAAGATTATGAGCCATAATATAATCACAATGCAATATTCCTTTCTGGGGCTTTTTAAAACACAAAAGTTCTATGCAAATAAATAAAATAAAAATTTTAACTATAAAATAAACATGAAAATTATTATCCATTCTAATGACATACAATTGATGTAACCCCCTAATATTCAACTTCTATTCTTAAAATACAATACATGCTTCTATTTTCTGGCTGGTTTAAAATGACTACTTGTTGCCATGGAGAAACTATTGTCATATGTGAAAATGAAATTTTGATTAATAACCAGCTGTTTTAGTATGACCTTGTTTTGAAAATCGAATATGGAGGACAAACTTTAATTCTTTTTTTATGTACTATAATTTTATTTTTAAAAAGAAATTTATTGGATAAATCCTTTCCTTGATTAATTTAAAGAAAGAATAACATTTGTTTTATTTTATAAACATGATATTAACTCTTAAAAAAGCTAGTATATATAAGGCACAGCTGCTGTGGACATCCATGCTAATGACATTTTGAACATTTATTCTGTTATTTTAAGGTGTTTTTAACTAAAAAGTGAGTAATTCTTGAGTGCAAATAATGAATAATATTAAGACAAACATATCTAAATATAAAAACATGACAGAAAACCTCTCAATTTTTTTTATATGCCGAAAGACATAAATTGTCCCCTATTTTGAGAATCACCCATATCTTATTACTTTTTAAGCCTATTTGTAAATGTTTTGAAAGGCAAATAAATAGTAAATCATCTAAAAACTTCTCCATCCCCCCCCCACACACACACCAAAATAAATAATTAATAAATCTGTTTACTTCTCCCCCCCCCCAGCTCACAAATTTTAAACCTTTAAAGTCATTGATTTTTCTAAAACTTTTACTGTAATAATAAATAATCAATCATATAGTTTTACTCTTAATCCCACAAAAATTGATGTTTTCCCTCTATGTTTCCTTACCATGCATATAAAATTTTGTCTTTAAATCTCTTTATTTTGTTTTTAACCATATTTGTTATTATAATCTTTAGTCATGTAAGGTAAGTCATCTAATAAATTCCCTGCATTCCGCTCGAAAAAAAAAATAAATAAAATAATGAATAAATACTTTTCATTTTTTCCTCCTCAGAAATCTCCAACAATTATAGAAATAAATTTAAACCAATTATTTAGTAGATTTGTGAAATTCGAACGAAATATGATAATTCAGCATAAAAAACCTTTTTCTATATTTAAAGGGGGGAACAGTCAACCCTTTCTCTCCTTATACTTATCCATTGAATTCCTAAAACTAATCGCCCCAGAGGGATACCTTCTTTAAATATTCATGGGCTTCACAACCCCAGGCACCTGATTGATCTATCTCTTTTCCTTTTACTCTTATTTCTCTTCTTTTTTTCTTTGTTTCACTTTCGTTGTGGTTTTTCTCAGAGGTTAGGGTAATTTTGTATGAGCCGATATCACTCTGTATATCGACTAATGGAAAAATGTAAACCACCCACGTGTTTGCCAAGCATGGCGACCCGTGTCCCTGGAAAGGGGGATCCTGGCAGTTGAGAGAAACCAACACACTGCTTTGGCCTCTGCTTCAGGTTGACGGGAGATACATATTGGTCACGTATGCATTATTCGGCTGGTCAGCTGACTTTTGTTATTGGCTTTAGGGATTAAGTGACTGAGCAATTATTTGTCATCTCGTTAATGGGGGTGATTGAGATAGGATTGTCTTATGACGGTAAAGGCCCTGGCTAACACTATTTCACGGATGTGTATCCCCTTGTTGGACTCCGTAGGGGGTGGTGTGGCCAAGGTCCAAATTATTTTTTTTCTAATATAGATGTATATATGTAATATAGATATATCTTTCTTAATTTTGTTATACCTGTCCAAGATGTGCGGAAGTGGGTCACGAGGGTGACTCGTGTGAAATGTCTGCCGCATTTTCCCATTCTTGCCCAAACTGGACCTGTGAAAAAGATATTCTTACCATTAAAATAATAGAAAAACTTCCTTACCATGAAGCTCGCAAAATTGTTGAGTGTAGAATCCTATGCGTTGATGTTTCCTATTCAAGTTTATTCAAACAGCAATCAAAATACGTAAGGCACATTAGCATACCAACAGATTCCTCTATTCTACCCAGTATCTCAAAGAAACAAACCCGTAATGATTGTTGTTATATTAAGTGTTCTGCAAGCCAGAAATTAGAACGCTGGTTACCATCAGAATCTGTTTCAATAGCATACCAAACTAATCAATCATAGAAATCTTCAGTTCAATTAAAAAACTCGACCAAATTCCAGACTAATACTACGACAGTTATATTCAATAAAAAAAACTCTGATCCTTCTGCATTCAATGTACAGATACCTAATGCTATTATCAAATTGCGAAACGATCCATGAAATAAAAGAGAATCAGACATTTCGATTCTTCACAATGCAAACAGTGGGGAAAAAACAGCGAAAATATTGAAATATTCTAAACAGCTGATTGATTTTGAGTAAGTAGCTATTGAATCGGATTCTTATGACTCGAGTACTGATGAAGAGAATACTACCTACAAAGAATTTGTGCCTGAATAATTTTACACATTGTTTTTTAAATTCTTTGTGATTGTAAACATTGTTCTTATGTAGTATTTGCACATTTCACACTTAATTCATATTTTGACATTTATCACTTTTAACCTTTAAAGTTCTTACTTATGTAACTTTTGTATTTTAACTATCATATTTTGACCCTTTTAAACGTTTTTAATTATACATGTCATTATTGTTCTCATTAATTATATTATCTTTTTTAGCTCATTTGCTTTTGGTTTTCTATTTTTGATTTCATTTTGAATTTGCTTTCGCCCACTATGTTCCTGAAGGGGCTTTGTGCCACAAAACCCATTCAACCAACTAACTAACCAAATCAAACTAATCAGCGAAGCACTTTATCTCAATAAACCTATATCCAAAATTTGGAGCAAATCGGTAAAATTCTGCATAAAAACCCCCATTTACATAAATTAAGGTAGGTTATCCCCTATTCTCTCCGTTTAAACCTAAACAATGAACACCCAAATTTAATCATGGAAGTGCCTCGTCAGAATAGCCCTCATCTAAAGTTTGAATGAAATCTGATAATTCAACATAAAAAATCCATTTATCTAAATTTAAAGGATGGGATTAGCGACCCATTCCCTCCTTATACTTATCCAATGAATTCTCAAAACTAATCAAGGAAGCTCTGTATCACAAAAACCTACATCCAAAATTTTAAGGAAATCGGTAAATTCTGCTTAAAAAATCAATTTACCTAAATTAAGCGGGGTTACCTGCCTCTTTTCTCTCCCTTTATACTTAACCAATGAATATCCAAAACTAAACATGTAGGCATCATTAAGCATCAAAATGATCTCATATCTGAAATTACGATGAAATCTGTTAATTCAGCATGAAAATAAAATTTATCTAAATTAAGAGTTGGGATTAGCCCTCCCTTTACCCCGTATACTTATCCAATGAACTCCCAAAACTAATCAAAGAAGCGTCTTATCGCAATAGACCTAAATCCAAAATTTGAGGCAAATCGAATATTATCATGAGTTATCGCGTTACACACAGGCGTGCGTACGTACGTACATGCATACACAATGGGCGGGCACATAATCTTCCAGGCTTTGATAAAATGTGAAATAAAAAAAGGAAAAAATATAAATGAAAATAAAAGCATTTAATTGTTATTTCAATTTCGGATTTTTACAAAACAATGCTTTACTGAATGTATCATTAAAAAAATATTTGATATTTAGAAGTTTCTCCCCCGAATTTACTCTTTTGTTAGTACTCAAAATTTAAAACTTCTACTTTTTTATTATTATTATTTATTTATTTATTTATTTATTTAAAAATTATTGTTAATCTAAATTTCCTTCCACCCGAAATTTTGAATAAATTTTTGGCCTTTCCGCTAAGAACACATAAAAAAATTTAATATTAAAAAAAATAATAATTCATTTTTTTGTCACATTTGTTACTGTAACAATGATAAATTGTGCACTATAACTAAAGGGGCCATCCATAAATGATGTCACGCCTGGAAGGGGGGAGGGGAGGTACGTGAAATTGAGACAGCTTATAACAAAGGGCTGGGAGGGGTTAAGAAGAAATGTGACATCACATATTTTGGTTGGAAGAAAAGAATTAATAATTAGAAAATTTAAATTTTGAAGTTATTTTGGAATTAAAATATTTTTGTGTTCATAAATTAAAGTAAAAGTTTAAAACGAAATATAATTCCATTTCAAATTTCAAAACATTACTCCTTTTAATTACTTTTTCATATTAATATTATAGTATTAGTGTATATTAATTATAATTTTTGTTATGAACTTAAATCTTATTTCATACAAAATAAGTACACAAAATATTTTTATAGTTATTCACGTAAAAGTCATTAAAATACACAGTTAAAATTTAAAAACAAAATTTGAAATATGATCTATAGCATAGTGCTTTCTTTCTGAACTGCATGTATATATAATATAGCGTGACATGTGAAAAAGGGGAGGGAGGGGGTTAAAAGTATTGGACAAATGTGTGGCATCATTTATGGACAGTCCCATAAATGAATACGCTGGGGTTTCGATCTACACATACTTTCTTCGAAATTTATGTTTACCGTTTGGCACCTCCTCCCTCCTGCTCGCTCTACAGTATAAAATATTCAATGTTTAAAATCGTTTAATTTGTTAAATATTTTTTTCCTCATTTCATGAAGATCCTACCTTATACTTCAATATCATTTAGCTTTTGTAATTCTCTTGATAAATCTCGAGTTCTGAAAAGAATTTTCCAAAATATAGTTATTTTAATATATTTGTACATAATAATTTTCGCTTCTTTCAAAATTCTTCTTTTAACTGCGTAACGTGAAAAAAAAAATCACGCTACATGAATATTCCATTTGCTAATTGGAGGAGTTCGTGTGTCATTTTTCAATCATTCGGAAAATGATCGAGGTGTGTGTCTTTTACAGCCGAATGAAATGATATTAGCAAAATTCAAAAGGACAAAAAAAACGTACAATAATAGCTCAGAGTTTAAACTTCTAGTAACATGCTTTTCATAGTTTTACCAAAATTAGAATGAGCAAAATTACGAAAGATTTTGGTTAAAATTTTAGCAAAAACGGCCGATACTCTACGATTGAATTTAATCTCGTCTCTACTCGTACGTCAACCAATCTTCTTGAAACTGACCGCGCTACCTTTAAATATCGAATCTTGGTAGGTTGGTTGGATGACACAGAATCTGTTTCATTACGGTGCTACAATGCGAACAATTTCCAGAAATATGTCCATCGATTGTAAGGGGCTTATATGGGTTATTTCCAAATGCTGACTATTTTTCCTATAATCAAGGTTCGCACACTCCTTGGAATTTCCAAGGACTCTGGCACCACTAGAGATGTAAATTTTCCTGAAAAATATAAGTGGCGGAAAAAAACGGTTTTTTACCGGGTTTTTTTTCGGAAAAAAACGGAAAAATTGGAAAAATTGATTTTTCATGACTGTTTCTCCCAAATAAATTATATTTTCTTAGAGAATATTAAATAACAAACATTTTTCCCATTTATATATATTAAATGAAAATTATTTTCACTTTATATTACAAAATAAAAAGAAAGTAGCAAAGCCTGCTTTTAAAAGTTTAGTTTTTTTTTTCAACAGCCTAAGAATTTTTATTAAACGTTATTGTTCGTTATATCATATCTCTGTTGAAATGATTTTTCAGTTACATGTTTAACTACCAAATGACCTAATGTAAAAACCTGAGCCAATATGTCTGCAGTTTGGAATGAAATAAATTATGCATTCCATTTACATAAGTATAGTTTTTAAGTAAATAATACTAGTTTAAAGAAATTATTGCAGTTTTGTCATTATTATGAATATCAGTATTCAAAAAGTCCACTGTTTGTTTAAAAAAATGTATATTTTTACATTATTACACTTTTTTCTTATAATTATAATTTTATTTACTTTAAAAAATGTTTAGTTTTGGTATAGCTTTCCAATCTCAACTCTAAGTTTTGATTTAGTTTTATAATCTAAATTCAAATAAAACTAAGTTTTAGTTTGGCTTACTCAGGTCTGCAACTAAAAAATAGCATAGGATTTATTGACTGTTAGATTTTTACTCACTGAGACCAGAAAAATATTTTTTTAAAGTTTAATTAAACGTAATTTTTTTCTTTTTATCCTGAAATCTGGTATTCTTTTCTTGAGTAAGAAACCATATTCAATAAGGTTTCCATATGATAATTTCATATTTCTAACAATGGAACTCAAAAGTTATGAAAACAGAACACTACAAATAGAAAATGCTCGCTATTTGAGGAATTAACAAAAGCAGTCACATACAGAGATAAACTTCTACTGTGCTTTAGAAAACTACAAAAATTCAAAGTTTAATCAAGAGGGAAAGTATAATTTGGAACATAGTTACAAATATGTTTTTTTTTTTTTTTCATTGCAGTTGTACTTTTCTCATGGAAACTGCTCATGTTTTGGCAACATTACTGTACATTATGGAGGTAAAATGTAGGTCAATTTTAGATTCAATACCTTGAAAAAACATTCAATTAATCAGCTATAACGAAATCTTGAAAAATGCAGCATAGTAGTGCCACCTATAGGGCAATTTACACCGAAAACTACACCAAAAAGTAATGAGCACGAAGTTATGCCAAAGATTAACTTAATCTGAAATTTTATAAAAATGCATACATTAGTTTGAGATAGAACTATTGTGAAAATTATGAATAATGCAGCATAGCAGCGCCATTGGTTTGGCGATATACACTAATAAACTAAACATCTCGAGTTTATATCAAGGTGTAACTGAATCTAAAGTTTTGTGAAATTATATGCATCAGTTTTTGAGATAGAGTGCCCATAAAATTTGTCACATACAGACTCACAGAGTGGCAGATATTTTCCAAAAACCATTAAAACGTGTTCAGGACCTTCTAAAACGTTTAAATACACCAAAAACTGGAAGTCAAAATTTTCACGAATTCAATACTTACGTCTTGAAAAGATAGATTAAAGTAATAAAAGTAGTAAAAAACTTCACAATTTTATGTTGAATTTTTAATTTTATCATTTCCATTAATCTGCATATTATTGCAATAATTTTACACATGA
Source organism: Maratus speculifer (assembly GCA_964019185.1). NCBI lineage: Eukaryota > Metazoa > Arthropoda > Arachnida > Araneae > Salticidae > Maratus > Maratus speculifer. The sequence goes on along the minus strand of OZ025296.1, from coordinate 338,981,963 downwards.
ATTAATTTTTAAAAAGAGAAGTTGCATTTAATTACATATCTAGATTTTTTTCATGTAATCAAGTTTTTGTGAAATTGTGAACTTTTTGTATATACTTGTACAAAATATATTCAGAATTTTTGAATAAGAAATTATTACTATATTTAGGTTCCTATTTAGAAATTTTTAATAAGGTTATTTACATACATATATGCAACTTAATAAGATTCAGCTGCTGTATGGCATGAGATTTTTTTTTCTTCAATCACTGCACTTGCGAAAGATTCAGTTTGTTGATTAAACATTTTCTGAAATGTCTATTTTCAAGAGAAATTTTGCAAAGGGTCTTGTGCTTCAAACAAGAAAAAAATATGAAGGATCCTTTCAAGTCATCTCAAACAGATTTCTGCTCAGAGATCAGATTACCCATATTAAAATTTTCATGTGAGACACTCAACACAAAAATAAATAAAATAAAAAGTATGAGAATGTAGCTATTACAAAATTTTCACTATATTATTTCATAAATGAAATTTCAATTTTTCCAGTTCGGAAAAATTGAAAAATAAGCCTTCGGAAAAACCCCGAAAAAAACCGGATTTTTTCCCAATTTTTCCGGTTTTTTTCCGACTATTCCCATCTCTAGGCACCACTATTAAAAATAAGAAAATTTACATTTAATTTTTAAATCACAACATTCATAATCCCCGCCTTCATTCACAGAATTTACGATATTTTTCTGCAGTGAAACACTTCGAAAATATACTTAAAATTTAGTGGTAAAACTGTGCGAACCCTGCCTATAATCTATTTTTTAAATTTCAATAAATTACTACTGAAAAATGATTCAAGGGTATTTTCACAAATGAAACCTTGACGTACTGTTTCCTTAAATTCAAGAAATTTCTTTAAGGTCCATATGCAAGAGGAATATTTTTGTGAAAATAATAGCTAGTATATATTTATGGCAATCTTCAGAAATTTAATTTGGTATAATAAATTGTAGACGTATTTTTTTTTCTTAATGAACCGTTAAATTTACTACTCTTTTTACAGGTCGTAAAGGCCAACTAGTAGCCATCACCAGCTACGCTGGGTCGGTTTTTCTAAAATGTCTCGAATCCAACGAAATATATCTAGCAGATGTGAAATAAAATAAACATTATTTTAAATATCTAATCATATAACCATATTTGCTGCGTTATTTGTATAATCTTACGTTACCTAGTACAAAGTCGATGTTGATGACATAATAGACACAGAAGGAATAAAATCACTGATATACTAAATTTAAATATATTTTTAGTCGGTTTATTGTTCTGATTTTCCTGTTTATACCTAAAAATAATGCTGATATGTGGCGAAATATGCTACAATTTTCACCCTCCTCCCTACACACACACATTTATTACCTTCTTAGGGAAGGAATTTCTAAAGCCTCTAAAATAACTATTTAGTTATATTTTTAAAAAGTTTGTTATCCGGAATTTCTCGCTCTTAGCTAAAATGGCTAATCAGATAGGCAGAATGTCCTACGTTTTTTTTTTTTACCTTCTCCCTTTGTACTCACTTTAGAGATCTGCACGGGCCAGGCCTAGCTCCAAAGCCAGAGCCCGGCCCGCGGGCCGGTTTCCGGTCGATTTCTATTAACGGCATTCGGGCCGAGCCGAGCCTTACTTGTGAATACTTAGACCAAGCCGGACCGGGCCTAGTCACTAATGTTTTCGGGCCAAGCTCGGGCCATATTTTTTTCCTGAACATCGGGCAGGGCCTAAAGTCCCAATAAATGATCTGCCGAACGACACCAGATGCAAGCAGAGAAAAATTGTTGGTCCTAAACTCTAGGCCGGTGCGACCCCGGTCGGGTGGCGCCAACTTTAATTTATTATCCTGGGACAGAGTCAGGTCTTCACACTTTCAGAAAAAAAGCTTTAGTCGGGTCTTATTTTTTTTCTGCAGAGCTGGATCGCGCCACACTGCTTTTTCCAGGTCGGGTCTGGTGTGGACTTCCTTCCTACTACAGGCATACACGTGAAAAAATTTTCAAGCCCAGGCTGCATCTGGTGTAAAGTCTAAACGCTCGATCTACACTGTAAAAAAAAATTTGGATAATTACAAAAATTTTTCTAGTAGAATTGTATTCCAAGAACTTTTTATGTAACGGCAACAATAAAAATTCATGTAACAGATACAGATTTGCACTTTGAATCAAACAAATTTTAAGGTTACTAAGAATTTTTTTGGGAAATCGTATTCCAAGAACTTTTTAAGTGATGATAACGAGAAATTATAGATAAAATTTTAGTAAAGTTACCAAAATTTTAGTAAATTCTTTTGTAAAGTTACAGATGGTTTTAGTTTTGCTTACAAGTTTTGTAGATTGACATCATTTTCTTGTACAGTGTACACATAAAATTTTAGTAAGCATAAGAGATTTCGGTTAATTTAGATTACTAAGGTTACAGATTTTTTTTACAGTGTAGCATCGACACAGCCCGTATGCTGTGGCGGTTCTAAGGGGTGGGGGTAGGGCGCAAAGTCCCCCCCCCCTTGGGCTAATAAAGGGTTTACAAAGTGATATTATGTATCCTCACGAGAAATAACTTGGGGAGAAGCTCGAGCCCGTCACGGCCTGGCACGGGTCATGCCAGTTTAAGTCCACGCGACTTGGACTGGGTAAGGTATACTCTCATTTTGAATCCGTTCGTGTTCTGATCTTCCTTTTTTTTGGAGATTCGGGTGGTGACAGGCTTCTTTTTCTTCCAGACCGAGCCTGGTCTGGATATCGTTTTTCTTAGAAGTTTCATTGAACAAAATTTCCAGGTCGTGGCTAGGCCCGGAATAAAAGCTAAATATACGGTCAGTCTCTTATCTAGATAGTATGATAAACATTACTGTTCCGATCTCAACCCGTGCAAATAAACTTTCGGTACAACTCTGATCTAGATTGTATGATAAACATTACTGGCTTGAAAGCGACAAGTGCACTTCTCTAATTTTTTCCCACGAGCCCAAATTGGATTGAAAATTTTTTTGCATGTTAATCTTGAAAATTATTAAACAAAGAAAACATGGATTTCGTTAGGGGTTGCAAAAGAAACTCGCATTTCATGAAATGGTTGCAAAAAACCCTCAAATTTTGTGAAAGGATCACGGTGAAAACGTGATTGTCTTCAAAGGATCCCATTCACGTATAAAATCGAATTTTGTTAAAGGATCGCGGAAAAACGCAAATTTTGTCAAAGGATCGCGATCAAAACTGACGTCAACCATTTACTAAGCTCAATCCGCAAGAATAAAAACCCAATATGTAACAGACTCAAATCCGAAATGTATGACAATCTGCCCCGATGAACTAAGCGCAGCTAAAAAGTAAAAGTCAAACCGACTATTATCAAAATATAGTTGTTAATCGGACCCAGACCCTACCCGAAGCAAAAAAATCAGAAATTAACTTGATCCGCAGCAAACACTAGAAGCTAACCGGATCCAAACGTGACCCACAAAAAAGTAAAAATTATCCCGACCAGCAGCAAAAAAATAGAAGCGAAACGCACATAAAATTTTGTGAAATGATAGCGGAGAAAACACGAATTTCTTCAAAGGATCGTGAAACAGACGCACATTTCGTACAAAAAGTGCAAAAAAGAGCGAAAATTTTATCAAAGAACTCATTCCAATCAATTCGGATCAACCCGAAACCTCACAAAATTAAAATCAAATCCTAAACTTCCCCAAATGCTCTAAGTACAGCTAAAAAGTAAAAGTCCACCCGACCAACAACAAAATGTAGCAGTCGACCAGACCCAAACCCGACCAAAAAGCAAAAAAAATCAGAAATTAACTCGAACAGCAGCAAAGTATAGAAGTCAACCGGACCCAAATTCGACCCAAGTAGAAATTAACAAAAAATGGAAGCGAACCGGATTCAAACCCGACTCACAGCAAAAAAAGTAGACGAAACACGACCCGCATTAAAAAATGAGTTACGACCCGTTCATGAGATTGGAGTTTCCAAATTTCTAAAATCGCTCCCCCCTCCCTTGAGGACTCTCCAGATAAGCCCTTAGCTTCCCTTTATTTCAAAATTTTTCTTTGCCTTTTGAACCTGTCACAATGTTTTAAATTGCACTTTCCGAAAATATCACTTCGCCGTTTAATAGACTAGACCACAATACCCATATTTGTAGCATATAAGTCACTTTATTGTAACAATAAAAAATCAATAACAAAAATTCTCCCCCCTCCCAAGACTGAAATTGGGTTTTATCACTCCTTTTCTTTTATTAAGTGCAGAAAATTTAGTTCTTTAAATCTTTCCACTTTTATGAATTTTTAAATTGATTTATAAATATTTTTAAAAGCAAATAAATAATAAGTCATCTGATAAACATCTCCCCCCTCCGCACATACACGAAAATAAATAAATAAATAATAAATGTGCTTATTTCTTTTTTCCCTCAGCTCACAAATTTTAAACCTTAAAAGTCTTTGATTTTTCTAAAACTTTTATTGTAATAATAAATAATCAATCATAAAGTTTTACTTCTCACCCACCAAAATTGACGTTTCCTTTCTATCTTTTTTTGCAAAGCATACAAAAATTCGTCTTTCTGTTTATTATTTTTTAATACTATTTTTTAATATTTAGTCATGTAAATAATACAAGTCATCTAATAAACTCCCTGGATCCCCCCTTCACATCACTCAAAATTTATTAGAGCTCCTTGCGGTATTTACAAAATGCTTGTAAAAATCATCAAAAATCTAAATTTCCTTCCACCTGAAATTTTGACAAAATATTTTGCCCTACTGACCTAACGTCACACATTTTTTAAAAAAATTGCGACACTTTTTCTGTCACATTTGTTACTACTTAACAATAGGAAATTGTGTTATGTCTATAAACGACGACTAGGCTGGGATTAACACCTATACCTCCTTTCTCCAAAATTTCTATTTCCCTTTCTCCCTTGCTGTTTCCCTCTCCGCAAAAAATATACAAATTTTTAAAATATTTAAATTTGTCTAAATATTTTACTCATAATTTTAAGAAGATCTTACTTTAAACCTTCAGCGCTATTTATCTTATATAAGTCTCTTGATAAGTTTCGTATTCTAAAAAGAATTCCTCCCGCCCCCCCCCCTCCAAAAAAAATAGTTATCTAAAGTACTTGTACCTGATATTTCCCCACCCCTTCATTCAATAGTATTTTTTTTATTTTTATTTTTTTTTCTAATCGCGTTAAATAAATAAAGTAGTTTTTATTTTATAGTAATCTATCTAAATTAATAATTCTTTTATTTTCTGAAAATCAAACCGTTTAATTTTGGGACGCTAAAGGTAAACAGATTGAAATTCTTTTACAACTTTTATAAACTTGAAATCATCGAATGTAGTGAAAGTAATGGGAAGACAGTTGAAAAAATCCTTTAGACAAGACACCGCCTAGAAAACACGCCTTTGAGAAGAAAAATCGTCACAGATGATTGGTTAAGAAAATTCTGTTTCCTAATTGGATGATTAGATGTCAATCATTTCAATTGTAGTCCATCCTTTGAATGAGCTGAAAAAGACAGTCGGCCATCTTGATTTGAATAGACGTGTGACTATTGTGGGCTCTTAAGAGCCCACAATAGTCACAGAAAAATTACTCAAAAAGACCCGGATGACCATGTAAAGTCTATGGGAGCGTTCTTTTCGAATATCTTGCTCCAATTTTAATATTTTTGCATGATTTTTTTGCACAAGATAGCTGAGGGCAATCCACAACCGGGCTAGTTTTTACTTTTTCGATTTTGGTTATATATTTTTTATATTACGATTGTTTCAGTTTCAGAACCGGTTTAAACCGGTTTCGAAAGTTAAAGTAATTTTTTAAAGAAAATCTGAAACAAAAATTGAAAAAGTAAAAACTAGCCCGGTTGTGGATTGCCCTCAGCTATCTTGTGCAAAAAAATCATGCAAAAACATTAAAATTTGAGCGAGATATTAGAAAAGAACGCTCCCATAGACTTTACATGGTCATCCGGGTCTTTTTGAGTAATTTTTCTGTGACTATTGTGGGCTCTTAAGCCCTAGATGAAGTATCATATATTGTTCTTTTAATGTAATATTTTAATTTCAATTAAATTTTACCCTTTTGTTTCCTTTTGTTGAAAAAAAATCTATAACAGTTTTATTTTCTCTTTTCATTACCACAAAAATAAGTAATTAAAAAAGCTAAAAAGATGAAATCATTTTTGTCTTAATCTTATCTTTCAGTTAGCAGATGCATGCAACTATTTAAAGTTAACAAGAGTTAAGACCTAATAATACCATTCTATTTATTCGATAAATTTAACGCAGATGCAATTATTACCCATTGAAACATAAACGATCTTGGTCGTTTCCACACATGGTTATAGTTTTAAAGTATAAATTTATGTTTTACTTATTTATTTGTGTGATTATAATTTTGTTTAACAATTTAGTTCGGGAATATTACACATAAACAAATAACTGCGATAATATATCATTTTTTAAAGTGCAAATGGATTAATATTTCATAAATGACATTAATTATAAAATATAAGTTTTCATATACGTCCATTAAAAACATTTCAAAAATATGCATTAAAATATTTAATTGCTATAAAGGACGTTAAATACTAATAAAAACATTAAAAGATCTTAATAATTTTTACATGTTTCGATTGAATTTACTCAATCATCATCAGAAAAAGAAAATACAAATAAACACAAAGATGGAGAAAGATTAAGATTTAGATTAAGATTAATTTATTAAGATATTTTAATGTTTTTATTAGTATTTAACGTCCTTTATAACAATTAAATATTTTAATGCATATTTTTGAAATTTCATAAATGGTTCACACGATTACTTTTGAAAGGGTTTTAAAAAATTCATGCTTGAATATTATTTTTAAAGTCCTTAACACTTTGAATGCTATGTCAGTCACCGGTGAAATACACTGAAATTTCTACTTAGAGCGCATCAGTCACCGGTGACTCTGACAGTCAATGGTACATTTTTATCATATTTTTGGGTGCAGGAAAGAACAATGGTAAATCTACGAGTTAACCGTTAAAACCAAGTTTTTAGGTGTTTTCCACCAAGATATGACTTGGCAGATCGATTGCGTTTTAATATGCGAACAAGATTTAACTAATCCTAGATTTTCAACAGTGAACTCGATGAGGTGAATATCTGTGTGCCGCCTCCCGGTCATCCTTTGTATGAAAAAAAAATTCAAAAAAAAAAATCCATTTAAAAATTTAAATAACTATTATACCTGCAGGAATTTAGAAACGTGGTACGTACAGTAAAGCATCGTTTATACGACGATCACTTATACGACGTTTACATTTATACGACGCTTTAATGTGGTCCGAATTCATTCCTATTCATTTTAATGTAAAAATATTACCTTTTATACGACGCCCAAAATCGTTTATACGTCGATTTTTCGATTTTGTATAGGTTTATTTTTGTTCATTTTTCTTGTGTATTTTAAGAATGAGCGAAAGTTGGCAGCTATGAATGACACCAAAGGGCGTGTTTAAATGCACTCTACATTATAAAAATGTGGGCTGATGTTCGATCAGGCTGAAAACTCAGCTTACGTGTAACAGATTACACTGGGAGGGGTCATTTTTTTTTCGGGGAAGTTCCAGCTTTCTCGACCTGTTTTAAGTTGCAAATAAACTGTTCTTCTAACTGCTATCAATATTGGCGACTTTTAGTTGGTTTTTGATCTTTGACTTTAAATGGAAAGGAAATGATGTACTGCAAATGAGGAACCTTTCGGTTAAACATAAATAAAGGTACGCATATTTAAATTGCTTACTAATTCTCCCCCCCCCCCATTTTTTGGTTATTTGTTTATTTTGGTTTGTTTAATTTACAAATTCATGCAAATCAGCACGTTAAACATTAAAATTAAATGAAAACAAAATTAATTCTAGTTTTGGAAGTTAAAATCGATTATACATCGTTATCATACATACGACGTTTTTCGGTAGTCCCTTCGGCGTCGTATAAACGATGCTCCACTGTATGTATTTAAACACAGTATTTTAAAATAAATTGTGAAGATATTCAATGTGTTGTGAATATTTGTGCTTTTAATGCAGTGACTTGTTTACTACCGGTGACAAATTCAAGGGGTAGCAGTTGGAAACACCCTCCACCAGGAGCTTGAAAATGCTGCCTGCTGTCGCCTGAAGCTGCACATATACCTACCGAACGTTCCCATAGTTGCCAAGTCCCTCAATTTTTGACTGTAGCATTTTCGTACAGAAATATGCACTTTAAATACTAGCAGATCTCGGCAATTAAATTAAGTGAATAAAACTACGCGACACTAATGAAGGTTATAAAACAAGAAATTTGATAACTATGTTTTAATATGCTTGAGTTGCAAATTTTTACGAAATACTTACCCTAAAGTCATAATTTTTCGGCCTCCGAGTTGGGCAGAATTTTTTATAATATCTACAAGCGATTGCCCGTCCCCTAATGCCATTCCCGCAAGCACCAGGTAACATGCGGCAAAAAGGTTGACGTTTTAACCTGAAAATAAAATACGATTTCTTCTAAATTTAATATAATGGAACAATAATCCTTCAACAAGATGCTTCATAATGCAACAAGAATGTTTCACTGACACTATTCGTAATGCAAGAAGAAAATTTCATCAAAACTATTCAATATTGTAACAAGAATCCTTCATTAACATTCATCATAGTGAAAAAAAGGTCTCATTAGCATTCATGATAATACAATATGAATCCTTGGTTAACATTCTTCATAATGCAACAAGAATCCTTCATTAACATTCATCATAGTGCAAAAAAGAACCTCATTAATATTCATCATAAGGCAATATGAATCCTTGGTTAATATTCTTCATAATGCAACAAGAATCCTTCATAAACATTCAACATAATGCAAAAAAGAACCTCATTAACATTCATCATAATTCAACATGAATCCTTAGTTAACATTATTCATCATGCAACAAGAATCCTTCTTAACATTCATCATAATGTAAAAAAAACCTCGTTAAAATTCATCATAATGCAACTTGAATCCTTGGTTAATATTCTTCATAATGCAAAAATAATAATAATAATAATAATAATTGGTTAACATTCTTCATAATTCAACAAGAATGTTTCATTAACGCTATTCGTAATGCAGGAAGAAAACTTTATTTACATTTATCATAATGCAACAAGAATCCTTGATTAACATTCTTTATAATTGCAGAAAGAAACATTAATTAACGTTCATTATATACCGTGGAACTCCAATGATTTAAAAATACTTTCCAACTTATTGAAAAGTGTTTATCTTGGTTTATCTGTCCGTTCTGTATCTCTCGTGAGTATCATCGGATTACACTATATATTTTATATGTTACTTATTTTTACTATAACACAATTTCTACCGAAAATGAAATGTATGGTTTGCTTGCAGGGATAGTCTCCAAAAGTATTCCTTTACGTTACATTCCAGGGCCGTAGCTAAAAGGGTGCTAAAAAGCTTCACCCCCCCCTCCCTCCTAAAACATTGAGCCACCCCTCGAAAAGATCTCAAGGTCACAAAATGAATTTATGTTCCAAAAATCCAAGTGAAATTCTGATCAAAAGTCTAATTTAGTTTCGAGACCCTTTCACAGTTTTGCAGAAATACTAAATTGTAACTGAAATAAGCGTTTCAACACTCGATCATCCTATTTGCACATAGGAAACTAACATGATATTTATATTGCACTCTTTATACACTCGAACTTTTCATCATTCTATTCTTTTCTCACAAGGAAGGTCTCCATACTGGGCATACTCAGAATTGTATGAAAAAAATACTAATTAAAGTACTTATGTATATATTAAAAGATCAGTCAAAATTAGCGGCGGAATCGCGTAACAAATTATGCAAAAAAATAAAATAGCTTCGAGTATTTGGCGTGAAAAGACGAAAGAGTCACTCGATTTGGCGGGCAGCTCTTTTCCACGCCAAAAGCAAACGATTATTATGCAACTCAAAACTGTTGGATATTTAGAATGCGTGTAAATCGTATTTAATGAATTTAAACATAAACAATGAGAGACTTTAATATATCGTATACATATATATAGATATTGTATTTCATATATATATTACTTGTTGAAGTAGCTATTTAATTAATCACTGGAAAAAATGTTTTCATAGATTTTTAAAAAAAATCATATTGAGAAAAATTATATTCATACATAATTTAAGCGTATTCAAAAATAAAAGCCACATGTTTCCATAGCAACAAAATCTAATCGACAATTCTCAAATGGACTTTGAGCAGGAAACAAATGTAATTAATTTAAATTATGAATTTCGTTTTAAATCTCACATTTTGATGATTAAATCTGAATATAAATACATATAAATATCGATATAACAAAATTATACTTAAAACCAACTAAAACTTATAAAACTAAAGTTATTTAAATTAAATTTATCAAAACAAGTTCAACATGAAACTTTTTTTTTCTTGAAGTATATTTGACACAAAGTATTTTTTTAAATTACATTCCTTCGCCAACCGGCGATAAATCGCCAAATAACGAAATTTTCATTATTTTTTTACGGATGGTGGTTCCGCCGAAATTTTTTTTATAAACGTATATATCCACATGAGAAGAACATTCTGTAAATTTTTCAGATTTTTCGGGGTATGCCCGTATGGAGACCTTCCTTGTTAGCATAAAGTGAAGTTATTACAACAGTTTAATAAGAAACATAGTATATACAATGTGGACATAGAGTAATTTATTTTTCTGCGTCAAAGGGAGAGAAAAAAAATATGACCTCTCCCTACATTTTCTTGAACCCCCCCCCCCCCTTTCTATTATTCAATTTTAGATATGTCCCTGATTACGATCACTGTGGAGAGAGGGGGGGGGGGGAGATCGACCTTCAATATTTGCCACTGCTTGCAGAAAAGTTAAAAAAGCCTGATCTATGATATTGTTTATGTCTGCAGTATTAAGCATAAATACGTAATTTCGCGTAAATCCTAAAAATTTGATGAAACTTTTATCTTTAGCAGTGCTTTATGATTAATATATTCTCTTTTTAATAAAATATAATCATCTAAAATGTAAATTTTATTTCAAAAACAGAAATATTTGCAAACTAACTTACCTGCTTAAATTACACAAAGTGACTGCTGGAGCATTAAATACTTCAGGATCTTCTGTTGTAACATGTTGAACAACCGGATAATCAAGATAAATTTCCAGGAAGGTGTGGGTTTGCCAGAGGAATCCCGCTATACTCATGAAAAATACGAACAGTTTGAAAGCTTTTCTTCGAGAATTCTTTGTACGTACTATTTTAGGTATACCTAAAATTATTCGAAAGCAAATAAACAGATATTCTTAAATATTCGCTTAGAAAATATACAGTAATGGCAGAATTTCAGGGTTCAAAATAGCCATGAATATTTTGATCAATAATAATTATTAACCCTTCGGACGCCGGTGCCTCTTACACAAATTTTATTCTATGAGCACCACTTTTTTAAAAGAACTTTCCTTGAAGTAGACAATTTCAAAAATTCTCTCATTAAATAAGGAAAATTTTATTTTCCTTTATTAAGGGTGTATTTCGATTCAAACTGCTTATTTTCCGATTTATTTTTGAATTCATTATTGCTCTCAAATGCACCAAACTTTCAAAATCTTTTATTTGGAAAGTACACAAGGTGCCGTGATCGTCGATTCTTTGATAAATGCAGAAAATATTGTTAAAAAAAGCAATCAAAAACGATCTTTAGAGCCGATTTTTCCCAAGCGGGAGTTTTGGGAACGAAAAAAAGGGTCATATTGATAAGGTAATTGCTTATAACTCAAATTCTATTGAATTGAGCGTAAAAAGACATCACACGGCACCTCATACGTCCCTTCAAGAATCCCCTCAGCAAGTTTCATGTTTCTACTTTTAAAAATGTGACTGAAATTGTATCGAAAAATTTCGAGCTGCTGAAGGTGGAAAAGCGTTTTTTAGAATACACCCTTAAATACTAAAAACAAATTTTGGAAATAAAGATGAAGTCTCAGCAGCGGAGACAACGGAGCGTCAACGGTTAATTCTGTACTTGATAGATAAAGGATCGGTGTATTTAAGTGTCATTTTAGAATTATGTGCTACTGATTTTGTGAAAGGGCTGTAACAGCTAAATCTTAAACATATCTCCCATATCTTTTCCCTATCTTCAGGGCCCGACTTAGACAGTGGGAGGCCCTGGAGCAAACATTATTAGGGGGGTCCCCTTCTAACTTAAAACTGTTCGTGAAGTATACTCAAGTGCTTAAATTAAAATTCAAACCTATTATATATATATGTATAAATTTCGTACCAAATACTATTCACATATATATACATAACAGCAGAAGATAGATAATTTTAACTATTAGCTTCCTTTTATAATTAACTAGTACTTTAAGGAAGCATGGGGCACTCAAACAGAGGAGATAGCAGAAAAAAGGCCCCTTAAATCTGAAAAAAAAAAAGATTTTTAGTCATATTTCGCCATTTTTTATCATTTGACACTCTTTTAAGGAAAAACTTTTCTCTCCTTGGGGGACCCCCTCAAGCCGGGGGCCCGGGGCAATTGCCCCGCATGCCCCTGCATTAGTCAGGCCCTACCTATCTTTAAAATTTTTAAAGTAGTTATTTTAACTTCGGTTTAACTTTAGTTCAATAGTTTCAACCATTGACAAGACATATTTTTTCTTTATATCGGATAATTTGTTTAATGCATTATATTGGCAAAAGGTAAGAGTAATTCTAATAGTAACATAAATGTTGGCAGAAATATGTTTTTTTTTTTTTTTTTTTTTTTTTTTTTTTTTTTTATAAAAATTCATGTTTTAATATTACTTACCTGTAATTAACGAGTTGCTCATTCTGTTATTGCAGTATTCCACAAAACTAGTATTATTCGGGCTCATGTTGGTTCTGTTCAAAATCTTGGAAAAATTTCTTAAAACAAAAAGGATAAAATTAACTTTTATATAAATGCAGAATTGATTAATTTTTTATTTATAAACATTACTACAGTTATATATTTTAAACTAGCGTAACTGCCCGCCCTAGGATGATGGGTAAATATCGTTGTTTTCATTTACAATTTCAAATAATTCATAAAAATATTGACACAGATGTCTCATACGCACCGATGTTGACGCGCTGTTTTACTGCTTCATTACGGATAGAAACCCTCTAGCCTATCCCGTGCAAATGGGTCTTAAAACGGTGTATAGAGGCGCTGATCGCAGACTTCGGTACAGGAAAATTGTCTCTTTAAGGGGGCTCAAGGGTTGAAAACTTTTCAAAAAATCGATTTTTTTATGATCTAATTTGATTATTCATTTAATTCTTAACTCAATGCAAAAAAACGCATAAAAATAATTGCATTTTTAACGGAGCTATAAGCATTTATGTATCAACACTTTCATAGCCGCATCCATATAATTTCAACTTTAAGTCGCGTTTTCTCAAAACTTGATTTTTGATGACTAACACCAAGATTAAAAAAAAAAACTATTTGATGGAATGGCTTATTATTATTATTTTGCATGCATATAACATCATTATCTAGATTATGAATTAATATATTTTACAAAGTTTAAAATTTTGAGTATTTTTAGTGGAAAAAAGTTGTATTTTTTAGGGTTTTTTTTAAAATTTTCAAATTTGAGAGATTTTTTAATGCTGTTTTTATTAAGCGATAGTTATATCCTTAATTCTTAATCTAGATTATGATGTTATATGCATGCAAAAAAAAAAAAAAAAAAAAAAAAAAAAAAAAAAACTTAAGCCATTTTATCAAATAATTTTTTTTTAATCTTGGTGTTAGTCGTCAAAAATCAAGTTTTGAGAAAACACGATTTAAAGTTGAAATTATATGGATGCGGCTATGTAAGTATTGATACATAAATGCTTATAACTCCGTTAAAAATGCTAATATTTTTATGCGGTTTTTTGCATTGAATTAAGAATTAATTGAATAATCAAACTAGATCATAAAAAAATCGATTTTTTGAAAAGTTTTCAACCCCTGAGCCCCCTTAATGTCCCTTTGATTAATGCTAAAGTTCTTTTATAATAATTCTTTATCGTAAATGCGATTGAAAGTATTAGAAATTCACATTAGGATTTACAAAAAAAAAAAAAAAAAAAAAAAAAAAAAAAAAAATCATATAATTAAACAATATAAGTGAACAAAATACCACATGAAATCTGAAATTGTACAAAAGAAAAATGATCATTCTCAAGAAATTAAAAATGTATGTCATGCAATCTACTTATATGGGATTATCTTGAAGGGAGATGTCGCATCTTTCCTCCACCAGATGGCGTATTCAAGCCTTTGAATAGACAGATGTTCAAATGCGTAGAGGCATGGTCGAACAGATTAATTTATTTATATTTATTAACAGATTAAATTTATTATGTTTATTTAGAATCGGGGGAGAAAAATTATTTCTTTAATGTTTCTTTTACTAATGCTTAGGTGCCATTGAAATAATTCTTTATTCTAAATGCAATTCGAAACAATAGATATTCAAATTATGATAAATTTTTATTTGCCATGAAATTCGGAACAAAATATTGCATAAAATCTGAAATTGTGCAAAATTAATAATAATAATAATCATTCTGAACAAATTAAAAATATATGTAATGCAGTGTGCTTGCATGCGATTATCCTGAAGAGAGATGTTACATCTTTCTTCCACCAAATGGCGTATTCGAGCGCTTTAATCGGCAAATATTTAAATGCGTAGAGGCGTGATTGAACAGAATAATTCTCACCGGGATCCTTACACTGCAATTTATTATATTTCGATAGATTCGGTACATGTTTATCTTTATTTTGACCCCCACGGAGGGTATACCACCCCTTAGGTACCTGTGGGAAAAAATCCCACAGTGTAGATAATTGGCCGGCATAAATACAATCTTTATTTTACAAACAATTCCTAATAAACAGAATTCAGTTCAGTGTGAAAATGCATATCCCATTTAAAAACCACCTTTAAGTCATTTATGCTCATATTCAGTCATTTTTACGAGATCTTGTGTGTAACGTGAGCCCTGTATATCTCAACTATTGCATTCATACACATCATGTAATGTGCATTTATTTAGTGAAACTTAAAAGTGCATATCAGAATCAAAAATGCATTTCATCCATCCATCAGCTATCATCGATAATATTCCGTACTTGTGATATAATGTATTATTTGAAATATTTTATGTGACCCTGTAAATGCTGTGCACTTCGTATTATACGTGAAATAACTTGTATTAAGCCTCAGCGACGTATACCAATTTTATTATACATGGAATAGTTTAATATAATAAAAATATGCTTAAAAAAAAAGTTTGCTTTCTTACTATTATGTAAAAACCTCTGTGACCTCTTGATTCGGAGATCTCGTGACCCCCTGTTGGACCGCATGGAGCCTCTCGGCTCTGGATCGGGGAACCTCATAGTTTTACCATTATATAATGAAATTTTTTGTGTGTGTGTGGCCCTGTAAATGAATAATAACTATTCTTTTCACCGCAAGTTTTACGGAATGTATATTTTAGTGCACTTTGTAAATGCATATAAATTTTAATATGTTTGACAGGGTGTAAATCTTTAAAATTTATTTGAAACGATTTTCCCCATAGGCCGTAATGTAACGGAAAATTTTTGACTGTCCCTGTAAATAAACTAATCATGCAAGAAATTTCATTTGAAACAGGGTTTGTGCTAGAGTAAGCGTCAATGACGTCCAAAAATTTCAGGAAATCAGACCCATATGAACGAGAGTTAGAGTGCAGACAGACGGACAGATAAACTGAAATCAAAGACACTTTTCAACGTTGTTTTTAAAATGCTAAAAAGGTATAAATGAAAATTGTATTGTTTCCTTCATAATTAGATACTCAAAT
This sequence comes from Maratus speculifer, assembly GCA_964019185.1. Classification (NCBI taxonomy): domain Eukaryota; kingdom Metazoa; phylum Arthropoda; class Arachnida; order Araneae; family Salticidae; genus Maratus; species Maratus speculifer. Next base: position 338,965,986 of record OZ025296.1, on the reverse strand, counting down.
TCCATACAGGACTCGAGTTAGAGAAAATTCAGTTACAAAAAATAATTAAATACAGTAAAAGTTCGATTAACCAACGTAATCGGGATCAAAATTGCATCGGATAATCGAAATTTCCGTATAATCAAAAATTTAGCAATAATAATTTAGTTTAATATATGTGACATCGTCACCAAACTGCTATTATGATTATTTAAATTGTTAAATAAATATCTAAATTCAAATTATAAACGAAAATAAATTTATTTCCAAACAAAAACTTGCAATGAACAAAACTTACAAAAAAGTGGAAGCAAAAAATTTATCTGTGCTTGTAGTTTGGGAAAGAGCCGCTTCCATGCATAAGCAATATGAAAGTAAAAAAAAAAAACAAGTTGGAAATTGCACGTGAACGTAGCAAATGAGGTGCGTTCGTACGATAACGAAGTTTTAAAAATATTCAGATCTTGCTGATATAGTAGAGCGTACTTCGGATACAGTATAGTAGTCGAAATCTTTGTGTTTCTGTAAATATGCAGTATATCTTATTCATAAAATGTGAAATAGTTGAATATAATTAAATCACGCCCCAAACAATGTTTCCCGTATTGCATTATGTAGTGTAATACTTTTGTGTGGCCCTGTAATTTAATAATAAAAATTCTTTGCATCACAGATTGTACAGAATGCATATTTTAGTATATATTTCATAGATTCATGCCAATTCTATTATGTTCGAATGAGTGTAACATCATAAAAATGCATTTGAATCTTTTTTCGCATTGACCGTAATGTAATGGAATACCTTTGATTGTCCCTGTAATTGATCTATCCATCCGATTTTCATAACACTTGAAATGACTCGACAAAATTATGTAATAAATATACGTTTTAAATTTCAAACGATTAAAATGCATTTGAAACTTTTTTCCCCATTGACCGTAATGTAACGGAATCCTTTTGATTGTCCCTGTAATTGATCTATCCATCCGATTTTCATAAAATTTGAAATGACTCGACAAAATTATGTAATAATTATGTATTTTAAATTTCAAATGATTCGGTTGGGTAGTTTTTGCGTTGTTATATGCGGACGGACAGACAGACAGACAGACAGACGGACAGACGAACGGACTGAGCGACAACTATAGGTGCTACGTATTTACATAATTACGAACGCACCTAAAAAGGGTAAAAAATTACACGTCAAACGTAGCAAATGAGGTGCTCTCGTACTATAACGAAGTTTTTAAAATATGCAATATTCAGATACAGAAAAGTATCCAAAATCTTTTGTCCCTGTAAATACTACATGCTTTCTATTGTACAGGAATTAATTTGTAGTAACGTATATCAATTTCATAAAATGCGAAATATATTACTACAATTAAAACGCGCCTCAAACAATGTTTCCCTCTATACCGTTATGTAATTACAATACTTTTGTGTGGCCCTGTAAATGAATAAAAAATATTCTTTGCACCACAGATGGTACAGAATGTATATTTCAATATATATTTCATAGATGCATATGAGTTTTATTATGTTCGAAAGAGTGCAACATCATTAAAATGCACTTGAAACTATTTTTTCCCATTAACCACAATGTAACGGAATTCTTTTGATTGTCCCTGTAATTGAACTATGCACCCGATTTCCATAAAATTTGAAACGACCCGACAAAATTATGTAATAACTTTGTATTTTAAATCTCAAACGATAGTTTTTGCGTTTGTTATATGCGGACAGACGGACGGAACTGAACGACGATTATAGGTGCTACGTATTTACATAAATACGATTGCACCTACAAACAAGTTGGAAATTGCACGTGAAGCCTAGCAAATGAAGTGCGTTCGTACGATAATTACATTTTAAAAATCTCTCTCTCATATATCAATCTCATAAAATTGTAAATAGTTAATTACAATTAAAATGTAACACGCATAAAACGCACCAAACAATGTTCTCTCTATACTCATTATGTAATGCAATACTTTTGTGTGGCCTTGTAAATCAATAACAAAAGTTCTTTGCAAAACAGATTATGCAAAATCTATATTATAATATATAATTTATGATGTATATCAATATTATTATGTTCGAATGAGTGTAATATTATTAAAATGCATTTGAAACTTTTTTTTTCCATTGACTGTAATGTAACGGAGTACTTTTGATTGTCCCTGTATTTGATCTATACATCCTATTTTCAAAAAAATTGATATGACTTGACAAAATTATGTAATAAGTATGTAATTTAAATTTCAAACGATTAAAATGCAATTGCAACGTTTTTCCCCATTGACCTTAATGTAACGGAATAATTTTGATCGTCCCTGTAATTGATCTATCCATCCGATTCTCATAAAACTTGAAATGGCTTGACAAAATTATGTAAAAATTATATATTTTAAATTTCAAAAGATTCGGTTGGATAGTTCTTGCGTTGTTATATGCGGACAGACAGACAGACAGACGGACAGACAGATGGACGGACTGAACGACAACTATAGGTGCTACGTATTTACATAATTACGAACGCACCTAAAAAATATAAAAAAGGTCAAGAACATATGCGACGTCGATTTACGGAGAATTCAGCTTAAACTTAGGGTCAAATAATAGAGGTTTTACTGTACATTTTTGTCAAATGAATCCAAAAATACTTCGATTTGTCTACAAATTGAATTACATTCATTATACACAAATAAATTTAGCTACCTATAGAAATTATAAACTAAAAAATGATGGACATTTTTTACAGGTTAAGAAATATTACAACTTACCCTTCGCTGATATTAAATCGTGAACTTCTATTACTGTAGTTTATAACTATGAATAAAAGTTTGAAAATTAATAAGGTTTAAAATAAATTCGAAGTTCTTTCATATAAATGTTTTACTTGCACGGTGAATTCTAATAAACTTGAGCGTGGTGACGTCGTATTTTCGTATTTAACGGAACAAGTATCGAGGAAAATAACAAAATATTGCTTTGTTGTTTCTAATCTCATTTTTTGTCGATAAATTCATAAATATTTAGTCATGTATGTCTGTGTTAATGATAACAAAAAATAAGTAATTGCATTCTGAAATAAAATTATATATTTTCTCTTTCATAAATAATTCAAGACATAGATTCAAAGTATGATTGGGTTTATGCAAATGTTCTCGATGTCTCTAGTGGGTACATAATTATGTTAGTTGAGATCTCATAAAAATAATTATCCTATAAACATTTTCTATTAAAACGATTTCATATATTTCATGCAGCATGCAACCATTTAATTTAATATAATAATTAAAATTAAATAAGTGCACATTAATTAGTTTGAAACCGGTATCATTACTTTTCTTCTATTTATATAGAAGATACATTTACAATTACGTTTTCATTGTACTCCTTTATCTAGAATAAAATAAGAAACATATTCATAAAAATTATTCGACGCATCCCTATCCATACAGATTGAAAGATATGATCCCAGGAGGTGAACAATCCCTCTTAAACAGTGAAGCCATCGCCATCCAATCATCGTTCCATTGGCGTTAAAATACAATTCCCCTCACACTCCTCACCTGGACTCATGAGCGTATATAATGATAAATCAACAAAAACACATTTATATAAAACATGACCTTAAACAATAACTCAAAGGATAAAATAGAAAAAAAAATAATCTACAGACGTTAAATTATAAACGATTAAACATAAAATAATAAAATTATGACCAATATAAATTTCAAAAAATGAAACTCATTACTTGTTCATACAACTTCATATATATATATACAATATAAACAAAACATATACCATTATTAACACTTCAATAACACTTTCAATTTAAAATAAATTACGGTTATGCATAAATTGAAACATTTTTACTAAATGGATAAATTAAGAAATTCTTAAACACAAAAAATATTTCTAACTATGAATTTATATATATAAAAAAAAATCCCATTTAGATAATTAAACATTGGGGAGAAAGGTAACAACTTACACATTCAAATACTGTAATAATTTATCATTTAATAATCTAATTCAAAAGGATGTAAATGTACTGTTTTTCTGAGCAGTCCTTCAGAAATTTTTATTACGCAAGCATGAATAAGTTTATCTCTGCAAAGAATGACTTCCTTAACTATTCTTAAGTCCCATAAAAGTTTAGTTTTAGTAGTACTGTCTACTAAGACAACATCTCCAATTTTTTTATTTTTATGTCTCTAAGGTGTTTTACATTAGTGAATTGAACTTAAATTCAATAACTATTGAATATTTAATAAGCGGTGAAAAAACACCGTGAATACTGGTGACAGTTAATATATCAAGTAAAAAACTTTTTAAAATCACCATAAAATGAAAATAAAGTAGGACGCGTTTCGACCTACAACAATAACAGCTCGTCATCAGCTAAATTGACAAGTGTTCCGCAAGAGCACGGAGTCGAGATAAAGTAAAAGAAACAGGGAGGAGATTACAAAGAGTGCGACAGGTGGCGCTGGCTGAAAAAACCCAGGTGGAAGAGAAAAGTGATGCCAAAATAATAAAAGAGAAAGATAAAGGTGAAAAAAAACAAAAAAGTAAAAATAAAATATAAAATAAAATAAGATTAATTAATTAATTAACAAAAATAAATAAAATGAATAAATAAATAAAAAGAAAATAATAATAATAATAAAAATCGTAAATAAAATAAATAAATAATTAAAAATAAATAAATAAATAAATAAAGAATGAGTAACTTATTTTATTTTACTTATTTATTTTTACTTATTTTTTATTTTATTTATTTATTTATTTATTTTTAATTATTTATTTATATTATTTACTATTTTTATTATTATTATTATTTTCTTTTTATTTATTTATTTATTTATTTATTTATTTTAATTAAGTATTTTATTTTATTTTATTTTTTACTTTTTTATCGCCTTTTTCTCTCTTTTTTATTATTTTGGCATCATTTTTCGCTTCCACTGGGGCTGTTTCAGCTAGCACCACCTGTCGCACTCTTTGTAATCTCCCCCCCCCTCTTTCTTTCACTTTATCTCGACTTTGTGCCTTTGCGGAACACGTGTCGTTTTAGCTGATGACAAGCTGTTATTTTTGTAGCTTAAAACGCGTCTTACTTTATTTTCAATTTATGGTGATTTTACAAAGTTTTTTACTTGATTTATTTAATAAGCGATTATCACATTGCTAGCTAAGCGTAGACCCAACAAAGTGAAAAATGTCAAGTGTTCAACAATGTAAGTGAGAAGTGTCAAGCTGGGAATGGTCCACGTAGCTTAAATGCCAGAGCACTTGGAACACTATTCCAAGGGTTCCGGGTTCGATTCCCGGCTTGTACATCTTTCATTCTGTTGTGCCTACGTTTAGCCAGCAATGTGGCAAATGTTATTAAATATTCAATAATTTCAAGCGTAATTTCTGCTGATAATTAATTGAAAAAACTTATTACAATTAAATATCAATTGCAATTGTTCTTTCCATTTAATCAAAAGCTGTTCTAATAACTTAGTTTGATATAATTTTCTTCTTAACAGTGTTTCTTTGGTATAGATTATATTTCCTAATTCGGGAAAACGTAGAGAAAAACTAATGTTTTCTCTTCCTAGTTGAAGGAAGTGAGCCGGTGTAAGTGGCTTTGGCTCGGCGAAATCATTTTTTGTATAGGTTAGTGGTTTCGTGCTTATTATGTCTTCTATTTCTCTCAAGATTGTTATCAATTCTGCAAATGTGATGACAGTTCTTCCCAAAATGTTTCTTAGAGGGTTTTTTTTAGCACTTTTTACGAGTTTTTTGTAAAACCCTCCTAATTCTAGGACACGCTCGATCATAAATTTCAATATAACACCTTTATTTGATATAATGACCTTTAATTATTATCTTTAATGATTATTTTTAATGATTATCTTTAATCATTTTTTTTCAAATTGTAGTAGTTCTTTATCATCAGACTTAAAACTCAATGCATTATCAGAAAAAATAATATTACAGTTTCCGCGTCTTGAAAAATTTTAAATATTAAAAGGCGTTCAAATGTAAAACTTTAATAGCGAAATACCACATTTTTTCGTATTAAAATAAGTATTTTATTACTGTAATAGAAATATATCGGCTTCTGTATTACTAATGTAAGAAACTTTCTTTGTCAATAATATTTTATTTATTAATAAAAAAGTTGACCATTGAAAATAAAAATCTCAAAAATCCCGAAGAGCAGGGGGGGGGGGGATCTCATTCCTCAACACTGATAACATTTTTCTTTTTTCTTAAACTTTTTTGTATATGAATTTTGTATAAGAAAGTATTGAAATCGTGAAAAAATTGAGTTGTTTTCGATAGATTTATACATTTTAGAAAGTTCTGAACGTGATTTAACTGTTTTTAGAAAATGTCTGCCTAGCTGAATGTGCCACAAATTTTCTGCACACTGTATATCAAGAAGTAACACACGGAGTTGAATAATTTTTTTAATTCAGTTCTATCTATATATAAGTTGATGCGGATTTTTTTTTTCTTTTTTGTAAATCGTCCCAGATATTGCTGCTAAGCTGCATTTTTTCCGATTTCCACGATAACTATATCTCACAAACTAATGCACCAAATTAAAAAAAAATTCATATTCTCTCATAGGTGGTGATTATGTTTTGGTACAAATCTCTTTGGTACTTTTACGTATTTCTGCGTTAGTTATATCAAAATTTAAGCTGAATCTACTTATCGCAAGGTCTAACAGAATAGTAAGTTTCATGAAATTCTGTGCAGTAGTTCTTGAGGTATAACTATCGCGGAAATCTCGGAAAAATGTGAAATAGCAGCTATTTACATAAAAACGCAATCAGCATCTATACATGATAAGTTTAGCAGATTATGAAATTTGATAAAATTCCGTGCATTAGTTCTTGAGATATAACTAACGCAGAAATAGGGGAAAGTGTGGCATAGCAGTGCCACCAGTTTGGCAATTTACACCAAAACATAATCAGCATCTATGTATATCAGAGTTTAACAGAATACGAAGCCTGTTATAATTTTGTGCATTAGTTCGTGAGATATAAAAATCGCTGAAATTGGGAAAAATACGGCTTAGCAGCGCTGCCTGTTGGGCAATTTTCAGCAAAAAATTAATCAGCATCAATTTATATCAAGATATAACTCAATCAAAAATTTGATAGAAGAGCGTATGTTAGTTTCAGATATGCAGTGCGCAGAAAATTTGTGTCATATTCAGCTGGACAGACATTTTTTAAAAACTCAAATATTGTCAGAACCAGAAGCTACTAAAACGTATAAATCCATCGGAAATAAATTCGGATTTTTTCATGATCCCAACGTTTTCTTCTTCTAAAAAAGAGAAAAAAAAAAAAAAAAAAGTGTTATCAGTGTTGAGCAATAAGATCCTCCCGTCCTCGGGAATCACCCTCCAGCAGAAAATTGTTTGAATTCAACACTGCCATCTATAACTAAGTTATACAAGAATTACACCTTATGACTTTTATAAAAAATTGTTTCTGGACAATGACCTACAATTTAAAGTACTTTTCCTTCAAAGCAATCAAGATAAAAAAAAATATATATATATATATACTACATGTCTTAATTTCACAAATAAGAAAAATTATTAATTATTAAATTATTCAAAAAGTTATAAAAAGTATACGCGAGTTTAAAATTTACTCCAGAAAATTTTATTAATACTTTTAATTTCTAAAAATCATAAGTCTTTTTTGGCAATAGAATAATCCACGATCACGGTATTCAATGTTCTTACCAAGGATTTTACATGGGCCTCCGTGGCCGAGTGGTTAAAACGCCGCTCTGCTAATTTGAGGGTGTGGGTTCGATTCCCGCTGGCTCCATTGCACACACACTTTGTTTGGAGCTCCAAGTTGCTATCTCGTCCTTGTCTATTGACGATGATTTATAAGCAGGCTTTCATGTCGAACACACAAGTCGGATGTATGTTATTCAAATAAATAAATAAATAAATAAATGATTTTACATGCCCTGCGTTTTGGTTTTGTCAGAATGATCTCGTATTTTAAAAGCCTTAAAAAAGCAATCGAAGCGCCATGTACCTTTAAAAAAATATGTATCTTGTGAGGAAAACTTCAATTAATCAGATATCTACTTGTATGACTTTCCAAAAATTCAGATTTTTCTACCATCTACTGGGGGTGCCAGCTTTCGAAGAAAAACGCGCATGGCAAAATTTACTCCGTGTTTTGGACACAGCATATTTTTTAAATAATCGAACTTTAATCGATATTTTTAATCGAATTTTAATTATCAATTGAATCATCGAATATTCCTTTGTATTTGTTTTGTTGTTAACAACTTTCTGCCGAGCCAGCGGCTTGGTTGGTAGCGTCAGCTCCTCCCACACCGCTGGACCCTGGTTCGAGTCCAGCTAGCGGCATGGGTGTCTTGTGTTGTCACTGTGATAATGGATGTACCGGATATTCTGTAATAAAGTGTTTTATATATGGTTTCTTGTGATCATTGGAGGTTATGCCGGCGAATAGCTGTAGCGCCTACCTCAAAGCAAATAAATATAAATAAATATAAATATAAACAACTTTCTGGGGTAATTCTTGGTCAGAATGATTTTTAGTATTTAAAAGTGTCCTCACCAAACTAATAATAATAACTAGCAAAAGCCATGCTTTGTTTAGATTCGCGAAGCATTTTTTTTATAAAGCATATATTTGAAAGTAACAATATTTTTAAATATTATTTTTGCATCTTTATTAAACAAAAACGTTATTTTATGTTTCGGCGCATTTTAATTCTACAAATGTAAGTTCAGCCAAATAACTATCAATTTCCTAGGAATTTTCTATTTATGATGTAAGACTGGCATAAAAAAATATTTTCGAAGCAAACTTTTACAAAATATTTTTAAATTTTCAACTAAAAATTCTTTTAAAGATTTTTTTTTTTACAATTTCTAGTAGCCACTGGTGTTTTTTAAAGTTGTTTGAAATATGCATGTTTCCAATCTTTGTAATTAACATCAAATAATCTTTGATAGCTATTTTAGAATAATATATTTGAAGAAAGTTACTTCTTCAAAATCCTATTTTCTGGAAAAACATTTGAAATCTGCTCTCGTCGATACTATGAATTTTCGTCTAATTTCTTCGTTTTTATACATGTTAGTGCATGAGAATTTTTGATATTAAAGAATTTTTCGCAAGGAAGATTTCTATTGAATGCTTAATTTTGAAGGATTTTCACTCTCGACAACGTTACGTACGTTTTTAAGCCAACTGGTGCCTATATATCCTCAATATCTACAACTGCTTCATCTAATGTTAAACCTTGGGATTTATGAATTGTAACAGCAAAAGCTAACTGCAGAAGAAATTCTTTCCTTGAGCAATTTATGCTTCCATATTTCCAGAATTCAATTACAGTAGACTCCCTCAAATCTGCAAACCTAAAACCCGCAACTCTCTAAAATCCGCACATAATTTACAGATGTAAACAATGAAGCATTCAGTTCAGATATAAATAAAAAAATTTACTTTTTTTGTTTTATATCAATTCCAAATACATTTTAATTTGTAATTTTTGTTACTATTACTGTCTTAATGTTTTCTCTTGAAGGAAAAATAAATTTATTTCTGAAAAAATTCAAGATATTCCTGTTATAGGTGTAAATTAACGGTCGCCACTCGCCACGTGGCGATTAAAGTTGTAAAAGTGGCGATTAAAAATCGGCCATCGATCGCCACCCTAGTCGCCACTCGGCGATTAAAAAATATTATTAATTTGCTTTGTGAAATACAACTTTTTTCCTGGATATATGCATGTCTATTTTGTAAGCATCTAATTAGTGAATTTGTTAATTCTAAATTCAAAATCGGCCATCGATCGCCACCCTCGTCGCCACTCGGCGATTGGAAAATCTTATTAATTTGCTTTGTGAAATACAGATTTTTTTACGGATATATTAATCTCGATTTTGTTTGCACCAAATTAGTGAATTGGTTAATTTTTTAAATTAAAAATCGGCGATCGATCGCCATCCTAGTCACCACTCGGAGATTAAAAAATCTTATTAATTTGCTTTGAGAAATACAGCTTTTTTCATGAATATATACATCTCTACTTTGTTTGCATCCAATTAGTGAATTGGTTAATTCTTTTTTTCTATCGAATGCAAGCATATTTAGCAACTTTGTTGTATTTTCTATATTTTGGCTTTTTACCATGAACTTTTTATTTGGTTTAATATGTTTTCAAGAAACAGTTTTTTCCTACAAAATATAGTCATCAATTTTAATTCCACATGTATTTCAAATAAATTATACCATTTTTGCCTCTGGATGCATGGAGATTTTAAGGACATTGCTGTATCTTAAATCTTTCACTTTTGTCATATGCTCACTAATTGTACCAGTAATAGTTGGCTGGTACATTTTTTTTTTTAAATTTATGAATAAAGTTTATGTAGGTGTCAAGAAAGATTGAAACATTATAGCCAATTACTTTTAAAATATAGGACAAAATTAGAACTCGCCACTTAGGCGAGTAATACTGCAGATTTAGCATCTGACTTTCCTGCTACCAAGCAGACTTCCTCCACCTCGCCAACACATTGACACTCTCTGATTTTGCCTTAATAAGACATCCGGAGTTTTGAAATCTCAGCCAGAGTACACTCGCCAAACTTAATAATTACCACCAATTTTAAGTAAGAATAAAATATCCAAGAAATATGTGAAATTATTTTTAATTTAAAATTTAAAAATACAATTTCCTTGTTTGTTTTATACAATGCATTAATATATATTTAAATATAGTTTATCACTTATAATTTTATCTGCAGTATTAATCACCAATTCATGTAGCGGAGATTATCGCTACATATCTTTTCCTCTTCATAAAAGCAATAATTATTTCCCTTTAATAAATTCTTTGGTTTATTTTAATTTCCCTTTTCACTAATAAACCCAGTAGTTTAAATTAATTCTACATTTAATAGTTAAGTTCTAACTTTCATACTCCCACTAATAGAAGTAAAACTTTTCATCTTTTGGAGCTCTCTGTATAAAATTAATAATACATCTTCCTTTCTCACAAATTTTCTGTTGTGTCTGGAAAAACATCTGCCCATAGAAACCGCACTTATTAACAAAAGAAAGAAAGCTCTGGGCTTAGTTCATCATAATCTCTTATCCGTTACATTTTTATTAACATCTGTCTTACACACCCTGTTTTCATTCTCACAATTAATGCTTAAACCTAGAAATACTTTTATCTCTGTTTATCCTGACTCTGCCTTCTTTCTGTTCAATTGCGCATCTGGATAATATAATTGTGGTCAGCAAAACTTCAATTTAAGTAACGGCCTGCTTTGCCCTTGTCTACTTCCCAAGCTTAAAATATTCCTTTAACCCTATAAAATATGCGCAGATGTGAAAATGATCTGTGGGTTCCCTGACCGCAAAGGTTTGCTGATACTGAATGTGTGGTTTATCAAATATCGCCAAAATTCTTTGTATGAAAAACTTCTTATGCCTTTTGGCGATAAGGGCTGTGACGTTTGTGTATCACTCCACTGATTGCCATCGTATTGACGAGATGTAGCTCTTGAGAGCTCTGAGAAGTTCTCCCCTTATGGGGAGCCTGCAGTCTGTTAAGTATTGTGAAATAAATGCGTCCTAAAATGTAACTCGCTTTTCGGAGTTTTTTTGTGTGTGCTTCTTTTGGTAAATCACCTGGGCCTATGAACTAACACCTTTACATATAATTTCTGGTGCATCAGGCCTTTGTTTTTTCTCCGGTCAAAAAAAAAAAAAAAAAAAAAAAAAAAAAAAACGCACACACACAGACTGTTCAAAAAATTAGTAAAAAAAATCTTCGACGACAACACGTATGCACCGACGGACGAAAGCATCGACGTACGTCAACGGGTCAAGACTACGCAAAAAAAAGGGGGCAGCATTCCCCGAAGTTCCAAGGCTGTCTGTACTTCACTGTGTGACGTATTTCCCTCCCCGAAACCTGCAGTATTCAATTATGTTTTCTCCTGCACTTAAGAAAGATTGAATATCTCTTTTTCTCTCCACTCGTTCTTCAAGAAAATGCGTCGCACCAGCTGTTCGCCCTAGTCAACATTGGAAAGTGGAACTTTCGTTTTCGAAGCGTTGGATATGGGTCAAGTGTTTTCGGCTCCGGACTGCAGCATTCTCGGTTCCGTTTTACCCAGTGTTGTGATATGGCTAAGTTTTTGCAGTGTTGTGATGGTGAATCACAAAAGAGTGCATCTATGGTGCTAATCTACAGAATTATAAGGAATGTTTCCTAAAAGTGCTCATCGATGTGCAGGCCTGTTTAATTGTGTATAGATTTTAATCTGCTTGTGTGTGAGGTGTGCAACAGATTATTCTGAGCCTCATCCCATTTAGTTTTCTCATCAGTAACTAGATCTGTGTGATAGATTAGCTAAAGAAAGGGTTGTCGAACCCAAATAATTTGTGAATAAAAAAAAAATCAAATTTATGCGTGCAGGTCGTCGAACCTACACGCATCTCAGTTCATTTTAACGACAATATCAGATAAATTTTTTTTAATGCTACAATATGTTTAATACGGTACAAATACCAGTTGTTTTGGTGCATGAAATTCTGTTAGGTCCATAATCATCAAGTTTTTAAGTACAATAGCACTTAATGGTGCAATAAGGGGTCGTCGCACCCATTGTTGTACCTACACTTTTATTCTTTTTCTAAACAAGCCTTGCTTGAAAAAAAGTGCTGTGCAAAAGAAAAAATAATAATAATAATAACATTTAGAAGGTGATAAAAAAAACATTAAATTAACAAAATTTTACGTTGTGGAACATCTGCATGAGTGCACGGCAACAGTTCATTTACTTTATTGCTTAAAAAAAAAAAAAAATGATTTGTAGTTAGTTTACTTTATTCTTTTTAGCAGCTTGAACAGAGAAGATTTTTTTTAATTTAAATATAGTGCATTTTTGAAATTTTATATGTATTAACGGAAACAAAATACATTTTAAATTTTAGTATTTAATTTGAACTTTTGAAAGTATTCTTCTCTTTTCATGCTCAATTTTCAAAAGTATTATTATTTTCAATGCATGTTGTTTTAGTATTTATGTGTTGCATACTTAAATATCACAGATTTTTATTTTATGTGTTCGCGCATTAATTTTTCGCTGACATTACTTGTCCTTAATTAATTGCAGTTTGAGATTCGCATTCTCGTTGTTACAAAATTTTTTTTTGCCATTAACTATGCCAGTGCCTTATTAAACAAGCCTTTTTTTTTATTTTTTTTCACTTTCGGTTGTTATGTAAAAAAAAAAGGAGTTTTGGCATTGGTATTTTTGAATGGTTAATTAGTTTATTTTGAAGGCAATACATTTTTTTTGAAAAAAAAAAGAAAAATTTGTGCTTGCATTTTTTTTAAAAAGCGTATTATTTAGTGTCTGCATTTTGATTGTTTTGTTTTCAGTGCTCACAGATTGTTTACCCCCCCCCCCCATTAAATCTGTCTAGATTCACTCGTAACTTACCAGGGTTTACTCTCTGACTAATGCAAAATTTAATTTTTGGTTTGGACTTGATTTTTCCTGTTATTTCCCCCAAATTATTAATTTTAATAATGACGTTTGCAGTCAAATTTGTTTTGGTGCACCTAGTTCAGTTATAATTCTTTCTTTTGATTTATATTTGTGCATTTGCTTTTGGGTGAACATCTATGGCTAATATTGAGCTAAAACAAGCTTCAGCTACTTCCCAAACAATGTCAGAGAGAGATAATAAATTTGGGTCTGCTCTGGGGCAATCACAGGTTTCAATATCCCCTTTACTTGAATTTTATGAGGAAAATTTAACAAAGTTTTCAGACACAATTATTGCTGAAGCCACAGCATTTCAAAATCAAATAATAAATCAAAACACCACTGATACACTTGTCTCTAATTTTAAGGAACTCAAATTCACAATCGAGTGGGATCTTAATATTTTGAAAGAGACCTTTCAGGGACTCAAAGATGAATATACTAAAGTAAAACATGATAAGGAAAATTTATTTTTGGTAAATAACAAATTGTTAGAACGAGTACGTGACTTGACTCAGGAACTAGAAAGTAAAACTAAACCTCACATATCAATTACTCAAAAAGATATCACTCCTTCGGTCAATTCTGCTTGTTTAAAAACTGTTCAGAATATGTCCACACAGACAGATAACAAACTCATTATCAAATCTCCACACACTACAATACATGAAAGTGGCAATACAAATCCCTCTTTCTCTAGTAATCAACAGGTTAATGATTTATGTGACAGTAACAATTTTCATCCCAGTATTTTCAGTACCCCTAGGAAAGATTGTACCAATTTTATCCCTGTTGTAATCATGCGTTTGCCTGAAAATTTTAGCATACCTGACATTATTTTGGCCATTTCAAATCTAACTGATACTTCTTCGCCTCCCATTCAATTTCAAAGCAAAATAAAAATAAAGCATTGTAATTTAGTTAACTGGATTTTTCTAATGCCATCCCACTTTGCTGAAACTTTGCTTGTACATAAACATATTATTATTCAGTCCACAAAGTTTACTCTTAAAAGGTACATAGATATAAAAAGATGTTTTACATGTCAAAGTCTATTTCATTTAAGTAAATTCTGCCCTAATGACATAATATGCCCTGTCTGTGCTATGTCACATAAAGATCCTAATTGTGTAAACACACCAAAATGCATTAATTGCATGAGGTGCAATGAATCAAGTAATACCCATTTTGACATTCAACATACAGCTTTTTCTCATAACTGCCCAGCTGTCAAGAGATATATAAACATACAAAGACAATCGCTTCATACAACTGAGTTTATTTCGAATGAGAAATGATTTTTTTTTCTTTAATTAATTTTCCTGGTCACGCACTACATACTACAGGATAAATTCACTACGCTTTTTATGCATTCTTTATACATTTTGACAGATTTGTTTTTCTTTTTATAAAACATTTAGTATTTTGTTCCCTCACATTTCCTGTTACACTTTAAATTTTAACAATGTTTCTTCACATTAATCTTGTGTACAAATGCATATTTTTATTTCTTTCTCTTATTCGGCTATCAAGTGCACAGATGGTTGAGTAATAGAAAGAAGGCAAGTAAGAGTGAAAATTTTGATGCGGGTCGTCAATTTTGTTTTCACTTGGTTTTGGTTGTTTCGTGTTGGTGTACACAATCATTTTAAACATATTTACACATAAGCACACTTTTCTTTCCCCAGTTAACTTTTGTGGATGCAGTAACAGGAATGCAGTTAACATTAATAATATTTATACTCTATTGTTGTAGAGCCTACATTTTCCACATTTAATACATTTTTCATGGTAGATAGATATTTTTTTTTGGTTCTCAATTATATTTTAACTTTAAAAGGATTGTTGACAGTACAGTTACATTTTTACTTTCCTCAACTTTGAGTTATATATTTTTTTTTCTTTCATGTGTTTTTACACAAGGTCATGTGCATTTCTCTAGGTCAAGGTATATTAGATACCAGGTCATGTGATTTCTTTTACACTTTTTCTTTCATGTGTTTTTACACAAGGTCATGTGTTTTTCTCTCTCGGTCAAGGTATATTAGATACCAGGTCATGTGATTTCTTTTACACTCAATTTTTCCTTCATGTGTTTTTACACAAGGTCATGTGCATTTCTCTCTAGGTCAAGGTATATTAGATACCAGGTCATGTGATTTCTTTTACACTTTTTCTTTCATGTGTTTTTACACAAGGTCATGTGTTTTTTCTCAAGGTCAAGGTATATTAGATACCCGGTCATGTGATTTCTTTTACACACTTTTTTTTCTTTCATGTGTTTTTACACAAGGTCATGTGTTTTTCTCTAGGTCAAGGTATATTAGATACCCGGTCATGTGATTTCTTTTACACACTATTTTTTCATGTGTTTTTGCACAAGATCATGCGATTTCTTACACTATCACATTGTGTTTTTTTTCTATATACACTCAGTCATGTGCAATACACAAGGTCATGCGAACACACTTTAGGTCATGTGCAACATATCCGGTCATGTGGTTCTTACATTTTTTTCTCCTATTTCTCGGGTTGAGGATTGTACACTAATTTCACTTGTTTTCTCAAAACTGGTTCATGAAAACACACAATAACACACAACACAGTCATGTCATGTGTTTACATTTTTACACTTTTATCAGGTGATATAAATCCTTCCCTCATTAAATATAAAATTACTTTGTAATTAGGTATTTGAAACCCTCATTCACACAAATATCTCATATATATTTTTTTCTTTTAACACACTTACCGTTAAATTCTCTTTGGTTCATTTTTTGTTTTGTTTTTGTTAAATGGCTCATTCTAACATAAAACAGTTGACTTTTTACAGTTTGTCATGCTCACCTTATACATTGCATCTCCATTGTTCAAAGTTTTATTTATTCCCTTTACATATTACAGTGCTTCAAACGACACTTAGTTTTTTTGTTTGTCACATCTACATTATAGGGTTATTTGTTTTTTTCTCACACTACATGTAAATTCCCTTGTTACACTTACCTCTTTTTATGTAGTGGCAGTACATGAAAAGAAGGTCACTTACTTCACTAATAATTAATTTTCATTACATGCATTTTATCACAACATTGTAATTCCACAATAATTACAAATTATTTTGGACAATGAAATAGTACCATGCAAAAAAAATCTTTCATCATTCTGTTTTTGAAATATTCCAGTTGTAGTAGCACCTGATCCTGACTATTTGTTTACCTTACCCGGACTGACTGTTTCAATTTATGAGATGAATTACATTTCATCGTATAGTTTTATTTTTGCATTTTTAATTTTAGCCCCCCAAAAAGTCGTGAACCGTTCAAAATTATGCCCCAAGGTTTCACGCCACTCCTGTCTTGCGAGACATGTCATTTTCACCTTGAATTGGCCTACCAATTCTTTTATGTTAAATCTTATGTGACTTCCAAGCGCGCTCCTTTCGTAGATCAGTGCGATTTTACTGAGGAGCGGGGCGGACTTATATTGTACGCAATGTGGGTTCGTCCACTACTCCCTCCCCCCCTAGGGCCGACGTCTTAAACTGAAGCCATAATACTTGTACTGTTTGTACAAGAATAAGGGCTACAACCTTTTTATGGGCATGCCAGTGGCATCTTTTTTTTTTTGTAGTCCTGTGCCTTATGCACAAATTTTCATTTTCAATTTTTAACAACATACATTATTTTTAGAACATATTAGTTTAGTTAGTTTTTCTTTTATTTTTTTTAAATATATACTATTTGTGTTTTGTGTTTTATAAATATATTTTTGCTTGCAATCATGCTATTTTGATCTCAAAAATGATCAATTTAAAGAGAAGTTATCAAATGCTAAGCTAACAGGTGATCACAAATAAATAAATAATATACTTCTCTCAATTTTTGCTCATGACAAAAATAAAATAAATAAATAGCTGGTACCAGCGCCACAACAAAAAATTGAATAAAGGATCCAATAATAATCAAATATTATGTGGCAATTTTTGAACTATTAAGGAGCTCCCTGTCATGACAATTATAAAGATATATATGGCCATTGTTTTTATTTACATATGCTGCAAGCAAATACTATAAGCAATCATTTTTGTAGTACTTATATATATATACTTGTATGTTTTTGATATGTGTTTTTATATATATTTTGGTAGACGACACATTCAGTATCCTCAAAATTATGACAACAATAATAAAATAAAAAAAAAAAAAAAAAAAAAAAAAAAAACTTTAATACAAGTATAAAGTTTTTTTTGTGGTGGCTGGGGTGAGTTATGTAGCGGAGATTATCGCTACATATCTTTTCCTCTTCATAAAAGCAATAATTATTTCCCTTTAATAAATTCTTTGGTTTATTTTAATTTCCCTTTTCACTAATAAACCCAGTAGTTTAAATTAATTCTACATTTAATAGTTAAGTTCTAACTTTCATACTCCCACTAATAGAAGTAAAACTTTTCATCTTTTGGAGCTCTCTGTATAAAATTAATAATACATCTTCCTTTCTCACAAATTTTCTGTTGTGTCTGGAAAAACATCTGCCCATAGAAACCGCACTTATTAACAAAAGAAAGAAAGCTCTGGGCTTAGTTCATCATAATCTCTTATCCGTTACATTTTTATTAACATCTGTCTTACACACCCTGTTTTCATTCTCACAATTAATGCTTAAACCTAGAAATACTTTTATCTCTGTTTATCCTGACTCTGCCTTCTTTCTGTTCAATTGCGCATCTGGATAATATAATTGTGGTCAGCAAAACTTCAATTTAAGTAACGGCCTGCTTTGCCCTTGTCTACTTCCCAAGCTTAAAATATTCCTTTAACCCTATAAAATATGCGCAGATGTGAAAATGATCTGTGGGTTCCCTGACCGCAAAGGTTTGCTGATACTGAATGTGTGGTTTATCAAATATCGCCAAAATTCTTTGTATGAAAAACTTCTTATGCCTTTTGGCGATAAGGGCTGTGACGTTTGTGTATCACTCCACTGATTGCCATCGTATTGACGAGATGTAGCTCTTGAGAGCTCTGAGAAGTTCTCCCCTTATGGGGAGCCTGCAGTCTGTTAAGTATTGTGAAATAAATGCGTCCTAAAATGTAACTCGCTTTTCGGAGTTTTTTTGTGTGTGCTTCTTTTAGTAAATCACCTGGGCCTATGAACTAACACCTTTACAATTCATATTTTTCCATTCAGTGGAATGACAGTTTTATTTTTAACCAAATATGTGTAACTAGCCGGTAAATAAAAAAAAAAAAAGCCATTTCGACCTATTTTTAAAAAGTGGCTACTAACTTTTAAAAAGTGGCCACTAATGAAACTGGGTCTACCGGCCACTGGCTACTAATCGAATTTCCTAGTTTTCACCTATAATTCCTGTTATCAATGATAATCATAATCTTACCAAATATATATGTCTTAATCAAGCTTTTTTTTTTTTTTTTTTTTTTTTTTTTTTTTTTTTTTTTTTTTTTGTCACTAAGTGTGGCTAAACCTGGAATAAAACTTCCTTACTTTATTATTTTGATCTGAATTAGTATTGTACATTATTTATGAGGCAAGTTTCATTGAATAATTTATTCAAAATACATTTCATCTTTATAATGAACACTTAATCATACATTATTAATTAGACCTTTGTTTTTAATATTTTAATCATTTTAAAAATGATCTAATTTTTTATTATTTTAGTTTATTACTTACTTTAATATTTTATTATATTGTAAGCATACATTATAATTTCAATTGGATTATTAATTGCATTCAAATTACTGTTTAAAAAATGTAAACAAAGCAATGACCAGAAATCTGCAAAATTCTAAAATCCGCAAAATCTCTGGTTCCAAGCTGTGCAGATTTGAGGGAGTCTACTGTATTGGGGGAATTGGTACGCACCAATTCTTTTAAGTTAAATTATTGTAGTATTCAAATTTATCCATGATTATTCGCGGTATCTAGTCTGGTGGTTTGTGATTTTCTTTAATACGTGCAACAAAATCTAAAGTCCCGTTCACTAAACCTTTTTCGGTCCACAAATAAGAACATAACATTACTTTCGATACAAATGATAAAGTAAGAAATGGTTGAAGTCCACTTGGCATTTCTGAATCGGCCAACTTTTCCTTTAGTACATTTATAAAGAGCTTGAATCGAGGCAACAAGTTCACGCAATTCTTTTAATTTTTCATTTATATAACAAATTTAACAATTCATTTTATTTGTTTACAATTCTTTTGTTGCCACTTTACAAAAAAAAAAAAAAATCCATAATACAATTCTTTTAAAATGTTTAAGTGTCATTTGTGCAAACGATTTTGCTGAATAAGGAAAACATATTTTATTTATTAAATTAATCGTGATTCTATCTATAATCACTTACTCCATGATTTATATATTTTTTTTCTGAAAATATACGCGTTTCATTTTTTATTTATTTGCTAAAATGCGTCCGTATTGGAAATGCATGGAAAATAAATTAATTAAAATAATATTTTTTTAACGTGTTACTGTAAAAAAAATTATATTCTGCAAATCTACAGATCATATTTTATTTTTGTGTTTAATTTGAAGTCAAAATATTGAATAGTTTTTTTGTAAAGTGTGCGACAAATTGTAATTTGAGTGGCCTAGTAGAGGATTCGCTTCGCTCATCCTAATAATTACAGAGATACTTTAAACTATCTTCTTTAGAATTTATCATTTAATTGTACGATAACTGACTTGTTTAGTTTGAGGAAAAAACTGCATGCTAAGTTTTTATAAAATAACGTTGATGTTAGTTATAGAATATTTTTTACTAAAATCTTTGTTCCTAGTTAAATATTTTTGTTTTCTCTCATTTTTGTTCAATTATAAACTAATTTAGCTGTTTAAGAAGCTCTGAAATTTGTTACGCTATTTTAAATAATTTACATAAGTAGATCAAATACTGCCACATGTATCTGAGAGTAAATCTTGTTCAATGAGTTAATTCCTGAATGTTTTCCTCATTATTTAATCCCTTCTTATTGTTATAGTTAGTGATTTTAATTATTGACAAATAGGGATGGGACGAATAGTGATTTGGCCGAATACCGAATATTCGGCCAAATTTTAGGCCGAATACCGAATATTCAGCCGGTCGAATAGTAAAATTTTTTTCCAATAAAAAAATAAATTTTTATTAGATATAATTTAAAAAATAGGAGCAACTTAATAATTATTACTCTTAAATGTGCTTTTAAATGTATTTTTAAATTTGAAAAACTTATTTTAACACAAAAAATTATGAAATTGCATTATATCCTTTATTCTAATGTACATCATATTGATTTTCAGTAAGTCAAGATGGGAAAATATTTCCATTAAAATATGAAGAATGTACTTCACTTTTACTATCAATTTATACTTCTCGTATCCAAAACCAATAATATTCTTAATCTCTCTCTCTCAGAACTCACAAGGACATATTTTCTGAAATAACCTTTAATGAAGTAAATTTGATCATTTAGAGTTTGTGTCCCTAGTGATAAGCAAATTTGTAAGAATGAGACTGTTCTGAAATCAGATGCCAAGCTTTAAATTACAAATTACGTTAAAGCAAAAGGTTATGCTTAAAGTAGAATGCATATGTTAACAAAATCTTTGATATTTGAATCGGCACATACAATATTCAACTTCAATATTCCACTTATTCAACAAGCATTAAAAGGATAAACAGAAATTGATAACAACATGAAGGAAGGAAGATTAAATTAAAAATATATACATAATAATATTACATATTTAAGTCAGTAACTATGCAAATAATTATTTAAAAGTGAAAACTATAGAATGAAAAAATTAATTTGTTGAATATTTAGAATTTATATTAAAATACAGTAGATTTCCTCAAATCCGCACTTCTAAAATCCACAACTCTCTAAAATCCGCACATATTTTACGGATGTAAACAATGAAACATTCAGTTCAGATGTACAGTAAAGTTTGACTTTTTTAGTTTTATATCAATTCCATATATTTTTTAATTTATAATTTTTGTTAAGATTATTGAATTCATTTGTTTTCATAAATAAAGAATAATTTATTTCTGAAAAAATAAAGATATTTCTGATATCATTGGTAATCACAAACTTACCAAATATATTAATATATTAATCAAGCTTTTTTAGTTATTAAGTCTGGCTAAACCTGAAATAAAGTTTCATTATTGTATGATTTTGATGTGAATTAGTAATATACCTTTATGAGGCAAGTTTCATTGAATAATTTAGGAAAAACATTTCATCTCTATAATGAATAGATTATTAATTTGACCTTTGCTTTTAGTATTTTTATCATTTAAAAAACTATCTAATTTTTTATTATTTTAGTTTATTACTTATTTTAATATTTTAGCATATTGCAAACAGTCATTTATACTTTTATTTCATTATTAATTACATTCAAATTACTTTTTTAAAAATGTAAACAAAGCAGTGACCAGAAATCCGCAAAACCTCTGGTCCCAAGCTGTGCGGATCTGAGGGAGTCTACTGTATTTATAAAACCATCTTCATAAAGCAAGTTGTGTCATCTAATGTGTATCGAGTTTGATACCAGTTCTGCTTTCAGATGTACCGTTGTAGTTGGAATGGTGATATATTTAATTTAATTTTGAAAATGAATCTTTATTAACACACCTAGTAAATAATTTTTTTCATTTCTTACTTTATAGAAAATAAGTTATGAATTTCATAAGAGCCTTTTTTATATGTGCATGGAATTTACAGACATTAAAAAATACTCGAGCATTTTAGAATAAGGCAGTATTTTTATATTTTGAATTGTAATATATCATTCTCTAAAGATGACATTTCCCGTACACAGGGTTGTTATGTTTAAAACATTTCATTTTAAACAGCTGTTTAAAACATTACATTTAAAACAATGTTTAAAACATGATTATTGCTAATAATGTCACAAATTAAAATTTATGAAATAAAATTGCATTAAAAATTTCTAATTAGCTGTATATACTAAAAGACATTCAAATTTTATTAAAATTTTAAATTGCTTATTCAATTAATTTTAATTAAGTATTCAAAGTAAATTTATTTTCTCTAAAATTGGGAATACATAATTTATTTTTTTAAATATCTCAATTATGATTTTTCATATAATATCAAAGTTCTATAATATATTAATAATCTAATTTTCAAAATTAACAGTAGATATTTCAGTGTTAAATTATTTATAAAGACTATCTAGAAACATGCATTTCTGTTTCTCTATCTCATTTTTGTACTACCTGCTATCTTTAATTTCTGTGGATTTTCTGTCGAAAAAACAAGAATTTAGTAGTCATGTCTTTATAATTGTGTTGCTCAGTATTATGTAATACCATGATTGCATAATATCCAGATTGCACAATCTCGGTTATTGCTGCTTTTTTTAAAATGAGCAAAAGTTGAGAACAATTAGTATTCAGTTTAACTAGTAGTAGGATAGCTTTTTTTTTGTTTTTCTTGTAGATTTCCCTTATCTTTTTTTTTTTTTACTTTTTTTTTTTTTTTTTTTTTTTTATGTATTGTGCTACCCCAATAATGAACTAGTTGGATGTGTCAATCCCGAAACTTTCTTCTATCTCATAAATACATGATATATATATATATAATTAAAAAAAAAAAAAAAAAAACGTGGTGACTTTAAAGTTACTTATTATCGAATTTCCTCGAACATTTGAGCTAGCCTAATGAGATTCTGGTATCCGAAAAGCCTAAAACGCAAAATGTAATTAATATTCTGAGAAAATGAGCTTAGTAGTGCCTCTTGGTGGGTAATTTATACTAAAACCTAATAAGCATCTATTGATGTCAAGACCTAACAGAATCTGAAATTTGATGGAATTTCGTCCATTTGTTCTTCAGATATAATTATAACAAAAAATTTGCAAAACGTAGCACAGCAACACCATATTTTGGACAATTTATGCCAAAATGTAAAAAAGCGTCTAATTATGTTATGGTGTAAAAGAATCTGAAGTTTGATGAAATTCTGTGCATTAGTTCTTGAGATATATCTAGTTTTAAAAAAACGTGTAAAATATAGCACAGCAGCACCATCAGTTGAAGGATTTATAACAAAACGTAATCATCGTATAATTATGTTATATGTCATTTTGTAACAAAATCTGAAGTTTGATGAAATTCTGTGCGTTGGTTGTTAAGATATAGCTATCGGAAAAATCGTGCAAAATGCAGCATAGCTGCACCACCTGTTGTAAGGTTAATACCAAAATGTAATCAGCGTCTAATTATGTTATATATTCTAGTGTAAAAGAAACTAAAATTTGATGAAGTTCTCTGCATTAGTTCTTGATATATAGCTATCGCAAAAATCGTGCAAAATGTAGCATAGCAGCGCCACCTATAGGGAATTCCACACCAAAACCTTATCAGCAACTATGTATCTCAAGGTATCGCGGAATCTGAAGTTTGGTGAAATTCTGTGCATTAGTTCTTGAGATATAGCTGTCATAAAAATCATGAAAAACGTGGCATAGCAGCGCCACCTGCTGGCCAATTTACACCAAAACTTAATCAGCGTCTATGTATATCAAGGGGTAACAGAATCTGAAGTTTGGTGTAATTCTGTTCATTAGTTCTTGAGATATAGCAATCTTGAAAATCATGAAAAACGTAGTATAGCAGCGCCACCTGTAGGCCAATTTTCACCAAAAACCAATAGGCACTAATTCATATCAAGGTCTAACTGAATATAAAATTTTATTAAATTTCGAGCATTAGTTCTTGAGATAGAGCGCCCACAAATTTTTTGTCACATACAGACAGACAGACTCACAGACAGACTCACAGACAGACATTTTCTAAAAATAGTCAAAACGTGTTCAGGACCTTCTAAAACGTGTAAATCCGTCGAAAACTGGAAGTCGAAAATTTTCATGAATCCAATACTTTCTTCTTGTAAAGATAGAAGAAAGTAAAAATAGTCAACAACTTTTTTTTAATACATAATTTAACTCCCTGTTATTTTTGTATTATCAAAATGTATACACAAACTATAACAAAATTAGAGATTAAAAGCTAATAGCATGCATATCCTTTATGGATTTACATTTTTTTTTAAAGGTGGTGTCCTTTATATACTCTTATTCAGGAAACTAGATAAGAGATCTATTTCTCCTTTTTTCTGAATAAATTCAGCAGTTGGTGCACAGAGAACATTATAATGAGTAAAAAATCTGGGCTAAATGCCTTCTTAATATACTATAAATAATTCTTTCTTCTATCAATAGATAATCCTGCAATACTATATAGATGTTTGTTTAGTAGTTAAAAAAGATTTTTTATTGTTTTCTTTGATGAGACTAAAAAAGGCATGAAAAATGCTGCCAAATTATGTCCTGAACTTAATCCAGTAATTATAAACTTTAAAGTTAAGTCAGCTCCATTCTCCGATTATATGTTTGATGCAGTTACCAACCATAAATTTACCATTGGAGAATCAAATAAAGTGGAAGTAACACCTTTATCATGGTGGTTAAGCCTTGAGAAACACATTAATAAAAATGTCATGAATATCATAAAACAGTTGCATACAACTATATGTTCTACTGCTAGATTAGAAAGAGCTTTCTGTACTTTTAGTTTTGTGCAAAGGAAAACCAGAAATCGTTTGGGTGTTGATAAGGCTGCCAAACTTGTTACCATCTTTAAAGAACTTAACAATTAAATGTTTCAGTGTAGAATTAAATTGCTAATTAATGTTTGGTATTTAATATACAGTACACTCCCTCAAATCCGCAACTCTCTAAAATCCGCACATATTTTATGGATGTAAACAATGAAACTTTCAGTTTGGATATTGGGACAAAATTTGATCTTTTTAGTTTTGTATCAATTCCATATATTTTTTAATTTGTTAATTTTTTTAATAATACTCTATTTATGTATTTTTCATGAAGGAAGAATAAATTTTTTTGAAAAAAATTCAAGATATTTCTGATATTACTGGTAATCACTATCTTCTTACCAAATATATTTATGCATTAACCAAGATTTTTTGGTTTAAGCCTGGTAAACTTGAAAAAAAAAATCCTTATTTTATTATTTTGATGTGAATCAGTAATGTACTTTTATGAGGCAAGTTTTGTTGAATAATTTTGGAAAAATACATTTAATCTTTATTATGAATATTTAATCATACACTATTGATTATTAACTTGACCTTTGCTATTAGTGCTTTAATCATTTTAAAAATTATCTAAATTTTTATTATTTTAGTGTATTACTTATTTTAATATTTTATTATATTGTAAGCATTCATTATAGTTCCGATTGCACTATTAATTGTACTCAAATTACTGTTTAAAAAAATTTAAACAAAGCAATGACCAGAAATCCGCAAAATTCTAAAATCCGCAAAACCTCTGATCCCAAGCTGTGCGGATTTGAGGGAGTCTACTGTATAACTTTTTCTTCCTTACTGCTGTTTGAAAATATTTTCATTCTTTATATTTAATAATTTTTGTTCACTTTAATCGAAATTGTGCTGTTGAATGAGAAAAAAAAAACGTTTTAAACGTTTAAAACATGTTTTAAACAAAAAAAAAACATGTTTTTTGTTTTTTTCTAAAAAATACATGTTTTTTTCCAACCCTGCCTGTACATTTAAATCTCCAACTTGGGCAGCATTTTCTAGAATATCACTAACTTTTATAGGAAATACAGAAAGGCTGTATATTTTTTAGTATCTGAATAACTCTATATTTTGTAAGTAAGAGTGAGAATGACTTCATAAATGAAGTAGCCAATTTGGATTAGAGGAAAAAAAATTTCAAGAATGAAATTCTTTAAATCCGAAATTTATTTGGCAAGATATCTTTCACTATTCGGCGAGATTTTAGCAATATTCGGAAAGTTATCTCTAAATATTCGGCCGAAGTATTCGGTCAACAAGTCTTCAATATTCGGCCAACTGAATATTCGGCAAAAGGGCCGAATACCGAATAGTGGCCGAATATTCGTCCCATCCCTATTGACAAATTCTTTGAGCATTAACTGTAAAGTTTAATGCGACCACACTGTTCCCCACACTTTAGTAAATTGTAGTCTATACTAATAAAATAACAAATCGCTCTGTCTGCGTGTGTGTGTGTGTGTGTGTGTGTGTCTGCGATGGCTAGCAAAATCTATGGGACGTACGAAGCTCAAAATTTTTATGAGAGTAGCCCAATATCTCTCCTGATGCACCTGAGCTTCAGAATTTCGAAATTCTATTTATTAACTGAGTAATTAATTAAATTCCAAAGATCACTCTCATAAAAAATCGCCTTTTTTCTTCTTTTTTTTCTCTTCATTTAGTTATGGTTGGTTGGTTGCATAAAATTTTCGCATAAATAATTAAAAAAGCTGGAACAGACCTTTAAAATTCATAGACTGGCAAACTGTCAGTTTAAATAATGATTTTTTATCACAGCGGTTGCAAACCATGGAGGAAAAAGATAGGTGGTGGTGAAGTAAACCGAAAAAAGAGTTGCAATATTAAACCATTTATCGCTCAAATATTAATGTCCCAAACAAAAGCATGTGGAAGGGATTTTGTATTAATAAGACGAATTGAAAGAATTGAATAACAGCTGAAGCGTATTTTATGAAGAAATAGTAATTTTTTAAAATGGTCTTTTTTCTATTATATTATTTATTTTTAAAAAATGTTTGCTTTTAAAATAATTGAAATTGATAAATTCGAAATAATTTAAATGTCAAAATAAAATTAAATAAAATATTGAAAACATTTGATTTGAACTAAAAATTGTATTACTAAAAGCTTTCTTTTTTTTCAGAACTTTTTAATACTTTATAACGTAGATGAAAATATGTTTTTAATTTAACAACATATTAATAACTCTATGTCAATATATAAAATATATTTATGAAAACATTCTTTTAAAATCATGCGCGAAAACTTAAATAACAAATATTAGTCTAAAATATAGATTTCAGAGTGCAGACGATTTTAAGACATTAACGAAAGAATGTTAACTTTTCAAGCAAAATCTTAAATGATGCTTCTATATTGATATTTCAAAGTGACGGCTAGGTTACATTTATGTTATATTTAAGTTACGGTAGGGTAATGTTAAGTCGCAGTTAGGTTACAGACAGATTATGGTTATGGTACAAAAGTTTACGGTTAGGAATTTGTCCACAGAGTCAACATTACGCATGCTTTGATTAAAAATATACACTTTTGTTAAATGGCTCTGAAATTATAATACTATATACCAATCTTTTATCATCGCGTATCGATTCATTCACGGTATAGTCGGATTTAAGAATGATATAATTAGTTTGAAATTCAAAATTTTTCACTTGGGATTTCTATGCGAAAAAAATAATTAGTTACGTGATTTAACAGTGATTTTTACGGGTAAATATCAACACTTTAACACGAAACTAACGCAATCGTTGGATATATGTTCCCTCCCGTGTTTCTCATTGCTCATTTTAAGTATTTCTAGAGCTTAATATTAGTTGTTGTTTTTAAAACCGATTTTTCACAAAGTCAGCTGCGACGTATTTCAGACAATGCATTTCTGCATGCTTCCAGTTATTGATAAAATCATACAAATTTCAAGTTCGTTTAATATTGTTAATACCGACCCGGGCAACGCCGGGCGGGTCAGCTAGTTCTTAATAAAGTAGGTTCACCTGGGATAATTCCTGTTCACTGCATTTTTGAAGTACAGTCGAGTCTCTATATAACGAAATCCATTGTTCCAGTAAAAAATTCGTTATATAGAGAAATTAGATGTATAGAGAATGATGTTAAAAATCATATTTAATGTGTGAAATTTGAACAAATATTATTTTTGATCTTTTGAATTAATAATTTGAATGCTTAAAAGTAAATATTAACCTAATATTTTATTTCTTAATTATTTAAGCTGTTTCAAAAAAGAGAACAGACATTTATTTGAACGCTTAATGAAAATCAAATAAGGAAGACTTGCATTGATTTCAGACGAAGAAATCTGTGATTTTTTGTTGTTTTGATTTTAAAATTGTTATGCTCTAAAAAAATGCTCAAATTTTAGCAAGGAATGAAAAATTGTAGTTAACATTTTCCTCCATTTAAAAGCCTCTCCTATGTCCTCTCATTGATTCCTCTCTTACATGTGCATCAATCCAATTGACTCTGTTTTGAGAAAGATGTGGAAAGGTGTGTGGGAGATGGGATGAATTCGTTGGATTTAAAGAACAAGGAGAGAAGTAATATAAGAAAAACTCAGCACTGACGATAAATCAAAAATAAGTAATGGAAAATTGATTCCATATGATTTCGAAATCTTTTAAAACTGAGTAAATTCAGACCAATTTATGAAAAAATTCGTTATATGGAGATCGATATTTCGCTATATAGAGACTGTTTTTAATGTAATCATGCGAAAAGGGAACCGTTCCTACTAAAAATTCGTTAGATATATCATTTTTTTATTAATACAGATATAGCATGCAAAATTGAATTACCGATTAGTGTATTGTTAGGAGCCATAACAACAAAAAAGAAAACAAACACTCTGAAATTGTTCATGAGCTCATCACTTAACATAACAAAGTCTTTGAATGTTTGGAAACAGCTGTGAAATGGCTCAAATGGCAGAAGTATGCTAATGATATTCAACTAACTCATTTAAGAATAATTTCAGGTAGAACAGCATTGAAAAAAAAAAGTCTTCTTTGAAGCAAACAACAAATGAAAGCTTTTTTGCTTAAATTACAATCTCTGGAGTTCAGAAAGTGATAAAAAAAAATAAATGATAGAAAAGGAAACAAAAAAATTAAGTTAAAATGAAAACAAAAATGAAAAAAAAGTTTTTTTAAACATGCCAGCACTAACTCATGCGGGCAGTCCTAAGCCTGGATAAAGTTTGAAGGGTTTAGTATATCAGGTACATACCTTAAGCTATCTGTTCATTTATGTGAACTAGTGTCGGTCTTGACTTGTTCAGATAATCAGTAATCTATTGTTATATATGGTACTACTTGGTTATCCTGTCAACCAAAAAACTATCGCCAAATTCTAAGATTAAATGGTAATAATGGGTTACCATATGTGTCACATTCACTTGCTATTACATACAAAATACATGTTTATAATAACATAATCAAATCATTCTAAATTCGACTTTTTATTTGTATTTTTATTAACATTTTACTAATTAATTTATTATTTCATTATTAAAAATAAAAAGTAAGTCAATTTATATAACTTGGCTAATAGCTTGGCGCAGGGTTGGGGTTTTGGGCACCCAAAACCGGTTTTGGACAGGACACGTGGGTTTTACTGTCCAAAACTGTACTAAAGTGTCCAAAACCTTAAAAAAAATCCACATTTCACCACTGCACACTTATTAAACATATGAATAAATATCTCACAATATATTTTACTAACATTCTATTTAATTCTTTGGTAAATGAAAAAAAGTTCAAACTTTTCTAATATCTCTGCAGCATAAAAAGTTCTGTTACTGTTAAATTTGTGCAATAATTATAAGCAATTCTTTATAATACTACATATGTAGTTGCGAGGGGATGCTTTTATTTCCATTTTTGTGAAAGAAAAGGCTACAAAGAAATTTCTGTCCAGTTACATGGTGGACTGCAGTAGGCAAAACACTAGAACTGGAAGGGAAAGGATATTCTAAAGACTGTTTAGATTATATTAAGGTTTTATTATCATGTCCTGCAAGTTCAGCTTCAACAGAAAGAATTTTCTCTAACTTCGGTTTAATACATTCAAAACTCAGAAATCGTCTGGGTGTTAATATAGCAGCTAAACTGGTTATGTGCTATCGGATGCTACGAGGACCAAAAGAATTAGATTACTAATTTTTTTATTTTTACTTTTTTTTCTGAGTTTATAAACCTTTTCATTTGTTCCTCCAGTTTCTTTCATACTTATATTTCATGTCATGTTTTCAAAGCCAAAGTATGTAGCATTTTTATTAAATTAAATTTCATTTTGATTTAATCTAATTCTTGTGAAGATTCTATTTCTTGAGTTAAATAGTATTGTTACAATAATATTGTTATATAATATAGTGTCATAATAATAGTCAATATCTAAATATCTCATAATCAAACTAAATCAATTATTTTTATTTATACTATTTATTTCTTAACATGCACATATTGTCAGCAGTGAGCTGATTTAATCAGTATGCTGAACGTGACTTTTTATTTAACAGTTTTTTTCAGTAATAACTCTTGGGAGTTTCAATAACAGAATCGGAATGTATTCTTCATAAAACTATTAGTACTTCAATTAACTACTATTATTTAAGTGAATAACATTAAAATTATTACATATAATTAAATTTAGTATCGTTTTTATGCAATTACATTGTTACATAAGGTACTTATGTTGTTAATATTTTTGTATTGTAATCATTTTGCCAATTGCACAAACTTTAAACATTGTTCTAAAAAATACAATTTTACTATAAAATATAGTTTTGAACAGTTTTGGACAGTACAGTTTAAACCATGGATTTTACCGTGGTTTAAACCATTGTGTCCAAAACCTTGCCAACCCTGGCTTGGCGATTTCTATAATTTGGCAAAATTGGTCAGCCAAGTAGTACGTAATATGTATATGTATATATTTAATTTTTACATTTTTGTTTGAAATTTCAAAATAAAGCATACACTGGATAGCAAATTGGTTTTGTTTTTACATTTGAGTGTATGGCAGAAAGTTATTTTATTATTATAAATTATATAGATATTTAAAAAAGAAATGCTTGTGTATAGAAAACAGTGGATAGGTTCTCAGAAAATGTAAAACTGTCTGCAAACTTAAATAACTTCTTTAAAATTTTCTAAAAAAAAAAAAAAAAAAAAAAAAAAAAAAAAAAAAACTCCACACCCTTTTTGAGTCCTGTATCACTACTAACAGCAAAAATGAACAGTTATATGCGATTAGAGTGCCATTAAACAACACTACTACAGATTTTCCCCCAGAGGGTTTCAGGGGGGCGCTTTGCCCCTCCTTCCCTTTAGTTTAAAAAACAGCACCCGTCTTGCCCCTCATCTAACAACTAGCGTCCCTCTTGTCATTCATTCAAAAAACAATAGAGCCCTTTTTGCCCCACATTAAAAAAAAAAAAAACTCAGCCCTCGGCAACTTTCGTCAAAAAAATTGCGATAAAACGGCAGATTTCGTCAAAGATTTGAGAAAAAAAACCGGTAAATTTCGTCCAAAAATCGCAATAAAACGGAAAATTCTGTGAAAAGTTCCATTTTTTCGCGATATTTTCCCGAGATTTCACGTTTTTTGCGATCTTTTAACAAAATCTGCTGTTTTTGCGATCTTTTAATAAAATTTTCCGTTTTTTCGCGATTTTTTACCAAAATATGCCATTATTTACGATATTTTAACAAAATGCTGCTTTTTGCGATCTTTTAACAAAATTGGCCGTTTTTTCGTGATCTTCTAACAATATTTGCCAATTTTTTCGCAATCTTTTAACAAAATTTACCTTTTTTTTTTCTTTTTTTCAATTTTTTGAAGAAGTTTCTGTTTCTTCACAACTTTTTGAACCGCTAGATTGTAGATTCAACTCTATAAAAGTGCCCTAAAAAATGTAAAAAGTGCCCTTTCAGAACAGTAGCGCCCTGCCCTTTTTTAAACCTGGGGGAAATTCTGTTATTAAAATAAATTTTTAATTTAAAGGCATTATTTCCAATCCCTCAAATTACGTTACGTCCCCAAGGCAAAATACACTCAAAAGTGTGACATACGTTGCGGAACAATGAGCTTCTCTGCGGAACATTTCGAAAAATCATATAAGATACTCACCCTTTAGTCAAAGGAAAAATAAAAAAAAAATCTCAAAGATTCTGAAAATTAGAAAAAATCTGACATAAATCCAAGAAATAAATATATCCAATCGGACAATCCATAAATCCAATAACTTATGCTTAAAAGCTTATGCTTAAAAATAAAATAAACTTAAAACATTTCAATTACTCCTTTAAGCCATAAACCCAATCCATAAATCCAATCGGACATAGAATATAGAGAAAATTTCGATGATTGGTCAACAAACAAAATATGAATTTCTTTAATCATGCGAAGAAAAATCGCAAATTTTGTTGGAGGATCGCGAAAAAAAAAGGAAATTATGTCAAAGGAGTGCGAAATAAATGACAAATTTCGTGAAAGGATCAAGAAAAACGGCAAATTCCGTTTCAGAATCACGATAATAAGGCAAAATACTATAGGTGTAAATTAACGGTCGCCACTCACCATGTGGTGATTAAAGTCGTAAAAGTGTCGATTAAAAATTGGCCTTTGATTGCCCCACTAGTCGCCACTCAGCGATTAAAAAATCTTATTAATTTGTTTTGTGAAATGCAACGTTTTTCATAAATATATGCATGTCTACTTTGTTTGCATCTAATTAGTGAATTGGTCATGTCTTTAAATTAAAAATCGGCCATCGATTGCCACTTGGTGATGGAAAAATCTTATTAATTTGCTTTGTGAAATACAGATTTTTCTCATGAATATACAGGGATGCACTATAGCACGTAAAATACGCAAAAAATCGGCAATGGGACGCAAAACAAAGTGGAGCTTACGAGTCCCATGGGACATTTAATTTTTGACAAAAAATCGTAAAAAATGCAAATTTCATTAAAAAATCGCGAAATAACGAAAATTTCTGGCAAATTCCGTCAAAAAATTCACGAAAAAATTGGCTAAATTTGTTACAAAACTCTGAAAAAAAGCAGATTTCCTAAAAAAAAATCGCAAAAAAACGACAAACTTATTGCAAAAATAGCGATAAAACAGCAAATTTTGTCAAAAGATTCGTGAAAAACGGCAATTTTCATCAAAAAATCATGATAAAACGGTAACATTCATCAAAAGATTGCAAAAAACCAGCTCATTTCGTCAATAAATCGCAAAAAAGGCAAATTTCGTTTTAAAAAAAATCACGAAATAACAAAAAATTTTCACCGAATTTCGTCAAGATTCAGGAAAAAATGGCTAATTTTGTTACAAAATCCCGAAAAAAGGCAGATTTCTTTAAAAAAAATCGTGATAAAATGATAACTTTTGTCAAAAAATCACGAAAACCCAGCACATTTCGTCAAAAAATCGCAAAAAACCAGCACATTTTGTTAAAAAATCATGAAAAACTGCAAATTTCGTCAAAAAATCACGAAAAAATGACAAATTGTTTAAAAAAAAATCGAGAAAAGAATAACAAATATCGTGAAAAGATCGCTTTAAAACGCAATTTTCATCAAAAAGGCACAAAAAAAAAAAAAAAAAAAAAAAAAGATTATGCCAGGATAGAATTTTTCTGTTCCAAAAGCTAAAATTCCTGCTTCCAAATTATTATTTTTTTTTTGCTGATCCAAAAGCAGATTTTTCTGCTTCACAATCTGTTTTTGATTGTACCAAATCTTTCTTGGTGAATGCAACTTCTGAAAACGCCCATTCATTAAACAAAAGTGTCCCTTTACTCAACAAAAGTATTCTTTTTTCAGGAAAAATGTCTTTTTCAATATATCAGTTTTGCAGCTTTTTAAAAGAAATGCAAACAATAGTGATACTTGTTATCTTCTATAATCAAATAAGCATTATTTTATAATTCAATTTGTATCTTGCACATTTATTATTAAAAAAGTAAAGAAAATTTCTCTTAATAGCTAAAAAAAATTAATATTGGCTTTAATTATTTATACATTATTATTAAAACAATAACTATTGCATTTAATTTTTCTTTTGTAAATGAACAATTTCAGTTTTTGCATCTAAAGATATGACTTACTATTAGTGGGGATCCGCTTTTGTAGAAAAGGGACCCAGGATTTTTCAAGTCCAGTGGCATCACTGAATATATTCATCTCTAAAGTTAAAATTATTTACAACGTTAGAACACCAGAATATTCGAATTCCAAGCATACCGGTTTCGGTAGCATATAGCATACCTTCCTCAGTGCTAAAGATAGTGGAGATTTGCTCATATATATATAGGGAGGATGGGGATTCAAGTGATAAGTTTCTTGACCAATAGGAAAACAGAGGATCCTAGGCAACAGCCAATAGGAAAACAGAGGATCCTAGGCAACAGCCAATAGGAAAACAGGGAACAGTTAATAGGAAAATTGGGTGGAAAATGGAAAAGATATTGCGAGAATTGCATTAAAAGATTAAGAAAAATTAGTTTTAATGTAATATTTCCAACAGTCTGATAATGGTGGAATAGCAAAATCACAATTAACAAGATTAGGAAGATTTTTATGGATATGGAAAGCTTCAAGGAAGTTGAGTTCTTGTATAGAAGTAGGTTTAGTTAGTATCTTAACCGAATTGAAGTCAAAAGCATGACTCGTCTCCCAGCAATGTTTTGCGATTGAGGATTTCTTCATTTCTTGTTTTTCAATATATTGCTTATGTTCTTTAATACGAAATTTTAGACTGCGTTTGGTTTGACCAATGTAAGAAAGACCACACTGACAATTGATATTGTAAATGCCCCATGAATTTGATAAATCAACAGGATCTTTAAGGTTGGAAAGGTTGAGTTTATTAGTAGGAGTAAAAATTATTTTGAAATCGAACCGACTAAGAATTTTAGCAATGGAAAAACTTGATTTTGGAAAGAAAGGTAAGACAATGCTAATATTGGAACGAGTAGAAGACTGAGATGAGTTTGAGGAGTGAGAGTTTTGCAATTTAGAAAGGGCAGTATCAATAATAGAAGGGTTGTAACCTCTATCAAATGCAATTGCTTTAATGTATTGAATTTCATTATTGAGAGACTGAGAATCAGAGCAAACATGAAGAGCACGATTTATGAATGTGTAAATGATGATGATGTAAATGATTTATGAATGTCTTCTACTCGTTCCAATATTAGCATTGTCTTACCTTTCTTTCCAAAATCAAGTTTTTCCATTGCTAAAATTCTTAGTCGGTTCGATTTCAAAATAATTTTTACTCCTACTAATAAACTCAACCTTTCCAACCTTAAAGATCCTGTTGATTTATCAAATTCATGGGGCATTTACAATATCAATTGTCAGTGTGGTCTTTCTTACATTGGTCAAACCAAACGCAGTCTAAAATTTCGTATTAAAGAACATAAGCAATATATTGAAAAACAAGAAATCAAGAAATCCTCAATCGCAAAACATTGCTGGGAGACGAGTCATGCTTTTGACTTCAATTCGGTTAAGATACTAACTAAACCTACTTCTATACAAGAACTCAACTTCCTTGAAGCTTTCCATATCCATAAAAATCTTCCTAATCTTGTTAATTGTGATTTTGCTATTTCACCATTATCAGACTGTTGGAAATATTACATTAAAACTAATTTTTCTTAATCTTTTAATGCAATTCTCGCAATATCTTTTCCATTTTCCACCCAATTTTCCTATTAACTGTTCCCTGTTTTCCTATTGGCTGTTCCCTAGGATCCTCTGTTTTCCTATTGGTCAAGAAACTTATCACTTGAATCCCCATCCTCCCTATATATATATGAGCAAATCTCCACTATCTTTAGCACTGAGGAAGGTATGCTATATGCTACCGAAACCGGTATGCTTGGAATTCGAATATTCTGGTGTTCTAACGTTGTAAATAATTTTAACTTTACCATATTACACCAGGCAACAACCTATTATTATTAATATTCATCTCTACTTTGTTTGCATCTAATTAGTGAATTGGTTAATTCTTTAAATTAAAAATCGGTCATCGATCGCCACCCTAGTCGCCACTCGGCGATTAAAAAATATTATTTGCTTTGTGGAATACAGCTTTTTTTTATGAGTATATGCATCTTTACTTTGTTTGCATCTAATTTGTGAATTGGTTAATTCTTTCTTTCAATCAGATGCAAGCATATTTAGCAACTTTGTTGTATTTTCTATATTTTGGCTTTTTACCATGAACTCTTTATTTGGATTATGTTTTCAGAAAAAAGTTTCTTTTTCCTACAAAATATAGTCATCAATTTTAATTCCACAGGCATTTCAAATAAATTATACCATTTTTACCTCTGGATGCAAGGAGATTTTAAGGACATTGCTCTATCTTAAATCTTTCACTTTTGCCTTATGCTCACTAATTGTACCATTAATAGTTGGCTGGTACAATGTTTTTAAAATTTATGATTAAAGTTTATGTAGGTGTCGAGAAAGATTGAAATGTTATAGCCAGTTACTTTAAAAATATAGGACAAAATTAAATTAGCACTCGCCACTTACGCGAGTAATACTGCAAATTTAGCATCTGACTTTACTGCTACCAAGCAGACTTCCTCCACCTCACCACCACATTGGCACTCTCTGAATTTGCCTTAATAAGACATCCAGAGTTTTGAAATCTCAGCCAAAGCAAAGAATATTTATATTTATCTGTACACTCGTCAAACTTAATAATTACCACCAATTTTAAGAAAGAATAAAATAGCCAAGAAAGATGTGAAATTATTTTTTAATTTAAAATTTAAAAATAATATTTCCTTGTTTGTTTTATACAATGCGTTAATATATATTTAAATATAGTTTATCACTTATAATTTTATCTGCAGTATTAATCACCAATTCATATTTTTCCATTCAGTGGAATGATAGTTTTATTTTTAACCAAATATGTGTACCTTTGTATCTCACTAGCCGCTAAATAAATATAAAAAAAAGCCATTTTGACCTATTTTTAAAAAGTGGCCACTAATGAAATTGGGTCTACCGGCCTCTGGCTACTAATCGAATTTCCCAGTTTTCACCTATAGAAAATACCATCAAAAGATCGAGAAAAAAAAGGCAACTTTCACCAAAAGATCGCAAATAAGTGACAAATTTTATAAAAAAGATTGCGAAAAAGCGACAAATTTCATAAAATGATCACGAAAAAGGAGGCAAATTTTGTAAAAGATCGGAAGAGAATGGCAAATTTTGTCAAAAGATCACGAAAAAATGGGAAAATTACTAGTGCCAGAAAGGGTACATTTCACCAAAAAATTGAAAAAAAAAAAAACCCGGTTAATTTAATACAAAGATAGCAGAAAACGGCAAATTTCATATAAAGATCGGGAGAAAGCGCAAATTTCTTTAAAAGATCACAAACATGCAAATTTTGTCAAAAAATCATGAAAAAACGGTAAATTTCATCAAAAGATTACAGAAAAATTCCTCTAAAGAGTGCCAAAAACGACAAATTTCATCAAAAGAAAAATTTAAATTTCATTAAAAAATCGCAAAAATATGGCAAATTTCATTAAAAAATCGTGAAAAAACAACAAATGTCTTTAAAAGATTGCAAAAAGGGACAAATTTCATAAAAAGATCGCAAAAAAGTGGCAAATTTCATAAAAAGATTGTGGAAAAACAGCGAATTTCATCAAAAGATCTCACAAATTTCATCACAAAGTGAATTAAGAACAAGAAAAACTAAGCCTATTTATTTAATAGAGCACGCTCATGTGACGTCATGCTTCAGCTGCTTGCTTGTTTGGGTGGCAAAAACGATTCCTTTTCCACTGTAATTACCACAGACTTCTCGTACAAATATCTTTACTTTGAGATATTAACAAACTTTATTAGGGTTATTAATGCACTTTTTTTTGTAGCAAAACACACGAGGGGGCAGATTTATTATTTTTTGGGTGGGGCGGGGAGAAAGGAGATATTTATAGTTATTAGATATCAACGAATACGCTTTTCATTGAAATTTTGAATATTATATGGAGGATATGAGAAGAAAGGGAAACGGAAATTTCAGTAATGGGGATTATTTATATTACTAATTATTTCTCTATTGTCGTTATAGAACAACAAACAAAAAAATATTATTAGTATTTGTTGTGTTTCCAAAAAGGAAGAGGATGGGAACGCTTGTGGCTTTTCGTTCCATCAAATAGGCCAAATGATCATAGTAGTGGTTAGAAGCACATTGCATTGAATGAGGGACAGCAAAACACCCACAATAAAAGGACATGACAAAATAAACTTTTATAGTTCTTCATAGAGATTTTTAATGATAATATTAACTTAAAAGTCACTTGTGAGAAAAATAAAGTAAATAAGAAAAACTTTACCTGAATCTTGACGACAGAAGAATAAGACTCAAGACAAAAAAGAAATTACCTTGGTACAAATTGTTGAAGAAATTGAAGAATAAAAACTTTATTTATAATCATTTGTGAAGCAAAGTCATGACATTATATTTTTATAATATATTCTCGTGAATGCATAATACATATATATATCATTATTTATTTTATAATAATTCTTCTCATGGATGATAAACAGATATAGATATTCTTTTTCACAATAAATTTTTCTTTATAAATATTCACTTGGCAAAATCGATCTATCATTTTAATAAAGATCTGAAAACAAACTCTTAACATCATCAACATCATCAAATCAATAAAAAGAAGAAATTGAATCGTGATGAGCTTTTTTTTATTATTATTTTCTCCTGGGGATCCCATTTGCGAACATAATTATACTTTGCCTAGCAGCCATCTTCCATAAATCAAAAAAAACTTCATAATATTTTATGCAAGAAGAATAATTATTTCTTCATCACTTTCCGAGAAAAATGATTTCTTTGAGAACAATATGAGATGAAACAGAAGAATTCGAACAACATAGGAGAGTGCCATTTTAAATTGTGACAAAGCATATATGATATTAACAGATTCACGACAAGATATTCGAACCTTTAAGCGGTCGGTAAAAGAAACGACCCAGAAGAATTAGGTCAGGGCGGTAGAGGTACCTTACTCAATCCAACAAAACAACCACTAGACAGGTTAACTTCCATCCCACTCAGTGATGGTAACCTCGTCAGTGAAGTTTTCCCTCGAAATTTCCCTCATGAGCTGAATTTTCCCCTCAAAATTTCCCTCGTGAGCTCAATTTTCCCCACACTGTTAAATTCGGCAGTTCTGCCCTCTATCGGGAAATGATTAAAATATATTTCATATTACTTTTCATCTTGGTTCTTCAAAACAAAAATCTTTCAATCAATTGAAGAACGCAAGTAATTCCGTCAGTAGTCGCGTGTCAGTCTTTTCGCCGCCCGTATAACTTATCTTCTCCTAACCTGTATCACATTAAAAATACAACGGAGATCTACCGTGTTTGACTTTGAAGGTTTTTCGACCACCTTAGTGAAGATTCAGGACACCTCTCTTTTTTCTTTCAGGCACATTTTTAGAAACAAAGTTGAAATTGACGAAAAAGTCTACGTAACAATCACTAAATGTCAGTTCATTTTTACTTTTTCCAAGTACTCCAGATCTCATGAATAAAATGCATAATTTGAGAAAACTGCAAATTTATATCTTCATTGAAATATTATTTTCTTATATTAGGTAAAAAATATTTCTTATTTTACATATTTGGTATGTGAGGGGCCAGCGGCGAAAAGACCGAGCGCGACTAATAACGTTGTGAAAAAAGTCGCAACTACTCGCGGGTTAATAAACATAAACATAATATAAAAATAAATTCTTAAGGCAATAATGATGATTATTTTTTTTTAGAAATGTTATTCATTCACGAAAGTTCTATGAAACAGAAGTTTATTTTTATTATTTCTCTAGAATGAACTGATTAAGGTTAATTTTTCTATTCACACAGTATTTATTTTCAAATGTAAAAAATTTATTCTGATGAAAATAGAAGCAGATTCCTTACAAAAAATTATAGAGATAATGTCAGTGAAGAAAATTAAAATTAATTTCCAAAATTATTTTTATCATATCAATAAAAAATAAACTTTACTCCAAGAGGGATTTTAATGGCTCTGGGGGGGGAGGGGGGTAAGGAACATTATAGAATTCTGGGAAGGAAATTGCACTTTTTGATCATTGAAAACACAAAATCTCACATCTTCAGGAGGGGACACTACACTATACACATTCTAGAAAAATTTGAACTAAAATCTAAAACTAAAAAACTGTTTTCGTTTTGCGCTTTTTTCAAGCAAGCGAGCGATCGAAACCGAAAATCAAATAGAATAGTTCCGACTGACGTCATAACCTTTTTCCCTCTTCCAAAAATCCCCCAAGGTTTCTCTACTTTCATTGCTTGAGCTTTGAGCGATAAAAGATCGATAATTTTGATTGGTTAGTGGAAAATTTGCGGCAAGTGGTCACGTGATTGAATCTGGTCTATTAACTTAGAGAAGTTTAGTTGTATTACTGCTT
Organism: Maratus speculifer; assembly: GCA_964019185.1. Lineage (NCBI taxonomy): Eukaryota > Metazoa > Arthropoda > Arachnida > Araneae > Salticidae > Maratus > Maratus speculifer. The sequence continues at coordinate 338,925,169 of OZ025296.1, read as the reverse complement.
CGAGAGTCAATGGAATGCAACAGCAATATTCAGCGAAATAGTTACGATGCAATTCGCCAGGAGTTTTGAAAAACAAGTCGGAAGAAAGAGTTTTCTAAAAAGTTTTGCAGAAGAAAAGGGAAAAAGCGCGTTCATGAGAGTGGAATGGAAAATTCTCGAAATTTCCCACAAAACCTCAAGTTTCCCCTTTTTCCCACACAGCTCTATTTTCCCCACAGATGTGGGAATTTTCCCACAAGTTACCATCACTGATCCCACTGCACAACTTCCACTCAACTGCACTAGCGGCACTGAGCGAGGGGAGAGGAAAGAGAAAGGGTTACCGTAAAACCGGAACACGCCAAGTTGGCAAAGTTAGAATGGGGAAATATGAATTTAATAGAAAAAAAAAAGATAATACTCTTAAGCTGCGTTTTCACGGGCCTGCCCAAGCGCTAACTTTCCCAACTCTTTACCTAAGCACAAGATTTTAGGTAGTTAGAACGCGATTTTGTAGGTTTGATTCATGTTCAAACCTAAGCAGAAATTACCTAAGCGCAACCAATCAGAGAATAGCTTTCGCTAAATATGGCGGCGAGTTAATATGTCAATTTAGTATTTGTGTTTTAAATAGCTTTTTTTTTTTTTTTTTTTTTTTTATATATTTAATATTAACTCTGTTTATGTATCAAAATCTCATTTCGTAATTGCAGAAAAATGGCAAGTTTTATTAAACTGTGTTGGATATATCATTTTTAATTAATGTCTTTTCATTTAATATTAATAATAATAAACGGTAAAGATTGTATAAATGTTGCATCTTTGTAGAAGGCAGGATAAATATCTGTTTTTAATAATCATTCAGATTCATTTCATTAATGTTTATGTGTTAATTATATAGTCTGTTCAAGGATTTCGTTTCATTATAATAATGATGATATAATACTCTGTTCTCAAAGTTATTTTATTGAAAGTTAATAGTGCAAAGAATAAAAGTATTTTTTTAAGAATATTTGTTTCTTAAAGTTAATTATTTGCTTAGTTGATTATATTCGATTGTTCGATAGGGTACTTTTGATGTATGATCTTTTGATCTGAGTTTTAAAATCGAAAATTAGTTATACTCAAGCTTCAATACAGTTGTTTATAGTTTATAATTATGCATATTTATAAAGACATGCAATACAATCATAGTTGAAAATTGTGCAAACAACAAAATTTATTCAAAATGTTATTATTCATAACTTTTGTAATTAATACTAAAATGTCTTTCTGTTTATGAATCATTTCATCTTATATCTTTACTAATTTTACAATTTCCAATGCATATACCTTCATACAGCAGTGTAAAATAAAAATATTTACTGAAATTTGAAGAACTTTTTAAAGCTGTTATCTTAAAATATACACTTAAAATATCTTTTGCTAATTCTAAATGAACTTAGTAACAAGCTATTAATTTATAGTAAAGTGCTATGAAGCTACATTGAATTACGAAGCCACTTCAGAAGTCAAGGAACTAAGATACAGAAGAAGTCTTCAGTTGGAATATTTGACAGCAGGGTACATTTTCAGGCAGACTTTTCATTTGATTTTTCTGTCTGTTAACGTAACCTGCTAGTTCTTGAGACATCTTTTAAGCCACAGGAAACTTTTCATTGAAGCTGCAACTTGTGTTGATGGATGTTTCTGTTAACGTAACCTGCTAGCTCTTGAGACATCTTTTAAGCCACAGGAAACTTTTCATTGAAGCTGCAACTTGTGTTGATGGATGTTTTTCATAGCACATTAATATGTTGATACTAAGTTCATTTGGGATTTTCAAATGTTATTTTACTTTTACTTTTTTAGATAACAACACTAATAAAATGTTTTGTTTCAGTGTAAATATTTTATATGTTTGTCTGAAAATTTTATATATATTCGAAACGCAAGTGTTTTTCAACTATAGGGACCTTGGTATGAAAAGGAAAATTTATCATACATATTTTCTGCATAAGTTTAACTAGAGGGAGATGTCTATTTATGATAAGCATTGTAATATATTCTAATGCACTTTTTTACCCATGTGAGTTTTATACCAATGTTATACATATCTTTTTAAAAACTAAGGATACAATAAATGCTCTCCGTTTGGTCAGGTCATACTACCAAATATTGGGCCAAACTGAAGATATTCTTACATAACTAATTTTATTGCATGTCTTTATAAATATGCATAATCATGAACTATTAACAACTGTATTGAAGCTTGAGTATAATTAATTTTCGATTTAAAAACCTATGAGCTACAGTAAACATATTTCTTAGCACTTATAATTATTTTAACTGAGCAAAGAGATATTTAATTCAAAATAGATCAAAAGTACCCTATCAAACAATCGAATATAATCAACTAAGCAAATAATTAACTTTAAGAAACAAATATTTCATACAGAAGATTAATATGTTGAAAATCTCAATAAAATATCTTCATTATTGATAAGGTTACATACAAAAACTCGAGTTCAGTTTGCAGCGAGTCACTGAATATTTTTTATTGACTCTTGTTATATTTCTGGTAGAAAAGTGAATTGCGATACTGTTTTACAGTACAAAAAATGTTTATCTTGATTGCCTTATAAAATTTTATGAATACTCTGTATGTTTACAACTTCTGAAAACAATCACCCCCTCTAGTGCATTTGAAAACTTAATATATAAATCAAAAGCAGCAATAAAGATCTTTTGGCTGAGTGTCCACCTTTTTATTGGTTTTTTTTTTTTCCTTCCTTTAGTATTTTCTGAAAAATTTACACTTATATGACTATCAATTTTTCTTAAAAGTCTAAAAATATCTTTTTCTTTTCAATTTAAAAATATTTGATTCAAAAACAAAAGTTTTTAAAAATTATTTTAATTTGTATAAGAAGCTATGGAATTTAACATTTTATTAATTTAAAAGTTTTTAAGACTATTCTCTTCTTGAATAATAAATGAAAGCATATATTCCTTGTTGTGTAATGTTTACTTGTAAAATGAAGTATTTCATGTTGGTATATGGTTATGTATTTTGAAAGGAAATAAGTTTATGGAAGTATTTGTGCTAAATATGAAATAATATTGCTTTAAGATTTAATATATAAATATATATTTAAACTCTTTAATACTGGAATATTTAGCCAGTTAAATATTTTGTGTTTGTATGTCGAATATTCAGTATTTGGCCAAAATGACCAATAGGTGTATACCTATAAATACCTTTTAAATGTGATAGAAATAATTTTAACAAATACTTTGTTTTTATCATTTTTTTTCATTGAAAAAGAAAATAAAACTTTACTTTATTTAGTTTGTGTAAAAATTATTTTAGATAAATGTATTTTCTATGCATGTTCTCTTTAATCAAATCTCTTTCATACTGAATTCTGTTAGAGATAATCAAATTTTAAAATAGCATACTACAACTGTAGAATTCAGCATAATTTTACAACAATATGTAGGGGAAAGTGGGGCTGTAGGATTTTCTCCTTGTGTATTCTAAGTATTTCATCAATTACACACTAGATGAACTAATGGCAGCACAATTTTCAGTTGTAAAAAGTTTTTGATCTGCATTAGCTTACAGTTGTATTAAAGTAAACGATAAATTCAAAATTAGACTGTATACCTAGGCATTATTTGTTTCGTATTGTATTGTTTTATAGCTGTCCCATGCCATGCATTTTTTTCTCTATTAGAAAGGTATGGGAGATATTTTGAAACTTTTCTTTAATTAAAAAATTGTTTCTGCAAATTATGTTTTTATATTGTTCAAAAATATTAGAAAGTGTTTCATTTTGTATTGAATTTTTTTTTTTTTTTTTTTTTTTTTTTTTTTTTGACAAACAAAGTTGATTTCCTTATGTTTGTAAAAAAGTATCTTATTCTTCCTCACTTTCCTCTATTATTAAAATTTAAGGATTGAATTTAAAAAAATATATATATTTTTGATATATTTTTTGAAAATTTGACACTATTTTTAACAATATGTCAGCTTGTTTCAACAATATCTCACCATCACAATTTAAAAGTAATGTAATTTTAAGAATTTTATTCATGTAAACATTTGAGATTTTATTGCTTAATTATAGAAATATTTCAGTATTGATGAATCCAGTGAATTTTAATCCTTTAAACGGTGCAAAATATTCAATTCATATTTAACAATTCATAGAATAGTATTTATAAAGGGTATTGGTATGAAATTATTTATTTGACAAATTTACATATTTATCTTATTCACTTCAAAAAGTTAATTTTAATATTGATTTTGTGTTAAATCAGCCATTGTTTCTGAAAGTTAAGCTATGGAAAACCCCAATTAAGCCATTTAATGGGTTAAATAAAGGGGAAAATGAAAAGTGTTTGATCGTAGAGTAACCTTCGCATAAAAATATTTTATGGTCATGCACCAAGCTTTTGTTGTGAGTGTGTTATGCTGTTCAGTTCTTTACATGACAACAAAAAAGAAAACTAGTCTGTTTGGATCCAGACTACTTTTCTTTTCACTGTAACAATTGATGTGGTATGGAAATTTCTTTACCGTTTTATGATTTTCATAAGATATCAGGAGATCAGAAGTGATCAGGATGTTTTTGTCAACAAATTAATTTCCATTTATTTGTTTTGTTAATGACCACAAAAAGTTTGGAAAAGAAAGTTAAAAAATTTATTACGTGGGTTTTTAAACAGTATGGAGTTCATTTTATTTGCTCATCCAAGAAACACTATATGAATTTCAACTGGTCTTTCTTTTACAAGTGATCTGCAGTCATCATGCCCAGTAGCAGAAAATTCTCCGAATGTCTGCGACAGACAGAAAATAATCTGCAGGTAAAATATTACAAATGAGCCATTAATTAATTAATCGCTTACTTTTAATGTCTCTATGCATTTTACTCATTTTTATAAATAATAAATATCTTAATTTTGTGATAAATAACAAAGATCTAAACATAATATAAAGAAGGGAAAATAAAATCTGCGACGCACGTCTCCCGTCTCGAACTTTCTGCTACCGGGGTCATCAAAAAAAGAAAGAAGTGGAGATGGATATGTCATCAAAGTTCACTGGTATAGTGTGACTTCTAGACATCTGACAAAAGTTGTAAAACATGAAAAGTTTCATGATCAAGAAAGATAATCAGTTTGGATCTTAAAGCTCCTAACAAAACTCTTGACATTGAAAGCTTTTATGTGGCCAGGTGGTCCATTTCATATTTTATGACTTTTTATCGATATTGTTGACACATAAATCTCCATCTCTTTCATTGACAACCACAAAATGCTTGGAAAAGAAAAGACGACTGACATATCAGTTTTTTGTAGGGTGAAGCAAATAAAATGACATGGAATGCACCTAAAGAACTTGGGGGGGGGGGGGGGGCTGTGCACATCACAGAAAATAGTTTTAGTTACACCTATGATTTTCTGACAACCTATTCACCATTTTCTTATATGCAAGAAAATATTTATATTATTAATTAGATGTAAAGAAACTACTTATCTTGCTATATACAAATAAAATATATAAAATTAATAATATACATGGTTCTTTTATACTGACTTTTTTAAAGGAACAAAAGTAGTTTTCATGGCCGGGATCTAGATAGAATTTGTGTTGTTGGCAAAACAAGATTGACCTGTCAGAAAATTTTATCACTTAGAAAATGGAAAGCTTTGTAAAAATGCCGAATTCTGATTGTTTATTGTTGTTTTACTATCTCTTTATTCGCAAATTCCACGAGAATACTGGACATTAGATGAAAACAAGGTATTGATTTTAGCTTATTTCGAGAAAAGCTTCAAATTTTTTAATTACTGAATCATTTGCCACATGTGATATCTGGAAGCTGAAGGAATTTTTTTGTTTGTTTGCTAGATTTTTAGTTTGGAACATGTGATTTCTTTTCTTGAACAAAAGTAATAAGTAGAATAAATAAAAGATTCTTTTTATAAGATTTTTAATGTTAATGAAGAAGCAAAGGTAGGTGAATTTTAATTGATTTTATTTGATGGTTATTGTATTTTTTTTGTTTTAGAAACTGGTGTATATAAAGTTCTGTATATTTAACATGAAAAAAATTCTTAAAATCAGAAAATGGAGATCTGCAAATTTTAAAAAATTGAAAAATATCGAGAAAACTGTTTGCATAGCAAAAATTTGCAGTAAAAGAAGTTAACTAGTTGTAAATTATTTGTAAAAGTTTATTTTATTAAAGCAGTCATCTCTGAAGCTGTGCATATCGCTAATTGTCTGCCAAAACATGCGCATTGTGATTGGGGAGAATTTCAAAGTTGCTGAAAACTCCGTTGGTGCTCATGGATGCTTGCCGCATGTTAAAAAAATCGCCAAAATCAAGTGCCTTGGCTGTTCTAAGAACATGCCAAAAAAAAATCTACACCTGTGTGCTTCTCTCAGCAATTCTTTTTTTAGGAATTTATTTTAACCACTTCAACGGCTGCCCCGAGATAAGTTGGGAGTTAAAGCACTGTTTCCCCATACTCCTCGCCGGTTAAGTGGTTAAGTAATAAGTGAATTTTAAAACATTTTTCTGTTAACCACTTGTTAAAAAGCAAATATTTCTTAAGGTTACAATAACAACAAGCAGAGTTAATTATACATCAAACTGTGCCATTAAAATATGCCAACTGGCAGTAAAACTGTAACAACAAAATATTTTAAATAATTTGAAGGCAAGAAATGAAACATAAATAAAAATGATGAAATAATTTTTATTTACAAAAATAAAGAAATAATTTCTGTATCTGTTTTTATCAACTAATAATTTAGCATTAAGTAAATTCTATTAAACTTTGAAAAAATAATTTAAAAATTCTGAATTCATAGTTTAAAAGCTGGTTTTTAGTTTTTTACCTTTTCTGTTGTCATATCAGAAAAAAAGAAAGAAAAAATAATTTCTTTAATAAATTCAGCAGTTTATGCTTTCTACCAAGTCATTGTGATGAATTTTTCATAATTAGAGCCATGCCAAATTAATTAAGAGAAGTTTTTTGATCCATCATGAATTACCGTCTTGAAATTAGGCATGATATTTATAAATATTTTAAATTTATGAAAGAATGGTTAAAAATATTTTTTTTTCTACTTTTATATTTATTTAGTAATAACGTTTAATTTTTAAACAAATTGAAAAGAAATACCTAACACAATGTGTTTCATCGACATATTATGGATAGAGATATATTAATTAGTGTAATCATTATTATGCCATTTGTACAAATTGAACAATTTTCCCAACATTTTCGACAAATTTATGACATTTGCGCACATGAAATAACCTGATCAAAGTGTGTAACTTATCACTTTTTCATAAGTGAAAATTTACTTGTGTGTTTTTTAATACATTAATTATAGTAACTGTGTGCTTTTATGTATTTTCATTTTGAAATTTTGATAAAAAATGATTTTTGGAGCATTATTTAAAGCTGTTTTAGTAAGAAAAACAGTCAAAACTTTCTATTATTTTTTATACGAAATATTTACGATTATCACGACGAACGTAAACAAAAGTTATTTGTTTATTATTTTATATCAGCTGATCGGTCTGTAGACTGTTAAAGCCCTAAAGTAGACGCTTGCGCAGTGAAGACTTGCCTTTGATTGGTTGGCATAAGGATTTATCCGTAACCAGTGAAAACGCTCTTAGGTTAGGTTTTGGGTAATTTGGGTAAGTTAGGTAGTTAGAGCGGCCCGTGAAAACGCACCTTTAAAGAAGGAAAGCCAAAAAGGTGGCCAGGCACATAACTGCTTAAATCACGTCATCTGTAGAACTTAATTTGATAGGCCAAGGGGAGGGCCTGATTAAACGGAAGTAACCACCCATAGAATGATGGAGAAGCTTCTCGAAGCTTTTTAAACCGGAAGGAATGAGTTCAAACAAGATTTTACCGTTTTAGAACATTCGATAAGCTATGTAAGGAAGAAATATTTATAGGAGAAAGGCCTCAAAAGAAACGAAATCGAAATAATATTTAAAATGAGAACATTAATAAAAGAATGAATGATGGCTAATAAAATAGTTGATACAATTAAATTAAAATAATATGGCAGGGGTTTTCGAGAAACCACCAAAGTATTAGTATTAGTATTTTTTTTTTACATAGAAATAAAAATAACTTAAAGATTTTAACTTTAAAACCTAAGAAATCACAATTTATGCTTCTCACTCTTTCCTACTAGCATACAAATATATATGTATCAAAAGGGGGGGGAGCGTAAATTATTGTAGGTTAACGATAATTAAGATTATTTTTCATGTATTAATGACACACAGGTCTGGCATTTTTTTAAATAAATATTTTTAAAATAAATAATTTTTTAAATCAATATTTTTAAATAACTATTTTTAAATATTTGACAATCAGCAAACTGGGCGGGAGGGGGGGGGGGAGGGCAAAGGGAAGACTGGATGAGAATTTCAGAAACAGAGTATAAGTTATATGATTAATTATTTTTGCGACTACGGAACAATAAATTGAAGAGATTTTTTTTATGTAAAATAAAGATTAAAAAAAAAACTCCTTTGTATTCCGGAAAGGGGGGGGGCTACATGGAGAAGTGTAAGTTTGGAATGTTAGGAAGTGATTTAATCATTATTTATTTATTCTTATTAGTGAGCAACAAATATATCAGTTTTCTTTTCAAATGAAGAATTTCAAAGTTTTAAAATTCATTCTGCTGGAGGGGGGGGGGGGGGGGCAGAGGGAAGAAATTTTTTCGGAATAAAAGAGATGATAAAAAATCGATATATTTGTATTGATATATTTGATTATTTTTTGTCTCTGGAGAGAGATAAAAAACAGTAGAATTTTTTTTTTATAGGAAAAAAAAAAAACTTATTTGCATGATGGGAATGGGAGGGGGGGGGGGCTAAGAATGGAAGCATACATATTTTGGATAAGCTGGAGATAATCTAAATTATTATTTATTTATTGTGATAAGTCAGAAATAAATGCGACAAATTTTATTTAAACAAAAGAAAGAGTTTTAAAAATATGAAACTGTATATGATCAGAGGAGAGGGGGGGGGGGGGGGGGGGCAAAGGGCGGAAAGTGTAATTTTTGACGGAAGAAACCTAATTTGCTTTATTCATTATTGATTTATTATCAGTAGAAAGCCGTAAACGGAACAGAATTTTTAAACTATATAGATCAACAATAAATGTTTATTTTTTTTATATATCGGGGGGGGGGGGGGGGGCAGAGGGTGAATGAAACATTAGAAAAAGGTTAAGCCTAGCCAGATAGGACTATATTTTTCTAAACAATAATCATGATTGGACGAAAAAGTCATGATATCGGGAAGATTGCTATGGATTTAAACGACGACAAACAAGGAACGGCGAAGTTTCTGCCACCCAAACAGCGAAAATGACAGTTTACTTGCAACTGTGCTCGTGCTCTATAAGCACTATTTGATCTTATGGTTAAAATTTTATAGTAACAGAGAGGGAAAAAAACTACAAATAATTTTAGCAGCACAAAGTGAATTAAGAACAAGAAAAACTAAGCCTATTTATTTAATAAGCACCATTTGATCTTACGGTTAAAATTTTATAAAAGTATAAAAAAAAAATAAATTTCATATAAATAAGCTGGTAACAGAGCGGAAACTGAATAAAACATCCTTATCCTGTAAATGCTTTACTTCAACACCACGGTGAAAATAACTTAATAATTTAAAGAATGGAGGCCTCATCTAAAAATAGACTGTTCGAAGAACTGCAGAACCTGGTGCTGAACACTTAGTAGTAATAATTTATTACAATAAATATGGTAACAGAGAGAAAAAAATCTGGGGACAACAATAAATTGTTCCATTTTTATAAAAAAACAAGTTTTAAAAAATATATTATATCATCTATGCTACAGATAAGACATACAACAATTGTCACAACTGAAAAAATTAACACTTTTGACAATTGATTTATAATTTTATAGCAGTTGAAAAGGGGAAGAGGGGACATAGCATTTTAGCTATAACTGACATATTGAAACCATAACTACACTAATATTATTTTTAATTTCTGATAATATTTAGCCCAAATTTACTCTAAACAGTCAGACAAGTAATGTAAATGCTTAAATTTTTATTTTTCAAACTTTTAGTTATTAAAAATTCTTAAATTTGGGGGACATAGAATGTACAAGTTTTTTGAAAATGACCCATATATTCATAAATTAAATCAAAAATATGTTAATTAATCACTTGTAAAAAATATTTTCTGGAAAACCTATGTTTGGTGGATATTAAATTCTATGTATTAAATTTAACCGTTTTTATGCTGGTACATGATATCCGATGTGTGGTTATTGGATAATGATTTGTCATTAGAGAATTTTGAAGAAATATTTAATTCTTTTTCACGTGTTTTTTGAAGTCTGTTATTTATTTACTTTTTTAAGTTAATTTTATTAAAATTTTAATCTTACACCTTCTTAGGAATTAGAACTAGTATATATTACAAGGTATTAATTTTTTATATAAAAATATAAGGGAGTGTATTATATCAAAGTATTGAACTTCTGGCTGATTAAAATTAATAAAACTTTTTTTTAGGTGTAAGACTGGAAGATTTTGGAAAATGTCCTCCTTGCTGATGAATAAAATGATGGATTTTTACTTTTAGAAAAGAAATTCTTGTAAGTTGTAATTTTATTTTTCTATCTTATCAGTTGTCTGTATCTTATTTCATTCCTGTTTATGTTGCAATTTAACATCCTTTTATAAATTTTTAACTAAAAGAGCAAGTTTTCTTTTTCTTTTTTTTCTGTTTAATTAACAATATGACTTTTGCATCACAAAACATTAGTAGCATGCAGTTTAAAGAAAAGTAATTTCAGAAAGGAATAAATTAACTTGACAAATTCTTTTATCTCTCTGCGGTGTCAAACTATCGAGGTTTCATTGCATTTTTAAAGTGTTTTTAAAGTTTTAAAAATGTTAATCTTTTTTATATATAATGTGACTTGAGTTTCAACTGTTGGACGTAAATTCAATTCAAACCAAATAATAATAATAAATAAATAAATAAATAAATATAAAAAAAATTGTCGAAATCAAGCTAAGCCTGAAATGCATAAATCGAATAGCAAAGAGATCCAATAAGAAAGAAAATTAAAAGTAGCCTGCAATTGTTATTACTTACCCATCATACGTAGTATAGGGTAAATCTTGCAATCCTTTTGAAAATCGAAAAAAAATTTTTGACGGATTTACACGTTTTAGATAGTGGAGATTCCGAAAAACATATTTTTAGAAAAAAAAATTTGCCGTCTGTCTGTCTGTCTGTCTGTAAACGCTCTATCTCCCGAACAAATTGAGATAGAGACTTGAAATTTTGTATGTAGTTAGTATGTAAGAATGGGACGAACCCTATTTAATATCAGCAACCTCGATTATCCGGAACTATTTTTTTCGGACTCTTGAAAAATTCGTTCTGATGAAAGGTATATAAAAATTTTCGAATTTTTTTGTTCTAAGGAATGGACGTAAAAGGCAATAAAATAACACATATTTTGCATATAGAACGAAGTCGATCGGATTATTAGTTGCCGAGTTATTTGTAATCTTGTTTTCCACATTCTTCGATTTTTCATGACCCTGTATTTCATTCAAATTTCAATTCAGAAGTATATTTTAATTGGAAATGAGACGCTTAATCCGACGCAGTTAATTGTTAGTTAATAGAATTATTATTTTTGGAGTTATAAGGATGTTTCTTTTACGCAGTTCGGTACTACTTGAGTAGTTTGGCGTTTTATATAATTTGTCGAAATTGGTACATCAGCAGTTCTTTAATATAGCATTACTATGTATATTAACAATATTTAAATTTTGTTTATGAATTGCAATGCATTGTATAAATAGTTTCACATATTTTATTTTCATATACATATCCATGATGGGTAAGTATTACGGTGGCCCCCAACGACTAGTTTTTAATATAGTAGACTTCCTCAAATCCATACAGTTTGGGACTGGAAGTTGTGTGGATTTTTAAATTTTGTGAATTTGACTTGACAAATTCTTTTATCTCTGTGCAGTGTCAAATTATCGAGGTTTCATTACATTTTTAAAGTACGCCGTTTTAAAAATGTTAATCTTTTTTATATATAATGTGACTTGAGTTTCAACTGTTGGACGTAAATTCAATTCAAACCAAAAAAATAATAATAAATAATAATAATAATAATAAATAAATTTTTAAAAAAAATTGTCGAAATTAGGCTAAGCCTGAAATGCATAAATCGAATAGCAAAGAGATCCAATAAGAAAGAAAATTGAAAGTAACCTGCAATTGCTATTTTTAATATAGTAGACTTCCTCAAATCCATACAGCTTAGGACTGTAAGTTGTGTGGATTTTTAAATTTTGTGAATTTATGATCATTGCTTTCTTTACATGTTTTGATACAGTTAACAAATACAGTAAAATGTTAAGATAAATAATAAAGTAAAGCAATAAACATTAAGATAACTTAAAAAATGATTGATTTTTTTTAAAGTAAATAATTATGTAAATAATTAAATTTCAAGGAAATAATTGTGTATATTTAAGTATGCATAATACAGATAAGATACATTTTTCTCCATTAATTCAATGAAATTTGCCTCATAAAGGTATCTTATTACTTCAAATTAAAATCATAACATAAGGAAGTTTTATTTTAGGTTTAGTCAGACTTAACTACAAAAACTTGGTAGTAGACTCCCTCAAATCCGCAACTCTAAAATCCACACATAATTTTCAGATGTAAACAATGAAACATTCAGTTCAGATATAAGGACAAAATTTGATTTTTTTAGTTTTATATCAATTCCATGCATATTTTAATTTGTAATTTTGTCAATATTATTCAATTCATGTTTTTTCATAAAAGAAAAATTATTTATTTTTTTTTGAAAAAAATTCAAGATATTGCTGATATTATTGGTAATCACAATCATCTAACCATATATATATTTAATCTATTAATAAAGCTTCCTTATTTTAAGATTTTGATGTGAATTAGTAATGTATCTTTATAAAGCAAGTTTCACTGAATAATTTAGGAAAAATACATTTCATCTATATAATGAATATTTATTCAGACATGATTATTTGCTATTGGTGTTTTAATCATTCAAAAAATTATCTAAATTTTTATTATTTTGGTTTATTACTTATTTTAATATTTTATTATATTAATTGTAAGAATTCATTATACAGTACAGAATCATTTATCCGGAATGGTTGGTGTTTGATGTATTCCAGGTAATTGGTTTTTCCAGTTTACTGGTTGGGCTTTAAAGCAGCATCCATTTGATAAGTTTAATGGAATATATGTGGTTGTGGTATTACTTCTAATCTTAAATTAATTATTAGATTACTTGAATTAAGAATCAGATGTACGTAAGATTAAAAAATAGGATTTTGATAGAATGTAATCTATGGAAATGCTTTAGGAACAAAAATTCTTGTTTCCTCTGATAAAAATATAAAAGATCTAAAGTACAACTGAATACATTTCCATCTCAAATACTAGATGCAGTCATCAAATTATACAATTGTTTTAAGCAATGTTTATATGAAATTGGACATGTATGACACTTTTTTCTGCAAAGATTCCATCATCAGTCTATTAGAAATACCATTCCGGATAACTGGTTTTCTGGTTAACTGGTTACCGGATAAATGGTTCCATACTGTATTTCCAATTGCATTATTACATTCAAATTACTGTTAAAAAATTGTAAACAAAGCATTGATCAGAAATCTGCAAAATTCTAAAATCTGCACAGAAGCCCAAGCTGTGCAGATTTCATGGAATCTACTGGACAAATAATATTTGGTAAAGAGATTGCTATTACCAGTGACATCAGCAATATCTTGAATTTTAGAGGGATAAATTTATAGTTTCTTTATGAAAAACACGAGTACAGTTATATTAATGAGAATTACATATTAAAATACATACTAAATGATATAAAATTACAAAAAAAAAAAAAAAAAAAAAAACTGTCTCTACATCTGAACTGAAATTTAGTTTTTATTTGCAATGATTTGCTGATTTTAGGTATTCGTAGATTTGAGGGAGTCTACTGTATCAATTTCATCACTTGTAAAGTAAATTCCTTATGTATACCAAATGTCCTCAAAAATTAAAACACGCTTTTTTTTTCTTATTATAGATTAGTAGGTAATGTAACAAATGGTAGGTTGTTTATAAGACAAGTTTAATGATATGTGAAATGTAATCTATACAATACAAAATTTTATAATAATTCTGAATCTAATATTTTTATTTTTGCATTATAAAGATTTTCTATTGTATGTAAATACTATCAAATATCTTTAGTTTTGTTTTGTTTAAATAAAACAAATTAATGAGTTTTAGTTTGCATTCCCTTTTTTGAAAATGCAGTATAGAGAATTTTCTAATGTCTTATTCTAGATTTACTAAAAATTTTTTGAAAAGTTAAATTTATTTATAAACTTTAATTTGTTGTTTTAAAAAACAAGTTTAATTGTTTAAATTTATTAACAAAGTTGAATTCATTATTTATTACACTTTAAAAAATAATGCAATGGTACTATTTGACTACCATAAAATCCCGTTAATCCGCCCTTCCCGATCAAACGCCCCCTCCCCACTTTATAAAGAATTTGAAGTTTTCAAAAAATCCCGAGAAGGCGCCCTCCTCTCCGATTTTTAAAGGCGAGCGAGAGTGGAAAGAATCATTATGAAATGAATGAGTCATGAATCTTTGATGAAATATGCGTTTTTTCGAGATTTTTTAATTGATTTCATGCTTGTTTTGGCTTTTTTTACAAATTTCCCCTTTTTTCTGCGTTTTTTCGACAAAATTTATTTTATTTTTTTTTTTTTTTAAACCCAAATTTTTTCAAGTATCAAAATTCATGATTCATTCATTTCATCATGATTCATTCCTGTAAATTTTGTTGAACGATCGCGAAAAAATCCCGTGTAAGCTCCCCCCTCTAACTATTGTACGATTTTTCATCACGTTTGGGGGGGGGGTCAGATTAACGGTATTTTACGGTATCCCATCAATCTAAAACTTCAAGATTAAATGTTAAATTCACTTTACATTAAACATGTTACATGTGTTTGTTACATCATCAAGTCTTTTTGATTTTATGTTTTATTTGTATTTTTATTAATGTTTTATTAAATTATTTGTTATTTTGTCTTTTAAAATTACAGCAAACTAGGGTTTTTTTTTTTCTGCTTCAAGCATATACATGTTTACATACATTTTATAGTTTATATCCATCTACGTTTTTTGACTCTATAAAAAGCATAAGGTTCCTTAAAATTTTCTGTTATTGATATTTACTGTATCCCTTAATAAATTCAATTGTTATATTTAAAATACTTCCATTTTATTCACAAATACAGTATCTTAAAAATATTTGTTTGTTTATGGTTTATTTTAACAATTCTGCATTAAAATACATAAATTGCTAGTATGTCTGAAATCACCTAAATAAATCAAATTTAATATTCGTTATATTGCTACTCTGTAAGCAAATGTCATCATTAAAATAACCCTATTTTTTAAAAATATATATTACAAATTTTAATTTTTTTTTTCGCCAAAACTAATTTTTATACTATCTTAATTTTCTTATAATTATATTCCGTACTTACTTCAAATTATTAAATTAAAATCTTGTTTCTAGATCTAATCTGTTAATCTTTATGGAGACGATATAAATTCTTAATTCGCCTTAAAAAAAATTATTCCAATACGCGTAAATTTAAAAGATGGCTCTAAATTAAAAATATTCTTAATTAAACTTTATTTCGTAATATTCCAAATAAAATTCATTTTTTCTGCGTTTTTATCAACCCTTTTTAAGAAAGTCTTATTAAATTTATTCCAAAACCATACCTTTCAAAAAAAAAAATTGGTTGCCTGTAAAGTCGGTATACGGGCGAAAGTTTTACGTGACAACGACTTTGAGTTGTAAAATAATTTTAATGTGAATATTCATTCGTATAGTAGGAAGAAGGATGAAATAATAGTAACAATTTAAAACATTTATTTATACAAAGAATTATATTTAAAACATTAATTTATACAAAGAATCTCGCACTGAATTTCATATTAACAAAATTTTATTTTTACCTTTACACATACATACGTATTTATATACAAATATACATACAATAACTTGCAATACACTGTGTTTGTTAAACACATTTTACTTCATGTTTATTGATGTCAAATGTTGAATTTTGTAAACAGCATATTAAAGAATTTTTCAATGAGCAGAATATAACTAAAGTAAAATGGCTTTCACTAATCACATATCATTAGTTTTCCATAATATACCACCGAATTACGAAATAAACTACACTTATTTTCTTTGTACTTTATACTAATAACTAATACATAACGTATTTCGTCTTAGTTTGATACTATCTAAAATTCCTATTAAGCACCGCCCCTTCCTTGCAGCGAATTCACATTCACGTTCAGAAAATGGTCCCACAAGTGACCGGAAAAAGTTAAGAGAAAAGTGAGCGCGTATCGTGAGCGGAGCGTAACGTAACGTAACGCAGTTTCTTGAAGTGTCTCCCGGCAAACCAATTTACAAGACGTTGTCACGTCAAAATATCATTATTTTATCTTATCTATTTATTTATTTTACCTCAGTCAACACTTGATAGTGTGCATATCCATAAATTCATTTCTTTTCTTTTTCTCTTAAAATTAATCGCCTATAAAAATCGTCTGCCTAAGATATTTAAAATTCTGCGTCGATCATAAATTGGTTAAATACTACTTTTTTTAAAATAAAATTATCGTCTGTAAAAAATAGTCTCGTATCTGGGCATGAGTTATGTTTATATAAAAGAATGAGGGTTTGAGACTAGAGAATGTTCTAGAATTTTCTTTTTAGATTTAAAAGAGGAGGCCTCTAGAGGTGTTAAGAAGAAGATGAGAAGAGGATTCTTGGGTGCGCTCTTGCATGAGTACGGCTTGATGTAGTAAAGGATGGAATATTTTTTGAATGTTTCGCTAAAATATCGTCTGCAACAGGAGCTTTTCCCTCTATTATAGCTACAGTTTAATAAAATGAACTTGCAGCAGCCAAGGAGTGATTATTTGGACCTTCTATATTTATTTATTTTGTTTTTTTCTTGCTGGCCATGACTTCTATGCGGAGAAAGGGAAACCTGGCGATGATGTTTCTGCCCCCTAACTTTAAATTGTCACATATATATTTATGAATTTTCTTATCTTAAAATTTTAGCATGGCAACATTCTGCCTTTTGCATAATCTAACCATTTGTACAATTTGCGAAAATGGCTGACAGGATACCAAGTAATACCCTTACGAGTAGAATCATCCTTCATATTCTGTAAAAACAATTTAAACTTGCCCTGTGTAATTTTATCAAAATTTTGGCAATTTTCAACCCCCTCTCTTAAAAGATATTGATATCAGTGTCTATTTTGTATTTTTATTTTATTACATATTTTTTTTAACAATTTTTATTATTATTATTATTTATGTTTGCAGTGATATACCGATAATATTATACATTTATTATTCACGTACTTTATGGATTAAACAAAGAGTAAACTTAATAAAATATTGCTAATGAATTCTATAATTAAATTTGTTGATTAAATAAATTTCTGATATGAAGTATGTTTGTTTGATTTTTTTAAAAACGGAGGTTGGCAAGTATGCAATATAATATTTTAAAAGCTTAATTGTGTACATAGGGACTACATACACCATAAAATGCCAAAGTTTTAGCTGAAATTTTGAAATTTAATTTTTTATATTATTTTTTCCATTATTAGACTGATATATAGATTTCAAATATATTTTTTTTCATAAAAATTTAAAATGTCTTGCAGTAAAGAGTTAATACAGGGTTCTCAGCATCATGGAAAGTCAGGGAAAATTTAGAAAGTTTTGGGATTTCAAAGTAGTCAGGGAAAGTCATAGAAATTTCAAAATGCATAGGAAAAGTCAGGGATTTTACAAATACAACAGTAGAATCTCTCAAATCCGCAAAGCTTTGGGACTAGAGGTTGTGTGGATTTTAGAATTTTGCAGATTTCTGGTCATTGATTTGTTTACATTTTTGAAACATTAATTTCGTTAGTAGTTAAGCCTTATAATGAATGCATATAATAAATTAAAACATTAAAATAATTAAGTAAAATATTTAAATAAATAAATAGTTAAAAAGCAAGTAATTATTACAAAAAAAGTTAAATAATATAAAATTATAGAAAAATATTAAAATAAAGTGGATAATTAAGATACAATACTAAATATAAATAATGATGAGGAAAAACAATCTTTTTTTTTTTTTATAAAGAAAAATATTTGCCTTTGCTAATAAACAAAAAAAAAGCTTGATTAATTATAAAAATATTAATTTTATACAACAAAAATTATCCTGCTCCTCGAATTACAAACACTACCAAATGGTTGTTGAAAGTTACATTACGCTGGGACTACAATACGATAATGATTATTTCGATTAAATATTGCTCATCCTAATTATTAAACTGGATGTAGATCCCAAATTCATTTCATAACTAGCAGGGATAAGAAAATAGTAATAGAACAATATTTTACTGCTGGAAATATCAAAAAATTCTTAGAAACACTGTAAAAGTTTATGAAAGTTATGTTTCAGAAGAAAAAACATTTTTTTAACTTAAAGTATAAGTTATTATTTTTTAATCATTAGTATCAGGAAAATTGTCTATTTGTACATACACTTTCAGATTAACTTCATTTTACATATTTATGATTGCATTTATTTAGTTGCTTATTTTAAACTGTGAATAACATAATCAAAATTAAAAATAGATACTTATTTACAATGATGTCTAAAAAATATGACTGGATGTATTTAAATGAAAAGAATATTAACTCCTAAACACAGAAAAGTTATGGAAAATTTTATTCAAGATAAAAATGCTACAATATCTTCTTTAAAAGGAGTCTAGAAAATGTAAAGAATATGTAAAATTTATGCTTTACAAGTATATAACTTCTCAATCTTTAACTGTGATCTTGTTTTAAGGTAAAACGTAGAAAACACTAATTATAGAAGAGTTTTTGATAAGTAGGGAAAAAGAGATAGATGAAATATAAATCATGAATAACAGACAAGTTTTTGAAATGACTGTACAAAATTTATCAAATAATGGATTCATGGAAATTATTCAATTGCAAACAATGTCTATCTGTGGTGTTATGTCCTGATTAAGAATTCACAGACTTGGTACAAAGTCTTTTTTAATATGGCATGTATTAAGGAGAAATCATTTTTAAGTATGTATATATATTAAATGAAATTATAAATAAACATTCTTAATACAATAAAAAATACTGAATTATTATGTTCATTCTTATTTTGTTTAACATCTGTAACAACAAAAATTTTTGACACACATTTCTTTTAAAAAATATTGCATGTGATAATTATGTATAATTGATAATAGTGCAAAAATATTCATAACAATGAAATTGGAGTAAATGGCCTTCTGAATTATTCTTTGTTTTTGCTTCGTTTTTTAAAGGTACTTCAAGCTTGTCAGAATTTTGACTTGAGGTTCCAAAGAGAACTTTTTAAAAGTGCATTTTCTCTAGTAAGTTATTAATTTTTTTTATGTTTAATTGTAATTAAAATATCTAGCCTATCAAAATATATTCCTACATTCCTAGTCAAAAATTTTGTGCAACTCTATTCTGTAATTATCAAGTTCATTAATGCATTTTTCATTTAAGCAAGTTTTCATCTTAGCAAGTATTATGTAGTTATAATTGTATTCAATACAAGGCCGTAGCTGGAAGTGAACAGTAGGAGGGGCTCAAAAGATTGTAGGGGGGGGGGGGCTCATAATTTTTTCTCTCTCTGGCACAGAAAGATAAATTAGTACCTATTCACACTGTAGGTGCTATGTTTCTTATTAAACTGTTGTAGTAACTTCATTTTATACTAAGGAAAGAATAGCATGATGAAAATTTTGAGTGTATAACTGGTGCAAAATTAAACATCCTGTTATCTTCATATGTACAAATAGGATGAGGGAGTGTTGAAACACCACTTATTTTAGATACAATTTAGTAATTCTGCAAAACTGTGAAAGGGTCTCAAAACTAAATTAGGTATTTGAACAGAATTTCATTTGAATTTTTGGAACAGAAATTCATTGAGTGACCTTGGACTCTTTTCAAGGGAGGGCTCAAAATATTTTATGGGGGGGGGGTGGGCTACGGCCCTGATTCAGTACCCCTGAGACCATGAAACTTTTCCCTTTAAAGCCAGATTCCATCATGTGTACTTTGATATGTTTTACTGTAATCAAAAGAATATTTTTTCAAGTGTATGATTTAGATGTGGAAGTTTTTTTTATACACACACTATATGGCCAAAGATGACCGCCCACTTGCGATTTTAGACATTTTTTATATATCTAGAAAGATATGTAAGGAATTATCCTGAAATTCTAAGCATGTAAATATAATAGTGCAGGACATATATTTCCGAAAAGATTTTTCCTGAAACTCTATAGGGGAGTATCAACTACTTGAAAAAGAATGAATATCTTTTGGATAACCCTGTCAAAACTAATGTAGCAATAGCACTCAAACTGAATGTTATGATTTGGTGGCTTATTGTAATGAACTGTGTTCACTTTTGTGTAGATAGCATGTATACTTGTAGAAAAATGACGGTTTTTATAAAAACAGTCCCAAATTTTTCCAAGTTTCTTGCTACACAACACATTAACATTAAACAACGAATAACATTATACACAAAACCTTGTCATGAAAATTAAGAAATAATAAAAATTGTATGAAAAATGAGCAGGTTTACTGAACAATTTTTCACTGTGCATGCATCAATGATATCAAAATTTCATTTGTTTGTATATTGTGTTAGCCAAATGTATCGAGCAACTTTTGTGAAAGTTTTCAAAAACATAGCTTGAAAATTCTGAAAGTGATCGTCTATAGAATCAGATCAAAATCTGTTATTTCCAAAGTGAACCAAAAAGAGAGGGGTTGTATCCATATATCCATTGATTAGTGGTAATATGGAATACACAATGTACTACTATATTTGGATACAACCCCTCTTTTTTTTCTTCATTTGGGAATAACAGATTTTGAGCTTATTCTAGATGCAATCACTTTCAGAATTTACAAGCTATGTTTTTGAAACTTTTACAGAAGTTGCTCTATACATTTGGCTAACATAATATACAAATGAAATTTTGATATCATTGACCCATGCACAATGAAAATTATTTAGTAAACCTGCTCATTTTTCATAAAATTTTTATTATTTTTTAATTCTGATAACAGGGTTTTGTGTATAATCTTGTTTGTCATATTTTCAGAAAAGAACATTATTTTATATTAAGAACTCTGCTAATTATAAGCAAAAAACTTTGAAAAAATTTAGTCTGTTTTTATAAAAACCTTAATTTCTCTATGCCTATACATGCTATCTGCATAAAAATGAACGTAGTATATTACAATAAGCCACTTAGTCATAACCTGCAATTTGAGCGCTTTTGCTACATTAGTTTTTACAGGGTTATCCAAAAGATATTTGTTCTTTTTCATTTTGTTGACGGTGTCCTATGGAGTTTAAGGAAAAAATCTTCACAGAAATTTATGACCTGTACTATTATATTTACATGCTTACAGTTTCAGAATAATTCCTCATGTATTTTTTTTTTATATTTAACAAAATGTCTAAAATCGTAAGTGGCTGGTAATCCTTGGCCATATAGTGAATCAAATTTGTTTAACTTTTAGGAAGTAAATTAATTCAAGATTTTTTTTTCTCTTTTGCCTGAATTTAAAATAATTCTTCTTTCTTATTTACAAAAATTTCTTAATTGTTTTACATTTTAATAACAAAAATAGTGTAAAAATTATATCTATGATTAATTCAGTTTAAATTTACTGATATGATATAACTTTATGTGAAGTCAATTTTGTCAGATAATCAACTTGAAACAGTTTATCCCATCTTTTTTGTAAACCTAAGTGTCTAGATTTATTTTAAATTAATCAATTTAAATTATCAAAACTAAGTGAAAAGCTAATGTATGTGCATGTACATGCTTTTACACATTTTGTTGTGCTATACTATTTGCATAATCGGTTCCTTTAATACACACTGGAATACAAGACAGAAAGTCTTTTGATTAAATGTTTATGTATGAAATAAATACCAAAATTCAGCTTTTTAAGAAATGCCAAAAAAAAAAAAGTTTCATAATAATACAATGGTGATTTCATACGTTCTTCCCAGGGAGTATTTCAGTAATTCCGAGGAAGACTTCAGATTTTAAGGAAGAAGGGATTATAGCCATTCACAAATAAAAACTTTGACTCTTTTTTATTTATTTTTTAAGGGTGAGGCTGTTAATTGGACCACCCACTAAATTAGTTGCTTATATTGTACAGATATCTGTTAATCACCTGAAACTGAATAAATTCATTTTGGCAGGCTCTCATCTTAGCCAGATATAACCTTAAAAGTCATGGGCCCACTACTAAGCTGTGGATACATTATTTTCCTATGGTTACTTTAGTAAAGCAATTTATAGAAACAGGAAAAAGGGGAAACTGGCATTTCCATCTTGCCTGTGTCCAAAAAATGTTGCCCTACCTTTCATGCTGCAGGACATTTTTTCTACTCAAAATGCACTCATCTATATGTGCAAGATTGTAGAACTCATAATTTTTAAGTTATGCGTAAAAATTAACAAAAATTCCCTTTTTTTTTTTTTTTTTTTTTTTGTCTAATTAACTATAATTTGTCAACTATTGCCGATATAAAAATCAATCTGTACTCAAACTGGAATGAATTTGGTCCTCTTTGAAAAAAGTGTAAACTATATTTTTTTTAGATGGAGAGTTAAGCAGGTATTTGGTAAAAATTTTAAAAAAAGTTCAATAAATTAGAGTTTTTCCAAGATGGCAACACTGGTGGCAGAATATTTTGTTGACAAATTTGTGGAAATTAGTCAGAATACCAATCCATACATCATATTCAAAAATTAGCTTTATCCTAATTAATGTAATCATTTTCTACCATTTGACTAGACTAATCATCATGGGAGAGTATTTAGAATTAATAGTTATTTCTTAATAAGAAGAGATTTTTAAAAGTGAAAATTAATCTGAAAAATGAACCAAATTCATCTGTATTCCATACTACTACAATGCCTGTGTGATTTTAAATACCCTTTCTATTTTTCCCCTTGATGCTTTGGCTAACTAATGTAGTTGGATCATCAATTTAAAATGAATTTGAAATCATTATAATTGTACAAGAAGCTAACTGAAATTTGAACCAAGTTATATTATTTGTGCTATTTGGTTATTGTATTTAAAAGATCATCACATAAAGCTTTTAAGAATATTATTTGTATGAAAAAAAAAGGGGGGGGGATCAGTTTTTTCTATTATCGTTCTTATAAGAATATGATTGAAACTTATTGTTGTTTATTTGAATATCAAAATCATTTCATTATGAAAAAAAAATAAAATAATAATACTGTTAAACTTATCATAAATTATAGATACAGTGAAGCACCATTTATATGTTTTTCAAGGGACCAAAGAAAAAAACGTATAAATGAAAAAAACGTATAAACAAAATTCACAAAAGTAGATACATATTCGTAACAACCAACAATAAAAAATTCTGCTATATATTAAGATAAATGAAATACAAGAGGTATCTAATACAAAACTTCTTATTTCGTATATTATTTACAAATTATCACTATTCATAATCATATTCGCCATGTACAAACATATTGTTATTTTTGGTTGTATGGAATTTTTGGAATACACAGTAAAAAGTTTATTGTTCACAGTTAAAAGTGCCATCTTAACATTATCATTCAAATCACTGCTAATGAGGTATCCTTGCATGGTGTTAAAACCCGCCAAAGATTGTTGTAAACTTGGCTGTGGTTTTTCAGGGCAGTTGTACTCTTCTTTACTGCTAATTTCCTCATTTGCGATCATTCCATCGATTGTTAGAAGAGAACATGTTGCAAGTTCCGAATTACATTGCACATAATCCTCTAATGTAGTAACATCACTTAAATTTGACCAGTTTTCTGGAGAAGCAAATTGTCCACGTTCGGTGTTTTCAATAGGATTGACATCCACTGGAGTTAAAAATCCGGCAAGAGCAGAGCAGTTTTTTATCATTTTGGATAAAACATTTTGCGAAGAAATCATTATGAAAGTCATAGCTTGTAAGATGTTAATGTTCACATTTTTGAAATTTCCTTGGTCTAAATTGGGATAGCTGTTTTCACCAAAAGTTTTCGATAATGTTGTTTTAGGGGTTTTATGACTCCTAAATCTAGTGGCTGCAATTTGCTGATACAATTTGCAAGGGGGGGGGGGGAATTTGACAGTTACGTTAAAGTTCGTATCAGGTGGATGATCTGACACTAATCAATGAATAAAATTATTCACCACTTCTTTTTCCTCATTTTATCATCTAATTCTTTTAGCCAATCGGTAAAGAAAGGCATTGTCATCCAAGATATTTTATTCGCCGGGTACATTGTTGGTAATGTTTTCACGTTTTTGAAGCACAGGGGCTTTTTTGATTTGCCAATAATCAAAGAAGGCAATTTTTCAGATCCGTCTGCATTAGCGCACAATAAAACTGTTAATCGCAATTTACTCTTTTTCCACCATGACAGGTGTCTGATTTGATTGCAAGAGTTTTAGATGGCAAAAGATTATAAAATATAAACCGATTTCATCTGCATTGAAAATGTCATTTTGTTCATATCCTTTTATCAGATCTGACAAATAGTTTTTAATCCAATTATCCACTGTTTTGCAGTCAAAATCTCCAGACTATCTGCTCAGATTTTTGCCTGTTATGCCATGCCTTAGTCTAAACTTGTGAAGCCATCCTGAAGAAAACGATGCATCGCACTGAACATCCAGCTTCATCGAAATTCCTCATGCTTTTTCCATAAGCAAGGGACTGCTGAAGGGAATTTTTACACTATGACACTGATTAAACCACTGTAAAAGTAATTCTTTAACATTTTCTGCTTTGGACTCAAAGTTTCTTTGAAGCAGTATATCCACTTTGATGATCTTACGCTTATACATTAGCGTGCTTAACGTTGAAACTGGTAAGCCTAATTCTTTCGCAAGATATCCTCTTTTTTACATGTTGGTTTTCGTCCACTTTTTTTTTTAAATGCTCATTTTTTTCCTTCAACGACAGAGATTTTCTATTACGTAAAGTCATCGTGAACTGGTAGTGAATGATAAAAAATCCAAGCGCTGAAGCTGTCAGGAAATAAAGTGAGAGGCCAAACTCTAATGTTCTTTCAGGCAAAATTTGAATCAAACATGTTTTCGCTATTTCATCACCAAAAGGATATCTTTTTGGCAGTGATCCTTTTATTAGCAACTTCCAGATTTCATTACCGGTCAACTCCAGATCCAGAGAGAGGTTTCGTGGAGCTTTTGCGGGGAGAAAAACTCATTTGGCGTGCATCCCTGCCTAAAGTCAGATGATTGTAGTCAGAGATGTAGTATTCAAGAAAAGGTTACCGAATTAGAACTTGCCCTACTAGTGTAGGGAGAGTACAACATAACCCTTATCTATAGAAAGTGAGATGTTCACATTCCTGGTACGGCTTTTGTTCCACTGGAAAAATGTTAGTCAAGATCTTTTGTTAGACTGGAAAATTGGGAGTTGGGAATCTGAGGTTGAAATGCACATTTTCACTCTTCTTGCTTTGTTGAAAAAAAACGTATAAATGAAATTTGCTATTTAAGAAAAAACGTATAAATGGAATTATTTAACGTTAATATCCATTGGATTTTGCCAGAACCAATAAAAAAAAACATATAAATGATAAAAACGTATAAATGAGAAACGTATAAACGGTGCTCCACTATATAATTATAAGATCAAAATGAAATTAGACTATTTAATTCGACTTCAGCTTCTAGTATTTCATTATTTCTATTTCTTTTTCTATATCAGACATTTGATAAAATTATTTGTTAATTTATAACAAAAAAAATTGCCAATTTTTAATGTTTCATTAATTTCACTTAACATTAACATCTTTTATATAATTTTACACTCAGACATGTTTTAAAATATCTTTTAGAATTTGAATTCAGATGGTTGTTTGAACCAAGCCATCAGTGATAAAGATGCAGCATTCCATTTGGCTTATGCAAAATACCTGTGTACCCCTCTAGGCCTAAATAAATTGCCTATTTTTTTTCTTTAAATTCCAACTTTAAAGAGTAGTGTGCCATAAAGGGAATTATAGAAAAAATGAGGGATTATGAGGAATTATAGAAAAAATAAACTTTAGAAAGAACCTGGATGATTTATTGTAAAAAAAAAAAATGTTCAAATCATTCTTTTAGATATTGTGGCTGAATATTAAACAGAAATGAAAAGGTGAAACCTTTTAAAGAGCCCTTTGTCTAAATTACCAAAGAATAAGCAGAGTAAAAAAAAAAAAAAGTCATTTGTGGCTATAATATACACATTTTGATATGTATATCATGTTATTATGAGTTATAAAATTTATGTAATTACAGAAAAAAGGTATTCAAAATGATATTTTGTTTATGTTGTAGAGATAAATTATTTTTTAAAACAATGCATTATAAATCTGATAGATGCTTAATTTTATATAAATGCATATTATACTTATAATTTTTAAGCAGTATTGTTTATTTCTGACACAAATTAAATCATAGTCTCTGTTTGCTGTTATAAAATTTACTGATTATTTTACCATTATCTAATTGTAATATTGTTTATTTTAACAGGAAATTTTAGAAACAATTTATTACAGCTATATGCTAATTTAAAAGTTTAATAAGTTGTATATAGAAAAGGATCTCTTTCTATAAGTTTTAAAATATTTTTTATTAATTCATGAAATTTATGCTGAGATTTGTGCAATAATTATTGCTGTATATATTAAGATACTAATTTATTTTTAAGATTGCAATGATGTATTGTATAAAAAAAAAATATATGGTGACAATTTTTTTAATTTTATGGATTATGAGGTATAATTATTCACAGGGTTGTTATGTTTAAAACATTACATTTAAAACAATGTTTAAAACATGATTATTGCTAATAATGTCACTTATGGATGTTCAGCTCATGTCTTAAATCTTCTAGCAAAAGACATCACAATCTCCAATAATTCTCAAGTAAATCTAAAGATATTGATGTGATGTTGTTAAATATTTTCGAAATAACCATGTTGCCTCAGCAAAGCTTCAGAAAACAGGTGCTAAGAAACTTAAGTTACTATCAGATGTCAGGTGGAATTCGGACACAATGGAGTCTTATATAAACAATTGTTCACAAATTTTGAAAGTTTGTGAAGATAATAGAGGGAAAATCAATTCTGATATTCCTAAGAAAGTCTTAGATTTTCAGTTAAAAAGAAATGTTGAAGATTATATCCAAAGGTTTAAACCTATTGTAGTTGCGTGTGACAAAGCTCAAAGAAATAATTGTACTATTAGTGATGTAGTTGAAGTTTGGAAAGATTAAAGAAAAGAAATGTCAGACATATGGGCTGCTGGTAATCTTACCATAATAATAATAATAAAAAAAAACATTGAAAAAGCTATAGAAGACAGATGTGAAATGGCCATGACCCCCCGCACATTTCTTGGCAAACATTACTGAACCACGCTTTAAAGGAGAATCACTTACAATTGATGAGACTGAAAAAGGCATGAACCTTGCTGCCAAATTATGTCCTGAACTAATTCCAATAATTATAAACTATAAAGCTAAGTCAGCTCCATTCTCTAATTATATGTTTGATACAGTTACCAATCATAACGCCTTTATCATGGTGGTTAAGCCTTGAAAAACACATTGATAAAAATGCCATGAATATCATAAAACAGTTACATACAAATGTATGTTCTACTGTTGTATTAGAAAGAGTTTTTTCTACTTTTGTTTTTGTGCAAAGCAAAACCAGAAATTATTTGGGTGTTGTTAAGGCTGCCAAACTTATTACCATTTTTAAAGAACTTAACAATTAAATGTTTTAGTTTAGAATAAAAAAAATTGCTAATTAATGTTTGGTATTTATTATATAATTTTTTTCTTCCTTACTGATGTTTGAAAATATTTCTCTCTTTATATTTAATAATTTTTGGTCACTTTAATCAAAATTTTGCTGTTGAATGAAAAAAAACGTTTTAAATGTTTAAAACATATTTTTAACAAAAAAAAAATACATGTTTTTTGTTTTTTTCCAATCCTGATTATTCATGACATAACTTGTCTATATTGAATTTAAAAAGGGGGAGGAAGATGTTGTAATATATTACTTGCATATGCTCATGCATACATGTGACCTGTTTTTGACTATTAACTTGTGGTGTTTCTAAGGGGGGGGGGGGGAGGGAAGATAATTTATGGGGGTTTTTACCTCTTTTTTCTAACTGTATGCTTTAAAACATTTATAACATTCATTTTACCAGCTTTATAATATTAATAATAAAACTATCAGACATTTTCAAATTTCATATTGCACTTGACATTGCACTCATACATCTCTTGTTCAAATTTTTTGAATATTTCACCATTTTTTTAAATACATTTTTTGCTATAAATTTTGTCTTAAGAAAGCTAAAGCTCTAATTTATTTGAGGTAGAATTATTTCCTGTCATTTTTTAAAATGTAGTTTTGGGGTTTCTATATTGTTAAGATTCTTAAAACGTTTTAAAAACTTTGGAAGTGGTTTGTTGTTTAAAATGAAACTAAATTGTTTTTAACAAATTTAGTCTGAATTGTCTGTTATCAAATTGAAAATATATGCATCATATTTTGACGAGTTTGTCTCTAAAGATGGTGCAGTAATCATCTATGTAATTTTTACTACATATAACTCTGTAATTTAAACTATTTTATAGCCACCTCAGTAGCATTTTAAAAATGTTTGGGAAGAAATCTTGCAATTTTAATTTATTAGTAAAAGGGATTTCTTAATCTTTTATCCCTCCCCCCTTCTCCTTTTATTTATCTTTCCACTATATTAACCTGCATGTATATCATATGAGGACCCCCATAAGCCAAGGGGTACAAGTGACAAAATTTTGATTCGGAGTAAATTGAGTTTAAAGATAATTGATGTTAAATTGGAACATCAATAACAATTGAGTGAATTGAAATAGGAAATTTCTGCTTGTTACATTCTGGTCTTTGAACTCTTATTTCAATAACTGTTAAAAAAGTGCAATTTTCTTTAAATGTATAATTAATCAATATTTTTTTTTTTTTTTTTTTTCGAAAAAAGTGGTTTGCCTCTATAACACAGCAAATAATAAGAAAATCCCTTATATTTCTTTACCTGAAATGAAAAAAGCATATTTTTAGGTCGTCTGTGTATTTAGTTTATTTTTTTCAATTTTGTCACTTATACCCCTTGGCTTCTGGGGTCCTCATATACAATAGGTTCCCTCGAACCTACAATCCTAAAGTTAGCAAACACCTAAAATCTGCATATCATTACAGATGTTGATAATGAAGCGTTCGGTTCAGATATAGGGGCAAAATTACTGACTTTCTTATTTTTTTTTATATCATTCAATATGTATTTTAATATGTATTTATCGATAATATGACTCAACTCATGATTTTTTATGAAGGAAGTATAAATTTATTTCTGTAAAAAACAAAATATTGCTGATATTATTAGTAATCAGTCTTAAATTAATCAATTATTAAATTTTTCAATCAAGCTTTTTGAATTATTAAGAGACTAAACCTGAAATAAAATTTCCTTACTTTATGATATTTATGCAAATTAACAGGGTATTAAATTAGTATGATACTTTTGCAAGTTTCATTAAATAATTCAAGGAAAGTGTACCCCACCTTTATTATGCATATTTAATTATAATTAACTACTTCTTGTTTATTACTTTTAATAATTTAATTATTTAAAAAATTATTTTACTTTTTATCATTTTAGTTTATTTTACTTATCTTAATATTTTACTACTAGAAGACAGCCCGTCAAAATGACGTGTTTGCATTTTTAAAAGGATGATAACAAATTACAACTGTGGTCAATCAGCCACTTTAGGCTTAAACAATTTTTAAAAATAAGCGATTAAACATGGGGAAAAATCTATTAAAAAAAAGAGAAAATTTTAACAGAAATTTGCATTTAAAACTATAACAAAACTGTCTGGTGGATGGGGGGATTGTAATGAACAAATCGTAAATACATAAATTTTAAAAGAATAAAGTAAGGCAAGAAAATCAATTATAAAAGATTATATTGTGAAACTACAGCCAAAAAATATCTAAAAATACTGAGAGAAAATAATAAAAATATCTAAAATGTATAAAAAAATTTCCTATTTTGACCCATTTTTTAGCTAATACTTAAAAGAAAACACTCTATAAGATCGAAAACGAATGTCAACAATAAAGAGTAAACAATGAACGTGTTCGGGAGACACACGCTCTGCGCGCGCAAGCTCAGAAGTTTTTACCCAGTACTATTCCGCTGTAAGATACACTCCATGTACCTGTCTCCTGAGCGCGCGCGCTCAGCGCGCATAGATCCCGAACGCTTCCGATCATTCCTGAGTCGTGATGTTACAAAGGAGTCATTCTAAAGATTCAATCACGGAATTTGTCATTCTTGAATGGCAACAGTATTGATTTGCTTACATTGTTTGGTTGGTTTGTTTTTTCCGTAATTGTTGGTTGTTTTATTTAGAACTTAAGCATTATAATTAAAGAGTTTTTGTAGGTTTTAAAGAAAATAAGTAATGAATAGATCTTTCACATGTATATTTTCATAAGTTGATTAATTAGAATATTTGTGAACAGCTCGGAATAGTTAAGCCTAACGTGGACGCAGTTGCAATAAGTTTCCTTTTCTCGTGGATGGGTTGTCCCCAAAATCGTCATTCACGGAGGGGTTTTATATATATAATTAATGCAAGCATTCATTAAAATTTTGATTGCATTATTACATTGAAATTACTGTTTAAAAAATTAATTCATTCATTAAAATGTTGAAAATAGAATTGGAAGGAATTGAAAAAAGTTTTGTTTTATAGAGGATCCTTATCTTATATCACCCTTAGATTCTTTTATGCTTTGATGTACCTCAGAAAGGACAATTTTAACAGTACCTTGCTAAACATAGACCTGATAAAAAATTACTAACAAAATCTGCAATTGACTCTTCCTTTTGGCTTTTGTTCTGGTACCTGGGAGACATGCCCCTTCTGCCTCCCTTCCCCCCTAGGTTTGACCCTGGATGAATATGAATCTTGGAACAGGAGAAAACAAGGGGAAAAAATCTGTGTCCAGCTCTGACTGTGTCATACATTGTCTGGATTCCCCCATTTCAGGAGGTATTTGATAAGATCGGTTCACATGCTAATAGTAATTGGTTGATTGAAGAGTCATTAAGAAACATTTGATGCAGTCATGAAAATCGATAAAAACATTTCATCACTGTCCATCACCAGCAATATAGTTAATTATACTCCAAACCATACTTCCTGCCAACAATATGTCACCTGGTTGTAAAATTGCAACACTGAAATATTTTTAACCACTTAATGTAGGAACTAAAATAAAATCAAAGAGCGTAATATATATACAGTAGACTCCCTCAAATCCGCACAGTTTGGAACCAGAAGTTGTGCAGATTTTAGAATTTTGCAGATTTCTGGTCATTGCTTTGTTTACATTTTTTAAAAAGTAATTTGAATGTAATTAATAATGAAATAAAAAATATAATGAATGCTTATGATATACTAAACCATTAAATTTAGTAATAAATTAAAATAATAAAAATTTAGACATTTTTTTAAAAGTATTTAAATGTTAAAAGCAAATGTCAAGTTAATAATCAATAATTTACAATTAAATATTCATTATAAAAATGAAATGTGTTTTTCCTAAATTTTTCAATGAAACTTGCCTCATAAAGGTACATTACTAATTTACATCAGGATCGTAAACTAACGAAGCCTTATTTCAGGTTTAGCCAGACTTAATAACTAAAAAAGCTTGATTAATACATAAATACATTTGGTAAGATTGAGATTATCAAGATATCAGCAATATCTTGATTTTTTCAGAAATAAATTATTCTTTCTTCATGAAAAAACATGAATTCAGTAACCTTAACAAAAATTAAAAAAATAAAAAATGTATAGAATTTATATAAAACTAAAAAAGTCAAATTTTGCACCTACATCAGAACAGGATGTTTCATTGTTTACATCTGTAAATTATGTGCGGATTTTAGAGAGTTGCAGATTTTAGGAGTGCAGATTTGAAGGAGTCTACTGTATTTTCTAAAAAGTCATGGAAAAGTCTTAGAAAAAAAATTAAAAATGATGTAAAAGTCATCAGTCTTGAGGAAAAAAATCAAACAATCGCAAGGGGGAAAAGAACTAGAAATTTGAATAATTATTTAGAGAAAAAAAAAACATTAGTTTTAACAAAGGATTGTGAAAATAAGTAGCAAATTTCATTGTATCATGCCTGTTTGTGTTCCGGGGATTTTACAAAAAGTGCCCCGGAAATTCCGGAGTTAATTACAACAAATCCACATGCTTTTTTTTTTTTTTTTTTTAAACTTTTCTATGAAGCTTTTCTTTCATCTGGACGCTAGTAACTGGGAAACTTGATTCGAAAGCAACAAATCGCCCTTTAGTTAAAAAAATAGCACCCCTCTTGCCGCTCATTCCAAAATAAATAAATAAATAAAAATTAAAAAAAATAGCGATTTTCTTTACCCTTATTGGAAAAAAAACGCCCTTACTGCTGTTGCTTCCGTACTGAATGCGCGCCTGCTGGTTGTCTTCTCATTCATACACTTAAAACTGAGTGTTCTCAAAGCGTGCATTACGGTAGACAAGTCTTTGATAGGTCGTGATCGACAAATTCGTAGTCGATGACTCCATGCCTTCTGTTCCAAAAAGAATATGCACCAATTAAATAAAAATGATTAAAAGAGAGGAAAAATATAAGAAAAATATATTTTTTTTTCTAACCAGGGGTGATTTTGTTCCGAAATTTCTAAAAACATTCTGTTTCCCCCCTTTTTTTTTTTGTCATGAATCAGAAAATTGAGGCATAAAAAGTATCGGGAATTTCAAGAAATGATCGCCGAAAATTTTCGTCAATCGTTCACACATACAAACTTTTTTTTTCCATCTTCCCGCGATCTTTTGTTGATATTTGCCGTTTTTAGCGACTTCTTGAAGTTTCCTTTTTATCGCGACTCTTTGCAAAATTCACATTTTTATTGTGATCCCTGAACGAAATTCGTATCTTTTCGCGATCCTCTGTCAGCGTTTATATCCTGCGATCCTATAACAAAATTTGCATGTTTTTTTTTTTTTTTTTTTTTCTCTTTCTCTCTTTCCCAATTTACTTTTTCAATAATTTGTCAAAATTTGCGATACATTTTATGTCCGAATTTTTGGAGTTTTGACCGATTTTTTTAATTTTTAGAAATGACTGACATAGTTTTTCTTGATTTTGGGGGAAATCTGAAAGAATCAGAGTCTAAGGGGAAAAAAAAATGAAATTCACAGCAAATTTTCTGAAAGGTTACAACAGAAGTCGAGGAAAGGGGAGGGGGGAATAATTCTATTCCCGGCACGAATTTTTTTTTTCTTTCGTGTGTCCCTATTTCGAAATTTGCGATCGCTTGACGAAATTTGCCGTTTTTTCGCCATTTTTTGACGAAATTTACTTTTTTTCACGATCTTGTAACAAAATTTGTCGTTTTTCCTGATCTTTTTACAAAATTTGCCGTTTTTCGCGATCTTTTAACAAAATTTGTCTATTTTTCGCGATTTTTTAACAAAATTTGTCGATTTTTCGCGAAATTTTAACAAAATTTGTCAATTTTTCACGAAATTTTAACAAAATTTGCCGTTTTTTCGCGATTTTTTAACAAAATTTGCCGATTTTCCGCAATTTTTTAACAAAATTTGCCGATTTTCTGCGATCTTTTAACAAAATTTGTCGTTTTTTCGCGCTCTTTTTACAAAATTTGCCGATTTTCCGCGATTTTTTAACAAACTTTGCCAGTTTTTCACGATCTTTTAAAAAAATGTATCGATTTTTCGCTAATTTTTAAGAAAATTT
Source organism: Maratus speculifer (assembly GCA_964019185.1). Taxonomy (NCBI): domain Eukaryota; kingdom Metazoa; phylum Arthropoda; class Arachnida; order Araneae; family Salticidae; genus Maratus; species Maratus speculifer. The sequence goes on along the minus strand of OZ025296.1, from coordinate 338,890,917 downwards.
GTCGTTTTTCGTGATCTTTTAACAAAATTTGCCGTTTTTTCGCGATTTTTTTACAAAATTTGCTCTTCCCTTTTTTTCAATCTTTGTCTTAATTTTTGGGATTTTTTCCCAATTTTTAAATAAAATTTCCATTTTTCAATGATTTTTTTTAATTGAGATTCTTTTTCAGCTGATTAAAGATTTTTGCACAACTGATTGTCAAATTTCCCCCTCAATCAAATAACGATTATGATTTATATACTTTTGTAACTTATTTCAAAAATAGAGATTTATTTTTTCAGGGGATTTAATCAAGTGTTACAAACAGGCATGTTGTATTCCCGTTTGGTTAAAGAAATTTTTGAGATTTGGTCAGGGAATTTTTTGAGATTCGGTCATGGAAAATCAGGGAATTTGCCCTTCATGTTTTGCTGGGAACCCTGTAATAATAATTTTGTATTGCCATAAAAAACTAGTCATTGGGGGCCACCGTAATATTTACCCATCATGGATATGTATATGAAAATAAAACAAGTGAAAACTATTTATACAATGCATTGCAATTCCAAAACAAAATTTAAATATTGTTAATATACATAGTAATGCTATATTAAAGAACTGCTGATGTACCAATTTCAACAAATCTATATTATAAAGCCAAACTACTCAAGTAGTATCGAACTGTGTAAAAGAAACATCCTTATAACTCCAAAAATAATAATTCTATTAACTAACAATTAACTGCGTCGGATTAAGCGTCTCATTTCCAATTAAAATATACCTCTGAATTGAAATTTGAATGAAATACAGGGTCATGAAAAATTGAAGAATGTGGAAAACAGGATTGCAAATATCTCGGCAACTAATAATTCGATCGACTTCGTTCTATGTGCAAAATGTGTGTTATTTTATTGCCTTTTACGTCCATTCCTTAGAACAAAAAAATTCGAAAATTTTTATATACCTTTCATCATAACGAAGTTTTCGAGAGTCCGAAAAAAATAGTTCCAGATAATCGAGGTTGCTGATATTAAAGGGTTTGTCCCTTTCTTACATACTAACTACATACAAAATTTCAAGTCTCTATCTCAATTTGTTCGGGAGATAGAGCGTTTACAAACTGACAGACAGACGGACGGCAAATTTTTTTTTTCTAAAAATATGTTTTTCGGAATCTCCACTATCTAAAACGTGTAAATCCGTCAAAAAATTTTCAATTTTCAAAACGATTGCAAGACTTACCCTATACTACGTATGATGGGTAAGTAAAACAGATTGAAAAGATATAATACACTATAATGATGTATAGAAAAAAATTACCAAAAAAAAAAGAAAATTTTGGTTGGATCAAAAATGATAATAATGTTAAAAAAAAAATCTCCTCTTGTCCCTAAATTGATATGGTAGTATCCATTGAGGGTACAGTACAGCTCCATTTGTTTCTGTATCTATACTTGTCTTTCTCAACCTGTGTGTCATGACAGATCATCAAATGTACCACAAATTTTTTTAACAAATAATTAAAAATGTATAGTATTGTATCAACAATGTGACATTTTCTATTTATCATGTGCTTAACTCTTAAAAAAAACTTTTCTTTGCTTTCAGTTAATGAATATGAATGGTTAACCTAATTCATTTGTAATTTGCAAGATAGCAAATTTGACAAAAACAGATTGATTTTAGAAACATAAGTTTTACCATTCAACAATATTCAAGAAAAATTTAGTTGAGTCAAATTCTGTAATCAGGTTAAAAACTATTAAAATTCTACTGACTTTACATCTTCACGAATCTGTGAATTTGGATTTTCAGCACTGATGGAAATAAAGTCCAAAAATTGAGTAAGGTTTTTAAAAGTTTTGAATGAAATGCAAAAGTGTCTGGTGACTTGAGAATATTCTTTTGATTTAATTTGTATTAGAAAATACAGTGAGTCCTCTAACTGAATAAATTTTTGAGATAAATATATAGTTTTTTTGTATCATATAACTTTTGCATTTTTTATACTTGGGAGTACCACAAATAAATCCTTGTATGTTTAGTGTGTCGCTGTCAACCAGAAAAGATCTATGCTCAAGTTAAATCATACCTAAAAATATATAATGTGATAATTTAATGTATGAGTTTTGTACTGTTTAAGGAAATTAAAATTGTGAAATTGGCCATTTATTTGAGCGATAAAATTTAATGCATGTTTTAAAATGTATGTCGTTTATTGTTGTTAAGTTTTAAATTCTGTTGTCACAATTTCTGTTACTACTTTGGCAACACAGTTTTTGTATGTGTAGTTTGGCAACACCGATTTTGTTGCTCTCAAATTTGTTTCTGAGGACATGTAAATACTGTATTATTCTTCTTTCATCTATTAAATTAAGTCACTTAACGAAAGTAATTTGATAATTGTTCTTTATCTTTTCAGATTCAAAGGTAAATAAAACTTTTCTGCCGAAGTTAAATAAATCATTTCCTTGGATGAAAATGGCAACAATCTCTTTATACTGATACTTTAAAGAAGTTTCTCTTACCATCTGAAATAAAACTTTTCCACTTATTTTAAGGGTGTGTTCCAATCCAAACTGCTTATTTTGTGATTTATTTTTAAATTCCTTTTTGCTCTCAAATGCATCAAATTGTCCAATTCTCTTATTTAGAAACTGCACAATGTGCCATGCTTTTCTATTTTTTGATAAATGCAGAAAACGTTGCAAAAAAAAAAAAAAAGCTGTCAAAGTTAGCATTTTGAACTGAATTTTTTGGAAGCAGGAGTTCTGGAACGAAACAAATGTCTATACAGAAAAAATAATTATTTTTAAATTAATTCTAATGAATTGATCGAAAAATGAAATCATACGACATCTAATACATCTCTTCAAAAATCATCCCAGCACGTTTCATGTTTTTACTTTTAAAAATGAGTCTGAAAATGTATATGAAAATTTCAAGCTCTTGAAGGTGGAAATATATATATTTTTTAAATACACCCTTTAAAAAAATGTCATCAATAACAGAAGAAAGTTCCTCCTCTAGAGAACAGCCCTTTGTTCCTCAAAATGATGATAAAGGAAAACATATCTCCAATGCAGAAGAAAAGATTTTTATTTGTAACTTATGTTCCAAAACATTTTCTATGAATAGTCATCTGAGAACACACCTCTTGACTCACAGTGGAGAGAAGCCTTTTGTTTGTGAAATATGCTTTAAAGGATTTTCTCAGAATAGTAATCTAAAAAGCCATCTCTTGATTCACACTGGAAAGAAGTCCTTTGTTTGTGAAATATGTTCCAAAGCATTTTTGCAGAATCATCATCTTAGAAAACATATTTTGATTCATACAGGTGAAAAACCCTTTACTTGTGAAACATGTTCCAAAGCATTTTCTGATAAGAGTACTCTAAAAAACCATATCCTGATACATACAGGAGAAAAACGTTTTGCTTGTAAAGTATGTTCCAAAACATTTACTAATAATAGTAGTCTAAGAACACATCTTTTCACTCATACAGGAGAAAAACCTTTTGCTTGTGTGGTCTGTTCCAAAACATTTGCTAAGAATTGTAGTCTAAGAAGACATCTCTTGACTCATACTGGAGAAAAACCTTTTGTTTGTGAAACATGTTCCAAAGCCTTTTCTGATAAGCAAACTTTAAAACACCATCTCTTGATTCATTCAGGTGCAAAACCATTTATTTGTAAGATATGTTCCAAAAGATTTTCTAGACACTGCAATCTAGAAAGACATTTTATGATTCATACAGGTGAAAAACGCTTTATTTGTGAAATATGTTCCCAAGCATTTTCTTATAAGAAAACTTTAAAAAACCATCTCTCGATTCATGAGGATGATAAAATATTTGTATGTTAAATATGTTCCAAATGATACTATCAGAACAGTCAATTAAGAATAATCCCCATCTCTTTTAAGTCCCCATCTCTTCAGTCATACCGCAGTATGAAAACCTTTCGTTTGTGAAATATGTTCCGAAGGATTTTCTCAGAATAGATATTTAAGAAAGTATTATTTGTCTCATACCAAATAGACACCTCCTGAGAATATCTTATTTTTTTATTTCCAAAATTGAGT